>MU227513.1:2238695-2302656 GCA_018584345.1 Thuja plicata
TTTCATTCAATAAAGCAATTCTAAATCAAAAAGAATTCAATTATCTCACATGTTGAAAACTTTAATTAAATAAATGAATTAAATATTCATTTATCTTCAAAGAGATAACTCCAATTAGATCACATGGATTACTACACCCATCTCTCCAGTCCACATGGGTAACATCACCCACCTCTCCAATCCACATGGGTAACTTCACCCACCTCTTCAGTTCAAAAAGGTAACTCAAAATTAGCTCTTCAGTCAACCAAACTCTGTCTCCTCTTTACAAATAGAAGAGGTGGAGTTTACTGATGGCTTCTCTAGTTCCCTTTGATCTCAACCGTTCATCTCCCTATCTCTGGGATTGATCTCAACCGTTCATTTCATCCTCAATTCCTATATAATAAACCCTTCATAACCATTTGAAGGATCCAAGATTTCAATCTCTCGTGCGCCATTACTATGTCAGTTTGGTTCTAGCATTCAAGTCATCTTGCAATCACATGCACATTTCAATTAGCAAATTCTTGATGCTTCTCAAGTCATAGATATTTCCCACGCCAATACTGAGCATCAAAAACAATGTTTTGGAAGGAGTAGTGAGAGACAATAGAAACTACAAGCACTTTGGGGTTTGCATTCATTTGTTTTCCTTTATTTTCTTATACATTTTATTGGTTATGCTTCAAGTTATTCATTTTAGTAGTATTTGTGTATTGGATTTATATCATTTGTAAAACCTTTGCTACTAACCCTTGCCTTTGGAAAGCTTGGGAACTATGAATCACGAAAAGAGGCGTATAGTTCCTATCTCCAGTAGAGTCTTAATCTTTAAATTATTACCAAAGATCCTGAGAGTTCTTCAAACTATCCTTACAGAATCTTCCCAGTAGAGTCTCCAAATTGTTGGTGCTCAAATCAATAGATTAGATTTCCTATGGACTTGTGAATCCAATGTTGGGAAACCCAAGTGATTTTTCCAACTAACAAGGTTTTAACCAAGAAAATTTTGAACCTTCTGCAATTATTGCTCTATAGAACCAAGGCTAGTAGGCCTATACCTTACATTTATCCTTCAAATCTCAAGGATTTTTATAGTAGATATATTTCAAACTTCTTTCTCTCACAATATGTCAAAGTACTTGAAAGAAATCTTCACTGAAAGCAATGTGTCACAAAATGTTAACTGAAATGCTTTAATATGTTAAGTGAATATTTTTTAATATAAATGTGAATTGAAAAGTGCAAATGGATAGAATATCGCAAAACTATAAACAATGAACTAAATAATCATAATCCAACATGTATATAGACCAGTGCCTTATTTTCTCATGCGCAATAGAGTCAAAATCATCCCAACCCTATGTACAACCTTAAAGAAAGTTTATAAGAAACGTATCACTTTAAAAGTGTTATTAAATGAGCATATAACCTAAGATAATTCATAGTTATCTCAATTGATAACCAATTTTCAAATGATAGACCGATTGATTATGGCCACAATCAATTAAATTTAACCGTACAAGATGAAAAGACCAATTGATAATAGAAACTATGATTTTAATTAGGAATATGCTACACCAAATTATCACTTTGAAGAAAATCTATATATTTTATCTAAGGGACTAATTGAAAATAAAAATGAATCTATTCCCACAGATGAGAGAAAAAGGGGACTTATCTTTATTGATATCATAAAAATGATACAAGTAGGTTCATGTTATAGTTGTTGATCAAAACTATCTAATATGACTATAGTAACCATAATAATATATTTCCTTTCACATGGTCTTGGTATCCTTATTTATATTTAGTTCAAAGGATGCAAACAAGCCTCAGATCAATGTGCCTCTTCATAACTAATACCTAATCCTAGGATCAACAACTAAACATTAAGTACATTTGAATGAATGACTAATCATCCTTGTTAAGAATAGTTTTCAGCCAATTATGTCTCAACCATAAGTGCTTAAAAAATCCTTGGTGATTCATCATCAAATTATCAAATAATCATATTGCATTATCACATTACTTTGACCCAATGCATTCATCAAGTATCTCTCCTTCTGATAATGGATATCATCTCTAGCATGTTGAATATCATCTTTGTTGAGAACAATCATGTCGACATTTTCAACTATCTTTCGATATCCTTCATCTTTATAAGAATCTTCCCAGCATGTTTGCATGTGGTAATCATCCTACATTTCATTATGGTCACATTACTCAGTCAACAGATAGTTTCATGTTTTGCCACCTTTTGAAAACCCTGTCAACATCGTCATCTGAATTCTTTGTTTTGTCAACTATCGAAGACATGTGTCTTCAAGGCGTGATGCCTTAATGGATATATTTTGAGCATCTTCTTTTCAATACTTTATGCCTACCACTTGATCAAATGGGACTTGCTCAATCTTTACCTTAGTCTCTGACCTTAGCCATAACTCAGCTTTAACCCTAGTTATTTGAACTCCTTTATGTCTCCAAGTTGAGAGATCATTTCCTTAACTTTGAGTTTGTTGTGAGATCACGCAAGAACCACAAGATCCAAGACATGGTCTATGATTTGTGTTAAATCTTTGAATCTTAAGAGCATATTCCTTTCCATTCTGAGATCACAAGACTAAGTGTCACGCTAAGTTGCTGAATGAAAAAGAATATTATGTTGTGATTGTGAGATTAGGAGACAACCACAAGATTAAAACTCGATTGATGGAACATAATTCATCCTTAAAAAATTTGAACTGATCCTAACTTAACTTTACTACAACTCTGATTTATTCTGAGATCACGCAACTGGGGCAAACTCGCAATCCCCAAGTATCTGGCTTAACTCTGGGTTTTTTGTGAGACTTAGCGTAATCCATAAGATTATCTCAGCATAATTGGCCACAATTCTGTCCCTCACTAATTCTGAACTAGACTTGACTTTAACTGCCTTGACCATGATTTATCTAGAGATTCAGCGACTGAAGGAAACTCGAAGTCACAAGATCATTTTGTAACTAAAGAGTTTATTTAGAGACTTAGCGCTGGCCACAGGATTTAATTTTCATCAACGGCCCATCTTTAACTTTTCCTAAATTGAACTTTAACCTTAGTCCATCTAGAGATCACGTGACTGAAAGAAAATCTAAGTTGCAAGATCATTTCATAACTTTGGGGTTTATTCTGAGATTTCATGCCATCTATAAGATCAGACTTGCATCCACAGTCCTTGCGTGATCTCTTGATTTTTACTGACTTTTGAATTTATCTCAAGATCTAGTGCAAGCTGTAGGATTAGAACAAGATCAACGATCTATGTTGATCTCTGAATCTTTCACTTAACCCCAAGTCCATCTAGTGATCACACAACTACAGCAAAAATAAAACCATATCTAAACCCTAAGTTAGATGATAAGATCACGTGACTAAATCCATCTCTGAGTCTTTAAAAGAATTCCTTGACCCTTGGTTAATCATGAGATCTAGCGCAAGCCACAGGATCAAAACTGCATCAATTATTCACATTAAGTCTCCAAAGAAATAACTTAACCTCAAGTGCATCCAGAGATCATGCGACTGAAAGGAAAGAAAAAACCAAAATTTAACCTTGATTTTATCACAAGATTGAAAAATATACTGAGTCCCTAAATCTCCCAATGATCTAACTAACTCTTGTTTCATCACGAGACTTAGTGTATAGCACACGATCTAAATTAAAACAACGGTTCACATTAAGTCTCCTGATCAAATAAGCATATTCCTTTTCTTCTCAAGATCACGAGACTAAAGGCCATTCTAAGCCATTAAATAAGAATGAATATTCCCTCCAGGTAGATTCCTGTCCAACCAAGATCTTATCTAATATGCGTCATTTAGGCGCATTCCCTTTAAGGTTAAATATCTTCATCTTACCGATCGAGGGATAATGACAATTTTCAATGTTTAGAAAAAGGGAAAGTTGTTTAAGTGGATCTACGAAGAGGTAAAAAATTTTAAATAACCTCCAAAAAGACTTCAATGGCTAGTTTTATGAATTCAAAAGTTTGCAGGCCGTAGAATGTAAGATTTTAAACATAGCAGATTTAACAGGATAGATGCATGAAATAAGATGACTGCACAAGATAGGATTTTTGCACTCATAAACTACAAAATGAAAGGAAGAAATAAAAGAAAAAATCACAATAATGAATATAAGGAACACTTCCTTGAACTATTTTCACGTCCAAATTTGATCTGCAAACCTGGGTTCCACTACGGTTCTTGTTCCTGCAATTTCGTTGCAAGATGACCAACCTTATGACAATACAAATATGCCATACTTGTTGTCCTCCAGTGTCCATCAGTACCTCTAGAATTCCTTAATAAAAAATTTAGAGACACATGTCCATAGTTTCCACAAATAGTGCATTAAACATTCATGCTCCTTTCTCTTCTTAGAACACTCACCGGTTTGTTAGGTGTTATTAATCTGCAATGTTCTGCCTTGTGTCCAAACTTGTTTCATGAATAACAGTAGCCATTGAAACTCCTTTCAGGTGATCTACTATTGGTTCTTGATCTGTACTCATAATATTGATGACCATACTTATTTGAATTGTAATAATAACCATTAAAATGAGTAGTTCTTAGAATATTCACCGGTTAGCTTCTACATACATTAGCAGTGTATTTAGGATTTCCAAAATTGTAACAGGTGAGTTTAGTAGGTTTCTTACCTTGTGGACTTTTGATACCTTAGGAATCTTAGATTCTTGTTAAGCACCAGATTTATATGATTCTCCTTTTTTCAAATTTGTTGTCACCCGTATATCCTAGGCCCAAAGTATTTATAGGTCACCTTTGACTCTTCAGTTGCTCATCAATCTTTTACATGCTTTGTTCATATTGCTTAAGTTTTTCATTTGTCTCTATCTCTCAATCTTCAAGTCTTCTTTCAATTGGTCATTCTCCTATCTCAGTGATTCATTTTCAGTACACATTTGTAATTTTTCATCACCAGTGTCACTTAGTTGTTCATTCAATGCATGGTTCTCATGTGTCAATCTTTGAAGTATAATATCTTTTTCTCTTATCACTTCTTCAGCATTCGTGTTTGCAGTTTCAGCAGTTCTTTTTGCATCTTCATCTACTCTCATGCCTTCAAGTACTTCACACATCCTTATAGCTTGACTTTCTTATTCTCTTTTCATCTTGGATGCTTCATTAATTAGGATCTTGTTCTTTTCCATCACATTTGTTATAGTTTCCTCGAATTATTCAGAGTTAACACTTCCTTCAGATAATTCATCAATATTTTCTAGACTACCTCTTAGTTGTTCAGATAATTCTTTCCTTTTTGCCAATGAAGTCTTAAGCTTGTTCTTTAACTACTCAATCATCTGGTTGGCTTCCTCCAACTATCTTTCATACCTATAACTTTCTATCTCCTTGGAGATACTCCCCAAGTTGTTAAACTTTTCCTCTAGAGAGTTTGAGCTCTTATACCAATTGTTGGAAATAATAGGTACTAAGAGGTGGATGAATCAGACTAATACAACTTTTAGACTTCTACAAATGCCTTTGAATAGAAGCAAAAGAAAATTCCAAACTATGAAGTATAAAACTCTAATGGTAAAGTAAAAGTACAGTGAATGAAATAACAACACATGCACACTCATAACACTTAGATTTTTATCATGTAAACCCTTGGTCAGAGGGAAAAACCATAGTGAGTATGACACCCACAATATTCTCACTACAGTAGAAAAGAGTTCTCTATTAGGAGCTTACAATATGTCACTTTCTAGGTGACTCACCCTATTAGGAGTGACGGATGCCTTGTTAGAAGTATCTAAAGTCCTATTACAGACTACCTTGTTAAAGGATTAAATACCACTATTATAGTGTTCACCCTATTAAGGGATTTACATAAAGATATTTTGAGAGACTACCCGGTTAATGGATTTTAGCTTGTTGAAACTTTTAGGAATATAAAAATAATATTGATCTGTGAAATGCACTCCTGAACGCTAATCAGATCCTTTGATGCTCTATTCTTTTTCTAAACTTTGTCCTAAATCTTCTATGTAATATGCTCTGCAATTGTTATTCAAGATCTAACTCTTTGACTATTCTTCACACTTTTTCACACTTTCATAATAATAGCAGTTATCCTCTTATAGCCTTTACCTTTGATTGAAAACCTAATTAGGGTTCATGTTTCTCCAAAATTTCTTTGTTAATTACAACCAACTCATAGAAACTTGAAATCCTTACCACGTCGTCCATAAAAAATTTCAAGTTATTATCTCCAATGTGAAATATTCCTTCAATATTATTGGTCGAAATGTGCCTTGAATTTATAATCAGATCTATACACAACTACCAAGAAATTAACTTATTCAACTCTTGAAACAATGTACTACATTTTTCATTATGTCTAGATTCATTGAATCATCCACTGTCATAATGAATTAGTCGATCATTCAAAATTGTTTCTTAACCTTTAACTTTTACCTATTCATTGAACTGACTGATTGGTAGTATCTTCACTAATGTCCTTTATCGGTGTGACCTAAGTGGCGTGGTCACAAATATTAGTTCACCTATTGTCCTTATATCTTCTAGTTTACCGCTAACATACTTGTCTTCTTTTACCGATCTATTCTTCACTTGTTTTCATGTTCACATGTTCCTTTTCTATCTTGAGGTTGTCAATTGGTAAAAATGTATACCGGTTGGTATATCTATGTTTACTTACACAAAAATTCCTTACCTATGTAAGGGTTTTCCAGCAATAACAACCATAGCCTTTAGAATCATTATCAATGTCATCTCTCATCATTCTTATATCAGCATTTCTTACATTATTTAATCTAAATCTTCTTTCAAGAAATCATTCATGCCTTTCTTGCACACTAGGGCATGATTTTTATCAATTATTCTTTGAAATAACGCTTGAAAATGCATTATATCAAGGAGGGAAAAAATGTAGACACTTAAAAATGGTCAATCACTCTCACACAATGACTCTACTAACATTATTCTTCAATTATTAAATAATGTTTATTATTTAATTAATTGGTGTCTTTCCACTATATTTTAAATTCAAATTCATCATTTCTCTTTAATTTCATCATTTTCCTATAAAGTAATTTTAATTAATTACTTAATGTCTAGTCAATATTTCATCAATTATTCATCTATAAAGTAATTAAATAATTAACATTATTTAATTATTCCTTATTTTATTTATATTTAATTAAATAATCATATTATTTAATTAAATTTTTCTTCTTATTATTATATTTATGTAATAATTAAATCAATGTCCCTCTGATAATTAAATAAATAATATTATTTAATTAACTAATTGTTCCTCTCATAAATAAATAAATTTTATTAATTTATTTATATATCCCTTCAGTGCAAATAAATAAATTCTTTTATTTATTTAATCATATTTATCCTTCCAATTATGAGTTTCAGTTAACTTCTCAATCAAATCTCCCTAACTGATCAATCAAATCAGTTATTTATTTAATCTATCTAGTCTTCTATTCCACCTAATTATTCAACTCTTCAATCTACCCTCTTAACAGATCCATCTATTCTGTCAACAGGCAATCAATTGAGTTCAACTCCCACTCACTCTGAGATTAACTCTTCAATCACATGCAATTAGTCTCACCAATCATGGGATATTGATTAAAAACTGAAAATATGATGAATAGAGAGTTTATTCTATTAATTTGTTAGCCACAGAAACCACAATTGCTTTGAATTCTCATGCTGGCACATCGAGAACTTCTTTTTTAGAGCCCGCATTGCATTGAGAAGGAGAACAATGAAGGAGGACTTTTGGTTTGCATGTTCATGTGTTTTTTAATTGATTTTATTATGATTGAATGATTATGCATGTTTTTTATTTGCTTCCTCTTTCGATATTGGGAATACTAACTTCCTAACAAATCTCTTTGTCATTGAGATTTTGATGTTATTGCAGGTTTCTACAGATCTTCATTAACCTGATTACACTACCCAAAAAAATTCTAAGAGCTTCGTAACTTTTTCCTGCACATATAAAAATGGGGAAAAAGGTTGAGAAAAGGGGTTTACCTTGTTCAAACCCTTCTTTAGGAATCAACCTTGAAATATGATAGAAATAAATTGCATAAAGGAAATAATGTAAAACTCAAATTTTTTATTTACCTAGCATTAACCCTTATGAACAGATTTAGAAATCTCTCAAATTCGTGAAGATGATTGAATTTTCTTGGAATACAAAGTGATGACCATGGAATATGATGTAGGATCAAGTATTCCCTCACAAATACATATATCTATGATTTCCACTCCAAGATCTAGAATGTAGATATGCTTGATAACCACACGCACGCACGCGCACGCGCGCACACACACACACACACACACACACACACACACACACACACACACAGAGATCTTCTTGCTTGATTGAGAATTCCTCTACTTAGCCATCATGGGAGAGAGAATGGATTCAAATGGAGAAGATTTTCTTTGATTTTATGGATCTTGAATAAATGGAGACTTGGAGATCTTGAATTGGATTCTTTCCTTCAAATCTTGAATCCAAATCCTCAATTTATCAACTTGAGTTCTTACTTGCTTGATAAATGACTTGCACTTAAAAATAATAGCTTGCACTTGATCAACTTATCATCTATATGAAAAATGAGGAGATACAAGGTCCTTTTATAGTAAATCCTCAAATTTGGGATTCAAATTTGATCCAAGATGACCACAATTGAAAACCTCAGAAGAAGACCCTGACATCAGACTCTGGGTGAATTCTGGGCCCAAAATCCTATGAACAGATCATCATTAGTGATGTGTTCCAGGAAAAATTAACTTAAATTTCACCAAAACATTGGAGATGGTGAATAGCTGCGGGAAAAGAATAATCGGGTCATGGGGATCAAGCATAACAGGCATTCGGACCTCAAAACCACCAAAATTGGGTCTAATAGTTTCTAAAGACATCTAATTATGGGTGCTAACTTTTTAGGATTATACATTTACCCCCACTTTATTTGGAGTGTGAAACAGGATCATGCTCATGGCAAAGAAGATCAATGCATAAGAAAAATCTCATCAAGGTCAAGGAGACAAAGAAACATCAAGACCCAAAGTGACTTAAGTCTTCATCAAATCTAAAACCAAGATAAGAGAGGCATCACTCAGAAGAGATAGGATGAGAAAGAGAGAAAAGAAACATGATCACTAGGCTAGTAAGGGATTGTCTTACTATGGATCATACAAAGGAAAAGCACTATAAAATATGTCATTAAGGTCTAGCAAGATGTCTTATGCTATTCAATCCAACAAAAATGATCATTCCTTAAGGAAATCATTGTCTCCATTAAGGGATCCAACAAGGAGATAATCCATCCTAAGGAAATAAGTTGTCTCCATATGGATCAAGAAAGGCAATCGGGCCTAAGGAAAGCATTGTCTCATTAGGGATATAAGAAAGGGGTATCAATCATTAAGAAAAGCCTTAATTTTTTTAAGGGGTTTGCAAGAGAGATTGCATTGAATCATTGTGTAAGTGTATGCAAAATGTGAAACACAAATTGAAATGTATGCCTTTGTGTTAAAGAGACTGTGAATGCCTTAATGATAGTAATGGATTTAATGGAGCATATATGCACCCACGAGAAATTTTTTAACTATGAGATGCCCTCGAGAAAGGACAAATCAAGGGAAATGAACACATGGAAAAAAAAAAGCACAGAAGGGATCTACTAACTCTAGGATCAATATGATCATATAATAATATTATATAAAAATTAAATGTCATCATTATCCAAAGGTAGAATAACTATAAGACACAATGGAAGAATGTCGTGTAAGAGTTAAAAATAAGAGTCTTTTTTTGGTCGGCATCACGGAGACCAAAAAGATTGGGTAGCTACTATTTTACATTATCCCCAATCAGATAACACAAAGGCATATTTATGAATAGTGGCACATGCATGACATAACATGTAATGACATATAAAAGAAGTGAGATACAAATAGAATAATGTTTATGATAATTTGATTCCTTTATCACCTTGCATCAGTGAAGAAATAAGGGTTGTTTAAATAAATCTAAACAAAACATATAATAAGAAACATATCACAATGGAAACACGTTATGACAAGAAAATACACAAAATCCACGATGCAAGAGGAGCTATTCATCCATATTTCCTTCACCCCATCTTTTTCTAGAGTGTTTAAGGTAGGTGGGAAACTCGTAAGAGGAAAAACATCAAGCACAACAGAAGGAACAATAGCTAGTTACGAACAAGGACCATGCTGTAAAGATGGGCCATTTTTCTCATCATTAGGATTAAGAGATAATTTTTGTGAAAACATAGCTAGTAAATCATGATTATCATCAATAAGACCATACATGTCATTAGAATAAATATTATGAATATCATTGTTAGTTGCATTAGAAACATCAAAATTATCTTCATCAAGATTATCTTCCTCATCCAAATTAATATTAATAGAATCCAAGATACGAATAGTATTATCATGTTTGTCTAATTTCATCAAAGCATTAGTGGGTATGTTAGGTGAAGGAATGTTTTGGGAAGCATGTTGATGGGCTCTAGCATGATGTTTATGATGATGGTCATGAGCATGATGATTACACTTGGTTTTTTAAGAAATTGATTCAGGTTCAGGATCAATCAACATCAAGTCCTTTTCTTCTTTAGGAGGAAGAATGGAAGGAACCATAGTACGTTGAGGGATAGCATTGATAGAATTTTTATAAGATATAGGAAGTGGAACTGAAGCATATATAGGAGCTGTAGGAGGTGTAGGAATAATTCCACATCTAGGGAAAAGAGATGGAATATCCTTGGGTTTACTAAGCTCATAAATCTTTCTTATCTTGTAGGCTTGATATGATTGGAAGAGGTTATCGTGATGGGGTTGAGTTGGTTGATGCATGGAAGGCCAAAAGAAATTAAGGTCAATAGACTCATGAGGCACTGAAGGCTGATATAGTCTATGGTTAACAACCTTGATTTATCCATTGTGAGGAAATTTTAAACATTTATGAATAGGAGAGGACACAACTTTCATGGAGGTAAGCCGAGGAAGACCAAGTTTGACTTGAATTTGATCAAAACTTGGGATCATAATGAAGGTAACATCTAAATTTTTTCCACCAACTTCAATAGAAAATGAAATTGAACCATGTGAAGGATATTTGAAACTATTACAAGTTTGGATCATAACATCAAATTTATCATAAAAATTACATTACAATTGTCTATTGAAAAGACGCTCTTCAGTTATCACATTCACCATGCAAGTAGGGTCAACAAGAACACCATGGGAATAGAGGTCATTAACCTTTGTGAAAATGTAAAGAGGACCATATTGTTCTTTAATTATTTTAGTAGAGTCAAAGGTAAGGAAAAGCTCAGGTTTAGGTTTGGTTTGATCAATGAGGTTGACAATTTTATTTTCTTAATTACATTTATCATCATAGTCAACAAAATGAGTAGAAGAAGAAGACAAGGGTTGGGTAGACTCAATGGTATTAGTAGAATGAGAAGGAAAAGGATTGGTATAGATTTTGAGGTATGTATATGAAAATCATACCTTCATGAAATTATTATTGTTATTATCAATTCAACTTCAAAATATTCAAATTAGGCTAATTGAAATGAAATGAAACAATGAGAATCGTATGGCTCTCTATCTAGGAAAGAAAATAGTATGCTCTTAGCTCAAGAATCCATTAATGATAGTCCTAGTAATGATAAATTGTAGCTATTTGATGTGACTTAACCCTATTTAGCTCAATTTATCCTAAATGCTTCAAGATTGATCACTATTTACAAATTGAATCAAACTAAAATGCTATGAATCTTCAAATCAAAATGTCTATAGTAATTATGCTTTTCTCATGAATATGTGTTATATGTTTTGCACTCAAAATGGCCTCTATTTAAAGGATTTCCCAAGGGTAGGGGTAGATTTGATTTGACCTTGATTAGGGTTAGGTTGAATTTGATTACCTCAAAGGTTAAGACAATTTAAATGATGGTTTAAAATAAGGGGACCAAATGAGTGGTCAAGATTCAACTCCAAGATGTGTGATGGAGGATCAATTTGGGCTTGATCCATGTGACCTCAATCCTTAATCCTCATTGGTTGAAATTGATTTTCTCATGTGGTGGGTGAGGAATAAAAGGATTTAAATTAATTGATTTATTTAATTTGTTTATCCATGTGCACCCTTGAATGGCCTAGAATTAGTTTGGATTTAACTATACAATTAATTGATTAATATCAATTGCATTATTAATTGATTATTTTGATTTAATTAATCCAAAGCTTTTGATTATTCAATTAATTCATAATTTTTGTTGATTTTTTCACTTCATTCTCTGTTTGATTTGCTTGACCAATTTTAGGTGTCCAAAAATACCCCTCTTTGAACTGGTGTGCAAAGCGCATTGGTTCAAAGAATGTCTGATGTTTGATGTCTGGTTTGATCTCTATGACTAATTTGCTGATGAAACTGATTTGATAAAACGCTGATGTGATGCCCTAATGTGAAAAATAACTTAATTGAGATACCCCACTAATGATGATGAAATTTTGATGCCTCAAATTCATTGACTGATCTTGCATCCTAATGATATCTTGCCCCCTCGAAAATGAAAGCAAAATTGACGTGAAAAATATTTCAAAAATGAGCATGATTGATCAATTATGATTTCATTTTTGATAAAACCAATGTTCAAAAAGGTGCCCAGATGATAAATTTTCAAACTTTTGATTAAATTAAGGTCAAAAATACCCTTCAATTAAGTCAAAAAGGGTATAAAAGCGGGTAAAATTTTCATTTTCACTTATTATTTTCACTTTTACCCTCATTTTTACTCTAAGTGACTAGAAGACTTATAGTGATGGTTGTGTTGATTCAAGAGCATAGGTTCAAGTGAGGGCATAGATTCTAGTGTCTTGCAGATTACAAACCTCTGATAACTACTTAGATCCTTCTTATTTGATCAATTTCAAATTTTTACCACTTTTTGTAGGATTTTTAGGTGTTATAAGATTAGGTTTTTGAAATTTTTGCCAAGTAGCGCATAAGATAATTAAAATAATAAGTACAATAGAAAAGTAATGTATCTGTGGTTAGAAGTAGCGCAAAGGATAGATAAAAATAGCACTTAAAAATTCATAACCCAATAGCATCTTAGCACGTATGATAGGTAAAGTAATGCTTAGGAAACCCTAACTTATAATCCAAATTATTCTAGTATGTATGATGAATGAAGTAGTGGCTAGTAGAAGAACTAGTGCGTACATGTTGATGTGAAAATTTTGAAGAATGAAATAGCGTGTTGCATGTTTTAACTAGAGAATATACATATGGAAAGTATGATAATATGAAATGACACATGCACCCACATGAAATGACACATAGCCTAATTTGAAAAATCAAATCCTAATTTGATCTTCCTCTAATTTAACTGAGTGTCTGATCGATTGATTATTTGATTTGGCCTAATATATGATGAAAACAAGGTATTTTTATTTTATTTCCAACATTTTGATGAATGTTTTTGATGTCAATCATGATAGGTTGATAGGATAACTTATGATTTTTCCCTTCTCACGATATAGAGTTAGGAAAAAATCTGATGTGCTCAAGAAGAGCGATAGGATGATAGGATAACTTGATTAACTTGTGATGATCCATAAAAATGATGATACTAATATGATTCCACTTGATTGTAAAATAGGTTCATTTTTGGAAGCTATATATCTGAGGATTACCTCCATGACCCTTGGATATGGTTGATCAGATGACTTCCCAAGAGCAGCAAGTCATAGGTCGATGTAGATTATCCTTTTTGTTAGATATTCCTCGGTTCTAGATGAAACATGGTTTACTTATAGCTATGGAAAAGTGATGGAACTTTGACCACAATACCTTCCACTTACCTTTAGGAGAGATGATGATCACTCCAGAGGATGTGTACAAATTATTGAGGATTCTGACTTGAGGAGAGTCAGTTTACTATGATCAGGTCTACAACGGAGCAACATGCAGATGGATATTCGCAGATCCTACAATCACTAATGAGAGCATACCATGGGCTCAGTTTGTATCATTCCTCATACTTCCTATAGTTTTAGGTTCTCTGATCATAGGTTTCCTTCTTCCTAACCATAGAGGTCATGGATTTGTTGTTGGTTGGGGTCGGATCCTAAAGGACATGATTGTAGATCCATGGAAATTTGATTGGGGTTCTTGTGTGTTGGCACAGTTGTATCATGAGTTACAACATGTTGTGTACACACTTGGTGTTGCACTTTTAGTAGGTGTAGTACTACTAAAACTCTAGACATGGGAGAATATTCTTGTCACACGGCCGATTGCTACAATCCAGGGTGGCCCTATGGTTATCTGTATGAGGGTATGATTGTCCACCCCATCTGGGAAAGCTAGAGTTTTGGAAATAGATGCTTGATGACATAGATCAAGTCATGTAGTGACCCTACCTTGGTTGTGAGGCATGGCATGAGGATGATATAGAGTTACCATATATGTATTCACTGTGCTGGATCATAGAAAAATTTCCTTTGATTATTGAGAGATTCTTCTTTTATAGAGTGATGAGACAATATGGCCAAACATAAGATATCCCACAGGGGTTATCTTTATATGCTCAAGTTTAGGTAGAGAGATTGATGTGGGGTCCACAGGTAGATTTCAAATATTCATGTGAGGATATACATCAAATGGGTTACATGGTCTGGGACATGCAAGATCACATGGTGGATGTAGGGATGTCAGTAGAATATTATCAGTGGTTTTCTCTACACAGATTTTAGAGATTTATAGACACAAGGGAGCCTATACAGGATATTGATGATTTGTCTAATGATGATGTAGTCAGAGGCAATGGGAAAGGTGGTGGAAGAGCACCGAGATAGAAATTCATGAGGAGAGGTGGAGGTGGATTTGGTGGGAGAGATGGAGGCAGTGTGAGAGTGAAAGGTGGTGGGATAAATTTTAGGTTTCAGGTGAGAGGTGGCCAAGTATGGATGATGGGTAGAGGGGTTGGTGGTCAGTTTCTATAGGTTCCATTGGCATTTTGGGGATAGAGATGGCATAGAGTGGCTAGAGAGGCTCAGCTAGCACATGCTAGATAGGTTCAATAGGCTCTAGTGATTCCAGTAGTACCACAGGTTCTGATAGCTCTGCAGGTTCTTATAGCTCCATGGGTTCCATATCCTATGGATAAACTCACATAGGATGTCAGGAATCTATAGGCTAGGATGATAGCTATGAGTAGCCAGATTAATCAGGTTGCTACTATGATGTAGAGCTTCATGACTATGATGGCATAGAGACCTAGTGTTGTGGGTACTATTCATATGCCTCAAACAGATCCAGGAAGTTTAGCTGGCAAAGGGATAGATGACATAGGTAGCCCAGGTAATATAGGTGATGGAGGTGGCACACATAGCACTGATGGGACAAATGGTGCCCCTATTTGATTATGAACCTCCCTCTTTTTGTGATGTATCATGATATACTTTGATCGAGATTATTGATGTACCTTTGATTTATGTATCTTGATATACATTGATAGACATTTGATTACTACTTTTATGATAGATACTCTTGCTCTTGACTTGATATTTTATTTATGATGTCATTATATTTTGGACTTTCTATTTTGATGATATATGGATGCACTTCTATATGCTTATGCATTTACTTTTATATGCTTTAGATGAGTTGTCTTATGTATGAAAATACTTAGATGGATGCAATCATGTATGATAAAATAATTTTATTTAAATTCTCTTAATGATGCTTATGCAATGGACGCAATAGAGCTAGATGAGGAAATGCATTTTTTTTTTCTCTTTTCTATGCGCATATACTTTTAATGAAATGCACCTTAATGATGAAAATGTTTGATGAATAATGTTTAATGATTTATGCAATAACTTTAAGAAACAATAGATAATAAATATGGATTAATGCTTAATGATTAATGATATGCAATGTTTTTTATTAAATTCCAACACACTTGATCTAAAAATAGAACTTTGTTTTATGATGATATCAAAACTTTGAAACCTCTTTCCCTAACCTAAGGAAATCCTTTATGCAAGACTACTCCTAACATGAATGCAACTAATTGTCATTATTGCAAAGAATGCATGGATTAAATTTTCATCATTGAGTTTTGTGGTACTTATAGCATGTACAACCATCACTGGTGAGTTTGACAAACCATGATGATATGAATACTACTCTCTTCAGATTTCAACCATGAAGCCAGTACAACTCTCACTAGTTCAACCATGGGAGTACGAATATCACTTTCATCAAATTCAATGTTGCAAGTGGATGTTGGCATTAAGATATGGAAGATATAAATGGCCAAGGTATTCTTTTTCATAAACAGACAGAGATTGAATCCCCTCCATATGAAAAATGTCCTCGGTGACTCTTTTGATGGTCATGTCCTTAGAATGAATCACATACTTCAAATAATTAATCTTAAAATAGTCACACATCAATCAAGAAAAGATGTCATGCTTTCATCATTTCTAATATAGTCAAAACATCATGGATTTGCAACAAATACATGACTCAAGAAAACTCAACACCTTATCAAACTTTAGTGCTATTGTTGAATCTATATTTAAAATAGAACTTCATCCATTTTGATCTTTTGGGTTTTTGTTTATTTTAATCCTAATAATAATAAGTCAATGAAGTTCAAGGATTACATCGTGTCAAGATTTGATGGGAATCAAAGGTTCAGGTGTCTATTTGGTGTGGTTTGATGCCTTTATTCGTGTGAATTTGTGCCTTCTTTGATGAAATCTATTGATTCTGTATTAATGCCCCCAGTTGAAAATAAATATGTTGGGCTTAGGAAAATTTCCAAAATATGACAAAATCTTGGTATATGCAATATGCAGCTCAGAGACTTTATTATGACATATGCAAGGATATGTACAATGATGGCAGAAAGATGCAAATGGACCATGCAACTAGGAAAAACCTAAGGGTCAAATGGCACCTCTTTACCAGGTTTTCACCAATTGAATTTATTTCTCTTTTTCTCTTTTTTTTTTTTTTTTCTACCAAGGCGCTTATTGCTAGGTTTTCACCAAGGCACTTTTTATCTTTTTCTATTTTTTGATTTTTTTTTTGAATTTATTACCAAGGCGCCTATTTGTCAGGTTTTCACCAAGGTAACAATTTTTTTCAGGATCCATATTTGAATCTTTTAACTTTCTTCACGCTCAATTTCCTACTTTTTTCTCTTTTCTCAAGACTATTTCCATTGTTTTTTTAATTTCTTTGAGATCTCTTTTCCACTATTTTTGAATTATCTCAGGATCTCTTTTCACTATTTTTGGATTATTTCAGGATCTCTTTCACTATTTTTGGGTTATTTTAGGATCTCTTTTCACTATTTTTGGACTATTTCAAGATTTCTTTTCACTATTTTTGGATTATTTTAGGATCTCTTTTCACTATTTTTGGATTATTTCAAGATCTCTTTTCATTGTTTTAAAGAATGATTCTTTCTCTCATTTGATACTCTCTTATCTGATACTCTTTCATCTGACTCTCAAGTATAGAACATTTTCAAGAGGAGGCTATTAATGGGTTCTTGTAACTCTTCTCCATCACAGTCAGCTAACTTTTATGTTCCCATGCCAAAAGAAGAAGTGATAATGAATGGTCCCAACCAGTTTTCTTCCCACTTTCCTTTCTTATCTCTTTCCACTTGGCTCTTATGATTTTCTCTTAGCACTAAACCCCTAACTTGAAATGCTCTAGGTTTTATCTTCTTTTTGTAATTCCTTGACATTCTATTTTGATATACCTTGAGATGTTCATATGCTTGAGTTTGGTGTTGTTCTAGTAACTCCAGTTGTTGAATCCTAGCAACCCTATAATCTTCATCTATTATCAAACCATGTAGCAAGACTCTCACAAATTTTCTTATCCTTTATGATCATTCATACAATATGCATTGTCAAATCTTGAACCTTGAACCACAAGTTCAAAGTTCAAGATTCAATATTTCAAAATCCATCGTGCAGGTTCAAAGTTCAAAGTTCAAAATGTAGTTTGTAAATTTTAGGTTTAGAGTTGAAAATCAAGCTTGCAAATTCAGAAATTTCAAGTTTAGTTCAAATCCAGGTTCAAAGTCAGATTTTGATATGCAGATTTAAGCACCACAGTTTGGAGGTTCAAATTATATGTTTGTTTCAACATAGTTTTATGGTTCGGATTTAGATTCAAGATTGAAGTTTGGGTTCATGATCAGTGGTTCAGTTCCAAGATCTAGGTTTGCAGACTCCATCCACTCTCCTGGAAGGTATGCCCATGCTTGTACAATTGATGGAGGAAGTCTAATTTACCTTTGTATAGAAAGGTGATGAGTATATGTGAGCTCCCTCCTCTATGTTGATCCACATATATAGAGCTGATGTCTTTGTTGGCTGAGGTCCTCATTTTGATAGACAACTTGCGGTATTGACAACCCATGTGATGAACTGATCTCATGCTCTATTAAGTTATGCTCGAGACTGTGTGTTGAAAGCATTCAAATTGTTTGGTGAATCACTAAGGTAAACAAGAACCTTGAGTCCATGTTGCACAACTAAGGAGTAAATATTTCCATCATTTGAGAGATCACAACATGGTGTACTACAAAGGGGGCACATTTGAGGAGGCACAGTTAATCAAAATGGAACCCGATAGAGAAATTCCATAGTTGAACTCAGAGAATGATTGTGGTCTTTTTGACATAGTGTCAAAATGTATAGAGTTTCAATGTTCTCCACGAGCTAATGTCCATGGTATCACAGCAACATTTTCAATCCCTGTCAAAAGTTTACTCATGTTAAAGTTTAGATACACGGAGATGTTCATCAACTATTTTTTATAATGCATTGAACCCCAACTACATACAAGTCAAGTTGTGTTACTCATGCAAGAAAAATCATATGGTCACTTGTCCATTTCCAAAAGTATTTGCCCAAAGCAACTCCCACATGGCTCAACCCAAATATTGAGGTGTCAATAGTTCATGTTGGCATTCAAGAAGAAGCTCAAGTTGATAGAAGAGATAGTTCAAGATAGATTCGATCAACCATTCATCAAGTGCGAGTAGTTTGTCTAAGAAGATTTACTCATGTATCCCCATACCCGCAATTGAAAGATGGGTGATTATGGAAAAGTTCTCGATAGAATTTATCAAGAGAGAAGTTGTGATTGAACATGTAGGTGCTCAAACTACAAAAAACACATAGTCCATGGCAATTTTGTGAACCACAAAAAAATGCAGTGGTGTGTGTGCCTCAAAACTGACACTTTCCTCAATTCGTCCATGTAGTATTAAAACAAATAAATAGCCTAAGTAGAGAAGATACGAGAGGTGTTTGATAGAATGTCAATCCTTGAGCTATCTATATGCTTTGTATGTACACAATTATGTGTAAAGAAATCCAGAATTATGTTGTTGGTTGCCAAACATGGAAGATGTTTTGTGAATTTTTGACAGATTGTCCACTCGTAGGATGAGAGGAACCCACAATGATTAAAGGAATTCGTTCATTGGATACCCACAAAAATTTCCCTATTTGCAAAATAGGGGATAAGAAGGCATAGCCCAAGGATCATGTGCCCAAGTTGCAGGTGTAAAGTAATGGATCTTCATTACTCTAGTTCAGTCATTATGAACTCATATGATGCCAATGTGATCAAAAGGAATTGGAAGCTCGCATTAAGAAAGCATGGCTTGTTCAAGTTGTGTGTAAGAGGCTCCTTATGGCTCAACCAAGACCTCCTTGCTAACCATTGAAAGTGTCAAAGACTTCGAGAATATGGAGGATTACAATCATGTCCTCTACCAAACTCTGTGTTTTCGTATTGTTGTGATGGGCGACCCGACATCTAGAGCGAGGACTTCAATAGGAGGATATCAAATATGCCAGTTGGAAATAAATAAAGAAGCAAATGGCCCGAGAAAAGAGGATACATTAAGTGTTTTATGGATTTTCACTCCTCTTTGTGTATATACATTGCACGTACATGATTGTTTTTAAAAGAAATCCATAACTGTGTTGGCGGTCACCAAACATGGGGGATTCTCCTATGAAGTTTAGGAGAAGAATGTTGACAATGGAATGATGCCATCACTGCATAAAGATGTAACTTTTTTCTATTTTCATAGAGCTCTTTGATTTCAATATTTGACATGAACTATTTGATATAATGTCCGAGCACGATAAGTGTTGGAGGAGCCCGATTTGCGAATTCAAAACCACATTGAGAGCTTGAAATGGAAAGAAATGAATGGATATGAATTAAAATATGTGGATCGGGACTTGAACAAAGATTTGTGAGAGAGTGACCTTGAAGCTTCATTTTGGCATTCCCCATTGAAGACGTGTGTAGACGGCCTGACAAACTGCTGACAGTAAAATAACATTTCGAAGGATGATGATTATGTTTGAACTCAGTGTAGAAAGATTGGAACTGTATCAGGCAGTGAGAAAGAAGATGGATAATAGAATGATGGAGCATGTGGCAACTATGAAGTCTAGTTATAGGAAATTGTATTATCTAACTTCCACCTATTTAGGAGAAATATAGGTGGATCATTTCATTTTATTCCATGTCATTACTTTTACGCTGAAGGACATTGAAGACCGAAAGAAAATGGCACATATTTCTCAGATTAAACCACATCAGTGATGTAGTGAATCATGGCTAAATGATATTCCATTTAGTAGGAATAATTTTATGAACGTGGACCCAAAGATTAATTTTAATCTTTAAAATGATTTTCAAGAAACGGTTATGGGAACCGAAATGTAACCGGGAGACAGTATTTATCCTAGAATTTGAAATAAAGTTGGGGTTCTTTTTCTCGGATTCAGTCAGCTACAGGGAGGGGAGAAGTCATTTTCTAATATTATTGTAACAGAGTAAGAGGGAGAGAATATATTTTCATCTTTTTGCAACTTGATTGTAATGACAGAGACAAGCAATCATGTGGTTATTTTGTTATGTTTTCAGAATAAAGAGGAGTATATTTATGTCAGATCTTGAGGTCTGAGTATTTATTTCCTGGTTGAATTTTATTATGCAATCTTTTCTCCCTATTTTGAATATACTTCTACATTATTATGTTAGGTACTTATGTGATTTTGAATCAGTCGGTTCATAAAATCATCTTCCACTAAATAAATTATTGAGTTCCTCTTACTTCTTCTGTTATGTGAAAGACTTCATAAATGGTCTTGAGGATGTTATCTAGTTTTCCTCTTTAGTTGAATATCTGATAATCGCATTCACTCCATGTCTATGGATGAATGTTAGCATAGCCTTCATTTATTATGGTCAAATACATAGTCTGTTATATAATTCATTGTAAATCATTCTTGGGGGGAGTTTTACCTCTTAATTTAGAGGAGGGTTATTAATCTATGTGATAAGTCATCCAATTGTTAGTTAGTTTTTCTTCTTATTTTGGGCATTTGAGGGTCATTTGTAAGTTGTTTTCAAGAAGACAAATTTGTTTACTAACAAAAGGTAATAAAGCTTATACTCTATAGACCAATGAATATGGTGTTTCTCTCATTGGTGTCCTTGTGCTAGTCCTATATGCCCACAATGTTAGATTCAATTGTACATTCCAATTTCTTCCTAAATTATCAACTATTCTTTTCAAAATTGAGAGAATGTTCTTGCTTATTTCATGTTCTTGACCATTCCCTTAAGGATAACAAATGGAAGAAGAATGATGTATAATATGGAACTTTTCACATAGGTCATCCACATGCTTGTTGTTGAATTTTTTTCCATTATCCATTATTATATCATGAGGAATGTCATATCTAAAAATTATGTGATTTAAGATAAACATTGAGATTTTTTTACACGTTATAGTTGTCAAAGACACAACTTCTACCCATTTAGTGAAGTATTTTTTTGCAGTTATGATGTATTTATGACCATTGGATGAAGGTGGATAAATCATCTCTATTAAATGAAACTCCCATTGATAAAAGGGCCAAGGTATTTTCATTGGGTGTAAATCTAGTGTTGGCACATGAATCGTGTTCCTGTGATATTGGCATTTCTGACATATCTTGACAAAATGATAATCATACTTCTCTAGAGTTGGCCAAAATTATCCCATGCAAAGGATTTTATTAGCTAAATTTAACCCACTAGAGTGAGACCCACAGATCCCCTCATGAACCACTCGTAAAGATAATTTTTATTCCTCATCCTCTAGACACCTAAGAAGTGTTTTGTCAAGACTCTTTTGATACAATGTGTCAGAAAGGATGGTATAATGGGAAGCTTGGAGTATAAAGAGTCTGTTTTGATTGTGGGTTTGGTCCAAGAGTAAATTTTGGTCTTTTACGTAAGAAAAATAGGTCCATACTAAGGTGAGTCATGTCCAACTAACAAGCATATGATTTGGGAATTGGGAAGGTCAAAAATGGGTTTCACCAACTCTTCCACCGAGAATTCATATCTAGCATGTTGTTCTGGAATTTGAAGAAGAGAGGCTAAAGTTTTCATAGCATCTTCTTCTCTATTTAAGTCCCTTGGAATTTTCTCAAAATTTATCAAAGCAAAGTAATTTTCCAATTATCTATCATCCTCTTGTAGGGTATCAACTTCTCATCCTTTATTTTGTATTCATCATTAATCTAGTTTATGACTATTTGAGAATCACCATACACTTGTAGTTTTGTCACTTTCCACTCTAAAGCCATTTTGATGTCTATAACTAGGGCTTCATATTCTACAATATTTTTGGTGCATGGAAAAATAAGTTTGTATGACTTTTGAATTGTATAACCTTGAGTGGTAATCAAAAGAATTCCTACCCCTGATCCATGTTGGTTGTATGATCCATCAAAGTAGAGTTTACATGTTTTTGCCTCCACATTAATTATTTTTGAATCTAGAAATTCAACTTGAATAGGATGATTATGTACTAAAGGATCCTCTGCCAATTGATCCACTATAAATTCTCCCTTGATGGCTTTTATATCCACATATTCTATATCAAACTCGTTCAATACCATCACCCATTTGGCCAATCTTCCTGTGAGGGTTGTTTTGCTAATTAGATACTTTAAAGGATCGATTTTAGAAATGAGCTTAACTTTGTGCACCAACATATAATGATGTAGCTTTTGGGAATAAAAAACTACCATGAGGCAAGCTCATTCAATGAAGATATAGTTTATTTCATATTTGACCAAAGTTCTGCTAAGATAATAGATTGCCTTTTCTTTTCCATATTTATCTTCTTGAGCCAATAATACTCTTAAAGAGCGATTTGTTGTTGAAATGTACAATAATAAAGGATTTTCTTTGATAGGTGGAATAAGTATAGGTGGATTCCCCAAGTATGACTTAAATAAGGAGAAATCTTCCTCACATTGTGCATCCCACTTGAAAATTATGTCTTTATGTAGAAGTCTAGTGAAAGAAAGGCATTTTTCTGCCAATTGAGATATAAATCTTCTTATGGATTTCAACCTTCCTTTCAATGATCTCATTAAACTTATGTTATTTGGTGTATCTATGTCCATGATAGCTTTGACTTTCTCAGGATCAACTTCTATTCCCTTTGTTGATACTATGTAACCCAATAATTTTCTTGTTTGCACCCCAAATAAACACTTTTTAGGATTTAACCTAAATTTGAATTGTTCTAACCTTGTGAAAATATTTTCCAATATTGGTAGATGATATTTCCTTTCATCTGATTTAGTGAAGATATCATCCACATGATCTTCAAGAAATGTATACATCATATCATGAAAAATTGTGGTCATTTCCCTTTGATAGGTAGCTTCGGCATTTTTAAGGCCGAAGGGCGTGAAGTTTCAACAAAATGTACCCCAAGGGAATGTGAAGGTTGTTTTCTCTTGATCCTATGGTTATATCTTAATTTTCTTATATCTGATAAATCCATCCATCAGGGAAAATGTAGAGTGTCCTGCTGTCAAATCCACTATAGCAACAATGCTAGGTAATGGAAATTCATCCTTTGGGCATGCCAGGTTGAGATCTCAGAAATCCATGCATACTATAATTTATTTATCATGCTTTGAAACAAGCACAATAATTCCATTTGACATAAGCTATATCCCTTATGAACCCCACTTTTAACAACTTTTTCAATTTTGCTTTCACTAGCAAGGCTATATGGGGGATGCATCTTTCTTATCTTTTGTTTCACCGGCTTAGCTCTTGGTCTTAAATTTAGATGATGAATAATGAAACTTGGATCTAACCCTAGAATATCCAAATAAGACCATGCAAAGTTAACTTTCTTTTCTTTGAATAATTAGATGAAATCTTGTCTTTCTGTTGGAGTTAAAGAAACTGCAAGGTGTATGAATCTTGGTTCTGATTCGGTGCCAATATTAACCTTCTCTATTGTTTCAATCAAGATAGGAGATATTTCTTCATCATGTTCCAGAAAGGTGTCCAATCTCTCTTCCTTAGGTGCCACACTTGGGTTTTCACCTTCAAAAACATCCTTTATTTTTACTTTTTGGGGTCTAGTACTGTCAAATTATGGTTTTCACCACTAGACCATTTCATTTTTTTATTTATTTTCTTTTTTTATTTTGGATTGATATATTTTCCCCTTTATTCCATTTCTATGCTTGGATATAATTCATTGGTGAAAGAGGGCTCAACTACATTTAGGTATTGGGACACAAAATTGTAATTGGGAAAAGAGAGTATGTCATTTGGCTCTGCTAGGTCCCAATCAATTAACTTAGGGTGGATAAAAGATAAAGGTTCAATGGGTAAATTCATATCCATGGGGTTTTAGGACATGAATTCATTGTAAGGTGTATCGCTCAAATCTATAACATGGGCCTTCTCAAGTTGTTCCATAGAAATTGGATCAAAATCATCCTCACTTGAGTCCTCTCATATTTATAATAGATAAAATGCGTGTGGATTAAACCTAACATTAAATTATCCTAACCATGAAGGTACTCATGGTTCACCCACCCAAGGATTTCCATTTTATTCTTGTCTTAAATCTAATTCTTGATAATTATTTGACCCTTGATTAGAACTTGATCCTTGGTCAACACTTGGTTGTTTGTTTGCACTAGATGTAAGAGCATAAGTATGAATTACATCCACTTTCTTTTTGTGAAAAGAAGCCTCAGATAAGGAATATTTTTCATTCTTAGAGCAGTCATATTAACTTTCATAATCTACCATATGAATGTGGTCATAGGATTGATTGAAGTTGTTTGAACTATTTCCTTGTTCTTGGTACCCTATTCCTGATTTTTCATCTTTAGATCTCCAAGGAGATTGTATGGGTTCTATAAATCCTGTATTCCTTATTCCCAAGGGTCATCTTCCTTTATATCCTATTTTTTGCATGATTTGAAAACCTTTTCCATATTGATGTGTTTGAACACTCACATTTTAGACCCTTTCTACATGGGAAGTCAAAGCATCCTCATCTTTATACAACCATTTTAAAACCTCATTATCCTCTTCTTCCCTCGGTGAATTTTCACTTGCTCTTACAAAATGGGCATTATAATTTTCATTTTAATGAGAACTAGTTGGTCTACCATATGACTTTGGAGAAGGAGGTAAATCAAACAATGATAGGGAATATTCTCCAGCACCTTTTTGATGGATTTTCCAATGTTTCTCAAATTTCTTCATCAACTTATCCATTTTTTGATAATGCATTTCTTGGAATCTTTCA
The DNA here is from genome assembly GCA_018584345.1 of Thuja plicata. NCBI lineage: Eukaryota > Viridiplantae > Streptophyta > Pinopsida > Cupressales > Cupressaceae > Thuja > Thuja plicata. Next base: position 2,264,501 of record MU227513.1, read on the forward strand.
TTTCCACCCTAGAGGGGTTTTAATCTCCCTCCTCTTTATTTGAAACACTTAACTTAGCACTCTTATTCCTTTAATCTACAAAACTAAATTTCTCTTTACCCTTAGTTGATGTAGATGAGTTAGTTTTGTCTTAATTTGAGTTGGTGACCAAAGTTGAGCTAGGAGCCTCTTATTTCTTTTCTTCTCTAGGAGAACTTGGGGTATCCCCTTCACTATTGTGTGGGATGAATGCCTCATTCATAGGTTTAACAATATTTCAATATTGGAATAGATTCACATCTCCACTTATAGTAATTTATTCTCCCATGTATGAAAACTTGATACATTGATGGTATGTTGAAGGTACCACTTGCATTACATGAATCCATGGTCTCCCTAAACAGATGTTGTAAGTTAGTCAAGAACTTGGAAAATGGTATATTTTTTTATTGGCCCCACTTGAATGGGTAAAACCGTCATTCCTTTAGAATAACTTTCTTCATCATCATAGGCCTTAATGGTGATCTTCTTCTTTGGATCTACGACACCTTCAGAGAATCCTAGGATTTTCACTAGACTCAAAGTGAAAATGTTTAGACCATATCCCCCATCAATAAGGACTCTTTTGAAATGGTGTTTATGTATAAAAACCTCTATATGCATCAAAATATTCTAGGGATGATTAATGGACATGTCATCTTGTTCAAAAAAAGACAAACAAGGAGGTGTAATGAGATGACCCACCATATTTTGAAATTTATCCACATCTAGGTTGTCAAGAATGGTAGTCTCCATGAGGGCCTTTTCTAAGACCTCCTTGTGATTTGGTGAGAGTTTTAACAATTCAAGGATTGAAATTTGGGCTGGGGTCTTTTGCAATTGATCCACAATATTGTATTTCCTTAGAGAAGAAGATGGTTGATTAGGAAAAATATCTTAGGGGTAGTTCCTTGTAAGGTTATATTTGATGCTTGCCCCCTAGTAACAACATTTAGAGGTTTCCTTTGATTTTTGATCTTTTACAACAACAACATTGATAGTATTCTCATATCTTGATAAAGAATTGACTACATTATCATAGCTATGTGCAAAATTAACTTTTTCATTTCCTCTTTTATTATTTTGATTTCTATTTGAAGATTCCCCTTTCTCATGATTGAAGAAATGATTTTTTAATCCCACGTGTTCTTAATTGTTTTGAGGCCCTTCCATCTTGATTATCCCATTATCTATCAAGTATTTCACCTCATGATTTAATCTCATGCATTCATTTGTCTTGTGCCCTCTACTTCAATGATACTCACAAATATGAGCATCGTTCCACCATGAGGGTTTAACTTGTGGTTCATAAGGCCTTGACTCTGGTAGGACAATGTGATGACATATAACTGATTGAATTTTTGAAGATGTTAAGTTGATCACCGAAATTCAGAAAGATAATGCAAGACATTAAATCAGTTAATGGATTGAATTGACATTAATGTCAACTTGATATAATTTGATCAATTATATTCAAAGTGTCAAAGACTTCAGAGAATCAGAGAGATAAAGGCTATGCTTTTAGTAATGCATAAAATACCAGCATTCACTAAGTGACTTCAAACACCGATGGCTAGTGGAAACTGAAGGACAGAGAAAACCAAGATCAAAGTCACAGTGATGCCCAAGAAAATAAAATGATGAGCATTACTGATAAGAAAAATCACAAGCATTATTGATGGCCAAAATTATAGTGTTAACTGATGGACAGACAAGCCCAAAGGAAAGACAACCCCGACGGACAGACAACACCGACGGAGAATCCTGAGGAGATCAAAACTAAAGTGTTGATTGAAGCTATCAAAGAGTTAAAACAGTGAAGTTAACTGGAGTTAAGAAATGACAAAATTCTTAGTTGGCAGAGCTAAACATAGACTTAACTGGTTATTGACATTTTTTTAATTGACAAGTTAAAGCTAGAGATAAGTAAAAGATTTAAATTTATTTTATCCAGTTGGCAAAAATATTAGTGTAATTAACATTTCTAAGAATCCAGTCATGCATGCTAAGACTAAGCATATAGAAATCAAGTATCACTATTTAAGAGAACAAGTGCAAGCAAAAGAGGTGATACTAGAATATGTTCAATTAAAGGAAAAATTAGCTGGCATCTTTACCAAGCCATTACCAAAAGATACATTTGAGTACCTGAGACAGAGACTAGGGGTACAACCATTGTCTATCGATCAATAAGCTGACTAGGAGATTGCATCAGCCTATAAACAATAAGAAGATCATTTATTTTGATGCAAGAATAGTGATGGATAGAAATAGATACATCTTTACACAGCAAAGTACAAATCTGCACCGAACACCAGAGTCAATGTATTGCTGATGGATAGGGAAATTCAAGGAGTATATTATAAAAGGGAATGGAAGATGATATAGAAGAATTGTTTGGCATTTTTTTCAATGGGAGAGATTATCTCATTATCAAACAGAGATTATATCATTATCCACAGAGAGAACTTCCTAAGAATTCAAAGAAAGAGTTAATCCAAAGGGAGAGATTGATTACATATGAAATATCCATCTAAGGGAGAGAAGTATCAAAAGGGAGAGAATACATACTAAGTGAGAGATTGTTTTCAAAGGAAAAAGAGATTTTCAAGAAGAGGAACAGTCAAGGTACAGAACATATCATGAATAGAGATAAGAAGCTGATACATCTATCCAGTAAAGGGACTGAAGATTGAAGAACTCACTCTAAAAGAAACAAATATAATCTATTTGAGCTTACCAAGAGCCAAACATTTGTAATAGTTACAATAGGAGAGATTGATGAACTTCAACTGTTATATTTCATATTGTATTAGTAATAATATAGTGTGATATTGTAGTATTTTGTCATCAATGCCAAAGGGAGAGATTGATGACATGTAACTGATTGAATGTTTGAAGATGTTAAGTTGATCACCGAAATGCAAAAAGATAATGCAAGATATTAAATCAGTTAATGGATTGTATTGTCATTGATGTCAACTTGATATAATATGATCGGTTATATTCAAAGTGTTAAAGACTTCAAAGAATTAGAGAGATAAGTATTATGCTTTTAGTAATGCATAAAAGACCAGCATTCACTAAGTGACTTTAAACACCAACGGCTAGTGGAAACCAAAGGACAAAGAAAACTGAGAGAAAAGTCACAGTAATGCCCGAGCAAAGAAATTGACGAGCATTACCAACAAGAAAAATCAAAAGCATTACTAATGGCCAGAATTATAGTGTTAAGCGATGGGAAGACAAGCCCGACGGACAGACAACACTGACAGAGAAGCCCGGGGAGAACTGAAGTGCTAACCAAAGCTATCAAAGAGTTAAAACACCAAAGTTAACTGGAGTTCAAAAATGATAAAATAATTAGCTGGCAGAGCTAAAGATAGACTTAACTGGTTGTTGACATTGTTTTAATTGACAAGTTAAAGCTAGAGATAAGTAAAATATTTAAAGTTAATTATCCAGTTGGCAAGAAGATTTTTTATGAGATAAAATAGGAGTTAAGCTTTAAAGAAAGATTGGCTAAGATTGTGGATCATGCCAAGAACAAGAAAATAAAGAAGTGAGAAATGGTGATATCATGTCTATAAAGATACAACTTAATTCATTTTTAATTAAGGGGAATGAATGCAAAAGAAGGATATTGAAGTGAAACTGTTGAAGAACAACTTCATACAGTCCTGATCTATCAAGTTGAGGAAAGAGATAAAGATTTCTGCGGACACTGAGCAATAGAGAAGCACAACATCACCAACTAGAAAGAAGTGGAGCAAAGTTATTGAAAATTCATATTGATCAGAAAGGTAAAATGAGCTTACAATAGATATGAAAATATGCAACTATAAGTTGTATGTGTGAACAGATCATTTACTGTTTCAGCTTAACCATTGATTCAGAAAGTCTCTTAACTGAGCAGGATTTAAAGATCCTTTCTATATTGAGATACATCCCAAGGAGCATCAAAAATTTTGATCATGAAGATAGAATGAGATGCCAGATACCATTTGACAAACTACACTAGGTTTGGTCATAGAAGGTAGCATAGAGATGCCCGATATCAAGTGACAAACTATTCTATTTAAATCCTCTAACAAGTTCACACCTAACAATATGTTTGTAACCTTTAATAGGGTTGTCTCTTCACCAAGCTCACTTCAGAAGAGTGAAAATTTTGGGCTACCGGTCCCAAGTGGTTTTTCCCTTAACAAGGTTTCCACGTTAAAAATCCATGTGTCAATGTGTTTATGAGTCATTACTTTAGTGTTTTACATTACACATAACTAATCTAGATTTATTGGTATACACTAAGAAATTTATTATTTTTTGGTAAATGAAAGACTGCTATTCAGTAAACATAAGAATAAGATTTAAATAGTGAACTCTGAGCAGTAGTGATTTGATAAGTTTATTTGAAGGCATACATCTTGTAGGACTGAAGATAACTAGAGGCTTAATATTGTGGTACTAAGTTTCTGGGTTGATTTATTGGAATATTTTTGAGGCCACTGATTCANCCCCCCCCCCCCCCCCCACTCTTAGTTATTCTAACAATTGGTATTAGAGCTTGTGTTCTTAGAAAGGGAGTTTAATAGCTCAAGAAAAAGATCACAAGATGAACAAGCGAGATGTGCCCAAGTTGAATAAAGATAACTTTTCATAATGGAAAAGTAGAATAAGAATCCACCTATCAGGTATTGGTAATGATGTTACTCAACACCTTGATACTGAATATGTGTTTCCTACAGGAACTCACAATCTTGAGAAATTGAGAGAAAAGCATGAGCATAATTGTATGATGATAGAACTTGCCTCATCAATCTTTGATGAGAAATTTGAAGATGTCAAAACATGCACCTCTAAAAATAAAATGTGGGATAAATTGAAGTTGGTACATGGAGGAGATGCTAATGTACTAAGATCCAAGGCAGAAAGCCTAAAAGGGAGGTTTGATAACCTACAGATGAAAGAAGGAGAGAATATCACTCAGTAACTTAGTATAGTTGCAGAATCAAAGAGGTAGTCAATACTATCCGAGGAGTTGGAGGTGTACTTGAAGAAGAAACAGTGGTAAGTGAAATCTTAAGAAACTTACTGCATGTATATTCTATTAGAGTTTCTGTTATTCAAGAAATGAGAGCATTTGCTAACAATAAATTTACTCTAGATAGTATGATTGGTAGACTGGTTTCATTTGAGATGAATAAATTTGATAATAGTATCTTACCATCTATAGAATATGCATTCAAATCTTCTTTGAAAATAAGTAAGTCAAGTCATAGACACACTACTAGAAATGATAGTGAAAGTGATAATGAGGATCAAGGACTTGATGAGATTGAAGTACTAATGGAAAGAATATTGCAGAGAGGCAAAGGGAGATACAAAGGAAAATTACCACTTGTATGTTTTAATTGTAAAGAGGTGGTACACTTTGCTGCAAGATGCCCTAACAGAAGAAAAGATGATAGAATTAATGACAGAACATATGAAAAGAAGTTAGACTGAGGTGATAACATAGATTAGCACAGGAACTGACAATCTGAAAGAAGAGATACCTGAGACTATAAGGAAAAAGGAAAGAAAGCATGTTACCTAGCTAAGAATAGAACTGATGATAATGACACTGAATCTGAAGAAGACATTGAGATGGTATCTATAGCCATGAAGGATGATTTAGACGAAGAAGAAGAAAGGTTTGTAGAAACTACACTCATATCTAAGGTTAGTAAGAATGATTTATGGATAATTTATAGTGGCTGCACTCACCACATGATTGATGATAAGCAAAATTTTGAAACTTTTGAATACTATAATGGTGGATCAATAAGAATGGGTAATGACGCACCTTGTCTAGTCAAAGGTAAAGGAACCATAATGTTGAATAACCTGATCAAATGTGAAAATTCTTACTGGGTAAAAGGACAGAATTATAATCTGTTAAGTGTTTCATAGCTAAACAATATAGGTCACTGAGTAGAATTTGAGAATAAGAAGGAAAAGATCTTCAATGAATCAGGAAGGTTGATCGGAACTGGTGAGAAAACAAAAGGTAACCTTTTCTATCTTGATGACATTAACACCACTTGTTTGATGGCTAGAAATGAAGACATATGGTTGTGGCATAAGAGATTATGTCATGTGAATTTTGACAACATGATAAAGATAAGAAATAAAAGGAAAGGCATAGGCTTACCGAGCATGACAAAGCTCGAGCATATCATGTGTAAGAATTGTCAAAAAGGTAAGATGAAAAATTCTAGTTTCAAGAGTAAATCCCATACATCTAATGCAATTCTATAATTAGTTCATACTGATCTATGTGGACCCATGAGGACAAAGAGTTACTATGGAGATAGGTATTTCATTCTCTATGTAGATGATTATTCTAGAATGATGACAATTATGTTCTTAAAAGATAAATCAAAAGCATTCAAGATGTTTAAATTGTATAAGGCTATGGTAGAAAAACAAACTGATAAGAAATTGAAATGATTAAGGTCAAATAGAGGATGGGAATTTATTTCAGATGAATTCACTAATTTTTGTAATGGGCATGGGTTTAAAAGACAGGTTTCTGCACCGAGAAAACCACAACAAAATGGAATTGCTAAGAGGAGAAACAGATCAAAAACATTGATGATTGAGAAATGCATTACTCAAAATTTCTATAGGGAAGTTGTCAGTACTTCTGTCTACACATTGAACAGAGTACAATTGAAGAAGGACATAAAGAAGACACCTTATGAGCTTTCGTATGGTTACACACCCAACATAAGTTACTTCAGAATCTTTGGTAGTCAATGTTATATTTTGAAAGATGATAGAAATGGAAATCTTGACTCTAAAAGTGATGAAGGTATCTTTCTAGGGTATTCCACCAAAAGTAAGGCTTATAAATGTCTTAACAAGTCATCTAACAAGATCATTGAAAGTGCAAATTTAAGAATAGATGAATTTGAAGAGAAGAATGATAAGGAAAGAAGAAAAGAACCAAAAGACTACAACAGGTTTGTGTATACTGAAGAACCTGACACTCTACCTGAGAAACAGTGTATTTCTCTTGATCAACTAGAACATTGCAACTGAGCATCAGGCTTTAATTATTGAAAATCAAGATAATACTCAAGATGATGTACTGAGCGATGGAGGTTAGAAAAAAGGTTGATATGATGAATAGAATGATGGAAAAAGAGATGAATTGAAACTTGCCAAGTATGTCAGAAGACATCATCCACAAAATCATATCATATGAGATAAGAAGGATGGAATGAGAACAAGAAGTAAGTCACTAAACACTAGATGTTTACTTTGTGATTTTGAGCCTAAATTTGTTAATACTGCACTTGAAAATGAGGAATGGGTCAGTGCTATGAATGAAGAAATAGAATAGATTGAGAAGAAAAATACATGGACACTAGTATCAAGACCTGATGACAAGAATGTCATTGGTACCAAATGGATGTTCAAAAACAAGTTGAATGAGAATGGAGAAGTCACAAGAAACAAAGTAAGATTAGTATGCAAGGGGTATGCACAAGAAGAAGGTATTTATTATGGTGAAACCTTTGCACCCATTTATAGACTAGAAGGAGTTAGAATTCTTCTTGCTTATGTTGCATTCAAAGGATTCAAGGTATACCAGATGGATGTCAAATCTGCATTCCTAAATGGAATATTGGAAGAAGAGGTATACATTGAACAACCAGAAGGGTTTTTTGATATAGACAAGAAAAACATTGTATGTATACTATATAAAGCCTTGTATGGATTGAAACAAGCACCGAGAGCCTGGTATGAAAGACTTCACTCCTATCTTATTAGCATTGAATTTGTAAGAACAAGTGAAAATATAAATTTGTACTTAAAAGAAGATACCGATGGTAATATTATGATTTCTGAAATATTTTTTGATGATATAATTTTTGGGGGAAATAAAATGTTATGCAAATCCTTTGCTAATGAAATGAGAAAAGAGTTTGAAATTTCTATGTTTGGGAAGATCAAATTCTTTCTTGGTCTAAAGATTCTTCAAAAAGATGCAGGCATATATATCACTCAGTCTAAATTTATCAAGGAAGTGTTGAAGATATTCAAAATGGAAGATTCCAAACCATTTGGAACACCTATGGAAACCAAATGTAAGCTGACAAAGGAAGAAAAATCAAATGAGGTAAATCAAACCTTGTATAGATCAATGATTGGAAAACTAATGTATGTTGTTCATACCAGACTAGATATTGCACATGCAGTTGGAATAGTTGCAAGATTCTCTGCTAATCCCAAAGATTCACATACGACTATTGTCAAGAGAATTCTGAGATATCTAGAGAAGATTGATGACTATAGCTTATGGTATAAAAGAGAAGGAAAATTTGAGCTACAAGTCTATACAGATGTTGATTGGGTTGGAAACATTGATGACCAAAAGAGAACAACTGGAGGAGCATTCTTCATGGGTGAAAGACTTGTCACATAGATCAGCAAGAAGCAAGGATGCATCTCTTAGTCCACAGCAAAAGTAGAATATGTGGCTTCTGTTGCAAACTGCTCTAATATTTCCTAGATCAAATAGTTACTGGAAGGTATGAATATGAAGATTCTTGAACCAGTAATAATCTATTGTGATAATACCAATGTAATTAACATTTCTAAGAATCCATTCATGCATTCTAAGACTAAGCATATAGAAATCAAGTATCACTATTTAAGAGAAAAAGTGCAAGCAAAAGAGGTGATACTAGAATATGTTTAATCAAAGGAATAATTAGCTAACATCTTTACCAAGCCATTACCAAAAGATACATAAGACAGAGACTAGGGGTACAACCAAGTTGAGGAAAGAGCTAAAGATTTATGCGAACATCGAGAAATAGAGAAGCATAGCATCACCGAGTAGAAAGAAGTGGAGAAAAGGTATTGAAAAGACATATTGATCAAAAAGGTAAAATGAGCTTACAATATATCTGAAAATATGCAAGTATAAGTTATATGTGTGAATAGATCATTTACTGTTTTAGTTTAACCATTGATTCAGAAAGTCTCTTAACTAAGCAGGATTTAAAGATCCTTTCTATATTGAGATACAACCCAAGGAGTATCAAAAATTTTGATCATGAAGATAGCATGAGATGCCAAATACCATTTGACAAACTACACTAGGTTTGGTCATAGAAGGTAGCATAAAGATGCCTGATATCAAGTGATAAACTATTCTATTTAAATCCTCTAACAAGGTCACACCTAACAGTGTGTTTGTAACCAAAGAAGAACAAGGGTATCCTCATGTCCTCTGATGAGGAGGACCCTACTCATGAGAGGCTGGAGAAAAAGGAAAAGGTGGAGAAAGATAGGGATAATGTATTCAAAGTAAGGTTGAGGAAAAAGAGGTTAGTATTCAGAAGAAGGCCAATACTGATACAATAGGGAACAAAAATTAAAGCTTCAACATTGGCACAGACCAAAAAGATAGCATCCTTTATTTTGGGAGGTTTATGGCTACCATTTCTCAAGATACTACAAATATGAAGACTGAAATTAAGGAACAAGGAAAGATTGTGAGTATGATTAAAGTTGCTACCTTTGGGGAAGAGTCTATGGCCACCAGTTTGAAGAATTGGACTGAAGCCATCAGCAAGGGTGGAGCCTTTGGGGAGTTGGGCACTAAAGTGTTGACTATGGAGGATAAGATTAACAAAATGAATAAAGAAGTAGAAGCCAGCAATAATGAGGTGTTCCCTTCTTCTCTAGAATTAAAAATGGAGAAAATGGATTTGATGGTTAAAAAAATATGTGAGCAAAGCTTCCATATTCTGAAAGTTTCTATTGAGAAATGCAAGAATCTGATGGAGAGATTTGAGGCTAATAGAGGGGAGGAAAGTAAGGATTCCAAAGAGGGTCTGGGCTCTAGAATACACACTCATCCAAGTATTAAAAAGAAATACATTGACCTCAAAGACCTCAGAATCTTGATGGATAATATGGAGCTTCTCACGGAGCAAGTGAAAGATCTGATGGGGACTATCTAGCTCCTTGTGTGTTGTCTTTTGTTTTTGGGCTTTCTTTTCCTCTCGGGCTATCTTTTTCTACTTTTTGGGTTTGCGGGGCCTAGGTTCCCTATTTCTCCTTTGTCTCATCTTTTGATAGTTGACTGATCAACTTTGTCTATCTTCTGATCTTTTGTACAAGGTTTCAGGACCTTTCAAATCCTACTTTTACTTAATCAAAATAGTGTTTTTGTAACCTTTAACAAGGTTGGCTCTTCACCGAGCTCACTACAGAAGAGTGAAAATTTTGGGTTATCGGTCCCAAGTGGTTTTTCCCTTAATAGGGTTTCCACATTAAAAATCCATGTGTCAATGTGTTTATGAGTCATTACTTTAGTGTTTTGCATTACACATAGCTAATCTGGATTGATCGGTATACACTAAGCAATTTACTATTTTTCAGTAAATGAAAGACTGCTATTTGGTAAATTTAAGGATAAGGTTTAAACAGTGAACTTTGAGCATTAGTTATTTGATAAGTTTATTTGAAGGCATACATATTGTAGGACTAAAGATAAATAGAGGCTTAATATTATGGTACTAAGTTTTTGGGTTGATTTATTGGAATATTTTTGAGGCCACTGATTCACCCCCCTCCCCCCCAGCCCTCTTAGTTATTTTAACACAATGATATTATTAGAAATGAGGATCCTTAAATAATTCTCAAGTGGTTCACCCAAGGGTGTGAACTTTCTTCTTGGTGATGGGCTAAACAACGGTTTTGGTTTATTAGCTTCTTGCGTGTTTGGAAATTTATTGTTGTTGTTGAGTGATACCTTTGTTGATTGATTTACATTATTCTCTTGATTAGAAGATCTTGTGAGATTGAAAGGAGTAGCTTTTAAATTTTTTTCCTCAGAAAATCCATCATTAACAAGGCCCTTGTAAGTGTTCTTGAACCAAAAGTGATTATTATTGTTTGAAGCCCGATTGTTGTTGTTGGAATTATTGTGCTTATTATGAAAATTATTATTTTCCTTAAAATGCTTGATCACTCCACTCTTCACCAAAATTTCCTCTATGGTGATTCCATTCTCAATGATCTTCTCAAAATTAGGTGGGCATTAGAGTTTTAACCGATAGTTCATGATTGTGTTCAAACTATTTAGGAAGATATCCATTTTCTCTTTTTCAGGTATACTTCTAGGATATTGATTAAATATCGTCCTCCATATTTGCAAGAAGACCAGGAATGCTTCTCCCTCCTTTTGTTTAGTGCTGCATAAATTTATCATTTTGACCTCATGTTTGATGTTGTATGAGTAATGAGTCACAAAATTTGATGCCAACTCTTCAAATGTTTTCACATTTGAGGGTAATTTAGAGAATCATTCCATCACGGGTCCTCCAAGGCTTCTTGGAAATAGTCACATTAAATAAGTGGTATCATGCATAAACTCCAAGATTAATGCATAAAATTATCTCAAATGGTCTTGTGGGTCTGATACCCCCATGTATTTACCATATTTAGGAAAGATCACATTTGGAGGGAGTGGTACCATAATTAAAGTTTTATCAAAAGGGAACTGGCATATAGCTTCGATTGAGAATGGTTTTGGAGCTTCCATTTTCTTCATATTGTCTAATTGCATTTGAAAAACTTGGATTTGTTTATTCATGATTTCAATTGCGTTTTCATCCTCTTCCTTCTTCTTTAGGATAGTTATATCATAATCATGGGGGATTTTTACCCCTGCTTGGGCTAGGTCAAAGAAATACTTCTCCCTACCTCTCTCTAAGATTTTCTCCATGATTTTCATAAAGAAGGGGATTTTTTCACTTCATTCACTCTCTTCGGTGGCCTCATCTTGAGGGTCTCTATTTCCTCCATTATTCATGTAAATTCCCCCATTGCTAAGGTCATTCCCTCCCCCATTGTTTCCATTGTTGTTCGCATCCTTATTTCCACCATTTTGGTTGTTATTTGCATCATTATTAAAATGATTAATGAGATCAAAATCCATACATCCAAGGGAAATTCCATCTTACTTGGTTTTACTTCCTTTTCAATTTTGAAAGATTGTTGCAAAGAAGCTAGTGTTTCACTTGGAAAGGGGAATTCTTTCCAAAGATAAGTTTCATATGCTTGTAAGATTATCTTGATGCAGTGAGATCTTGTAAAAGTAGGCATTAGAATAGAATTAATATCCTTAACTCGCCCTTTTGATCAATCCCTTTAAAAAAAATTGAACTCCTTAAATATGATAGGATTTGATCAGTATAATAGATTGGATAGAAAGTACTCTGAAAAGGGTATCTAATTATGGTTTTAAAAATTTCCAAAAACCCTGGGAGATACTCACTGTTTGAGAGTCTTAGTCTGTATGCGCTACTTAAAAGCTTGCATGTGTTATTTCCTAGTTCATAAGCGGTAATTTTTTGTTAATAAACATTACTTCTCTAGTCACACACAGTAAATATCTATTTATAGGTGTCACTTAACATTTGAAATACACTACTTCTTTATTTGTATGTGTTAAAAGGCCTCCGGAATAGGAATATGTCATTGTTTCAGATCACCGTTTGATTGATTTTTAAAAATTTTAAAGTGTGATCAGATCTAGATGAATGTTTTATTTTTGCAATATAAATCATCAACCACAACACACAAAAAATCATTGTTTTAACCCCTTTAATCTACACACAAAGTGTATGTTATTAATCATTTTCATGGGGCTTTAACAAGAAAGTCTTCCAAGCAATCTACCTATGGAAAAATTTGGCTTGTAAATGGCTCTAAAAGGTAGGCATTGCTAATTTAACTAGGTTTTAATTAAGATTTTGTTCAAGAAATTTTGAGTCTCATCCCCCATTATAGAGGCCTCACACACGCATAAAAACATAATTTTGTGCAATCCTAGAGGACTACTAGAGGAGGTTTGATTATCAATCCTTTCCATCACTCACCCCATTAAGGATGAGCGAATTTTATTTTATAGTGGGTTGGATTACCATGGCTAAAATGGTTGTATCCCACTTCGGTCGTTCCCTCTCACCATCTTCGAAAAGGCAAATCTCGGGAGGCAGGCCCACTTAAGATCTAACATGTTCATTTGAAAGAAAGAAATGAAATGGATAGGTAGGTTTTGGAATTTTATTCACCAAGAAAGGTGAATAGAGTATCCCTACTACTTCTCCAATTCCAAACACAATAGACAAAAATGTTCAATTACCACCTCTTAAACTAAATGATTCAAAGTGTGTGTGGATTTTTGATTCACTCAAAGAGTGAAGAGCATATACATAACACTTATCTTCCACAAAAAAGGAGATTCAAAATTTAGTGTTTGTTCATTTCTTTAGGTTCTTCACATCTCAAATTTGGCATACAAATTTTTTTAATTCATGACTTGAAGTACCTTTTTCTAATTATGCTATATTTTCACTTTGACTTGCCACAATTTGATCAAATGCAAGAGGTTTTTAGATCTTACCTTTTACAGAGCTAGCTATTCTAGGCGCTTTTTTATTATTTTTCAATTTTTCACTCACCTAATGGTGATCTTTCCAACTTTTTTACATCCTCTCCTCCAACAAGTTAGTCCAACACAACTCACACAAAATGTGGAAAACCAAAATCCAAAAGACAAAGTTCAAATTCACCTAAATTTAATGCTATTTCAAAGATTTTAAGGTGAATTGATTCAATTTAATGAAATATACTTAGATTTTTAATCCTTTACAATTTTGACATAATGATCATAAAGCTTTATATCTTAATTTAAAGTTTCCAAAATATTTGCATTATGGATTTGTTTCTCAAACCTTAACAATCTCTTGATCTCTCTCTCCTCCTTGTGAATTTGAAGTGCATGCTTCTTCACCTTCCTATGCTTCGACATCTTCAAATTGACAAATATTTTTTATTAATTTGTTGGATTTTAATAATTTGTGAAAAAAAATCAAACACAGTAGCACGCATTATTTTAAAGATGACAGAGTGTTGCCTTAATATCATTTATGCACTGCTTTAATTAATTCTAAGAATTGTTTAAACATTTTAGAGCACTACTTAACAATTGAAAATCATTAAAACATAATTAAATGTGCCTAAAGATAGCACAATAAGCATTAGAAAACTCCTTTTATGCATCACTTTGCCATGCAAATGCATCAAACTTTATATGTCACACATTGCTTTGTTGTCAGATGTGTTGAGAGAATGTTAGATAGAAGACAAAAAACAAATTATACGCATTGCTTCACTGTGCAAAGGCATCAGGATTTATGCTCGTACGCATTACTTTTTCTGTCTGATGCGCTAAGAGAATATAAGATAGAAGATAGAGGATTTTTTGTACATGCTACTTCATTGTGTAAAGGCATCAAGATTTTTGTTTGTACACATCACTTTACCTACAAATTGTCAATTCCTACAAATAAAACACTCAAACATACCAAAAATTCATGAGATTATTAGAAATGAGGCTTGCATCCCCATGGTAGGTGCCATTTGTCTATATAAAAATCATACCTTCATGAAATTAGTATTGTTATTATCAATTCAACTTCAAAATATGCAAATTAGGCTAATTGAATTGAAATGAAACAATGAGCATCTCATGGCTCTCTATCTAGGAAATAAAATAGTATGCTCTCGGCTCAAGCATCCATTAATTGCAGTCCTAGTAATGATAAATTCAAGTTATTTGATGTGATTTAACACTATTTATCTTAGATTATCCTAAATGCTTCAAGATTGATCACTATTTGCAAATTGAATCAAACCAAAATGCTATGAATCTTCAAATCAAAATGCCTATAGTGATGATTCTTTGCTCATGAATGTGTGTTATATTTTTTTCACTCAAAATGGCCTCTATTTAAAGGATCTCCCAAGAATAGGGGGCAGAGTTGATTTAACCTTTATTAGGGTTAGGTTGAGTTGACTGTCTCAAAGGTTAAGATAATTTAAATGATGGTTTCAAATAAGGAGACCAAATGAGTGGTCAAGATCCAACTCCAAGATGTGTTATGAAGGATCAATTTGGGCTTGATCTATGTGAGCTCAATCCTTAATCCTCATTGGTTAAAATTGCTTTCACCGTGTGGTGGGTGAGGAATAAAAGGATTTAAATTAATTTATTTATTTAATTTTTTTATCCATGTGCACTCTTGAATGTGTTGGATGATATTAGAATTGGGTACTACTAATGTTGTTGGCATTCATGTTTTGTCACTAATGTCAACATATGTTTTTGTGGAGAGAACAGACTGGTTATTACTATTGTATGATGACTAACAGAAGTGTATGGATGAATTAGAACAAGCAAAGATAATGATATGAAGAAGGAAGTTTGATGATCTTATTTCTAAGGTCGCTTGGCTTAATATTGCATATTGGAGTTGTTATAGATGTTTTAGAGAAGACTGGTTTCTGGACTATGATAGTGATGCTTGATAGAGTGAGTCTTTGTGTTTTTGGGATATCTTACAGGTGATGATGATTCAAGTTATGCAAGTTTAAGAGGTGACAAAAGGAATATTTGGGCATGTTTTTTATTGATTGCAAGTTGTGTGTTTGTTTGTGATGTTAGCTTAGGCGTGTATGGCCTGGAGAACACCTATTTGGGGCTAACTTCAGAGATGTAGCATGCATTGTGGATTGGGAGCGTGGATTGTGGATCTTGGATTATATCTAATGTATTGTAATTGATGTTTAATTTTTTTAGGTACCATGTGTATCTTAGCAAGGGGTTAAATAATTATTTGTATATTGGGAAAGATTAATTGGCTAACCTAATCAATTATTGTAATAGGGTATATATGAGAGATCTTTTCTTTTCAAAAGATGGATGTATGATGAAAAGGTAATTGAAAAGATAGAGAAGTGTGAAAGTTGTGAATCTTGACTGGATGTTGAATGTAGAGCATATTTTTTTATTATAGTACTTCATTGGAACTGACCAAGCAAAGACAGTTGCTATCAGACAGTTCACTGGATTGTATATTTTGTATATACACTTGTTTGGATTGTAAATCCTTGAGGATGGCTTTAACTTTCTTTTGGCAGTGTGTCTAGGAAGTGAGCCCACTGTTACTCTTGACTCCTAATAGGGTTTGTTCTTTAACATGGAATTTGTACTGTAATGTTGTAATAAGCTCCTAACATGGCTAAATATTTTAACATGGATAATATACTCTTAATACATAATTTATGGGTGCTAATTCCCACCAGGGTTTTACCTTTAACAGGGTTTCCTCAACAACAAAGGATTGTGTTATTGTGTTGGTATTTACTATGTTATCATTTGAATTGAATTTTTGGTTTATAAAGTTTAATGTTTAATAATTGATCTCACAACTGATTCACCCCCCCACCCCCCCTCTCAGTGTTGGTGGGCTGTTATTCCTAACAAGTGGTATCTATGTTTTTGGTCCTTATAGACAAAGCTTAACAACTTGAGGTGATCCTGAAGATGACTTACTACAAGAAGCATAGTCTGATTTTTTATCCTAAAAACTTCGACAGTTGGAAGAACAAGATGAGAACACATTTGCTATGTTTGGAAATCAACTATTGGATTATCACAAAAAGAAAGGAAAAGATAAAGACTGGGGATGAATTGGATAAACCTAATAAAGATGAAATGAGTTTATTTTCATGTAACATGGTTGCAAGGGAAGCATTGATCAACGTACTTTCTAAAGGTGAATTCATAGAAGTAAAAGACTTAGATTTTGCACATGAAATTTGGACAAGATTGGAAGCACTGTATGAAGGAGATAGTTTTACAAAATAGGTTCAAATCTACAAAAATTAATACAAATATAGAATCATTGAGCATGAAAGATGATGATAACATTAGAGCATATGCACAGAGAGTTACTAAATTGGTTATTTGCATTAGGAACTATGGAGATACTTGTAACCACCCTAATTTGGTCTGCTCTTACCAGAGACCCTATTTGCCTTAAGTGTGATTATACCCCTAATTATGTCAGATGATTACTTAATTAATTGGCATAATTCATTTAAAATCAATTTAATCTCATAAAATCAAAGTGATTTCATCACTAAATCACATTAATTACATTGGTCTATTTAATTAAATCAAAAGAATTAAATACGTGGCTAAACTAATTAATTAAAAGGAGTTAAATAAATCTCCTAATTACAACTCCTCACTTGCAAAATGGAAATTCAATCAATTAGCCAATGAGATTTAAATCACTTGGATTACCTCACATGGATTACCTCACATGGATTACCAAAGATTCAATCTCCACCTCTCTTCACAAATCAATCTTGACCTCTCATTCCTCAAATTCTTCGATAAAAGGAATGAATTTTGAGCTCATTGGGCCCCTAATTTTAGTATTTCATTTGAAAACTTATGCTATCCTAATTTCTTAATTCATTTTAGCTCAACATTCTTAGAATTTCATAATCTTTCATTTTGGAGCACTAAAATGAACTCTACTTTAGCATTTAGCTTGCATTTTACTTGAATCTTCCATTCTAAGAATGAATGTGTCACTTATTTATGCATAATCTGAGCGAAAATTATAGCATTTATCAAAATCTTTTTAGATAGGAATAAATATGTTGGTTTTAGTGATTTCTATATGCTTTTCCTTTGTTATTTCACATTTTTATCACTAGTATAATGACATATTGAAGTGTTGTGTTGCAGCTTGCAGGTCCACAAAATACACACACATTTTTGGCGCCCACCGTGGGGAAAATCCTCAGATTTCTCCTTCTTTCTAAGTTTATTTTCACTCATTTGTGTTCTTTGTTTTCAGGTACAGAGTCGTATTTAGTGACCAAATCTTGCCTTTAGTTGCAAAGGCTCACATCTGGGAAAGCTCATTACATCCATTATATTCCAGATCGCATCTATTGAAAGCTTGCATCAGGTAATTCCTGCAATGTCTTTAGTTGCAAAGACTCATTTCTAGGATCCTTAATCACATACAAGATTTCGAGGATCGCATTCAGTAAATACAATCACATTTGGTTGGTTTATTTGCAAATTTAAAAGTCTAACCACTAATCTACTAACCATGGTTGTTTTTGTGTTTTGAACAACCTAACATTTTCTTGTAGGTTGTTGTTAGAGACTTTTTTTTAAAAAGTTGGAAAGCAATTACTAATTCATGGTTTTCATGTTGCCAAATTGATCAACTTAACTTTTCTAAATGCAAGATTTCAAACTTAAGTACATTTTCTTCCTTTTCATAAATTGATCAGACGATTATGCTCTTTTCCTTTAAGGAAAATTAGAAACTCAAAATTCAATCTAACACTTGATAATAATTTGGGGAAATGAACAAGAAAATCATCTAAAGTTGAAAGTAATTGAATAAGAAAACTCATTTAAATTGGGGAAATTGAACAAAAAACTTTTCTTACATGTTTTTTCAATTATTACAATAGGCACTTAAAATCATATTTAAACACATTACTTAGTCCAACTAGAGGATTTTATCTTTTTCCCAAGTTGCAAGAATCAAAAACTTGTCATGGAGAATTGAGTTTTGGGTTACAAAATCTGAAGGAAATGAACATGTTTGATGTGCTTGTGGGAGAAAATGGCATGGAATAGGAAGGTATGCTCTTCTTCTTTTGAAGAATCATAAATCTAGACTCCTAAGTTTCCAATCCTTTGTAATTGCTTTCAAAACATTAGAAGGCCTGCCAATTGAGGAAAAAATCCCCTGGGAACAACCCAAGTAAGGAAAGGTTTTATGCCAACCCTTCCAACTCACTATAATCAATATGCTTCTTTGTAGGCCAAAGCCTCTGAAGATGTAGTCAATTTTGTTCTCAGAATTTTGGCATCATTCCTTGAACATGCTTAAGTGTGTGTAGAGTGGAGCCACTTGAATATTGCTTCTGAGACTACACACATTTGAGTACTCATAGGGCTATACACCTTAATTTTTCCTTATGTAATTCTATGGGGGACAATTTTGAATGGATGCCCACAATTAAACAACACTTGTAGTCAAAAACTACCTGGTTTATCTCCAAAAGGGTGATAATATTTGTGCAAGGCAAATAGTAATTGCCCCAAGATACTCATCATTTTGTGCCCTCACTTGCGTTTGGAGTTGGCTACTATGGCATCATGACTAGATCCATTGTGTGCTTGGTGATGGCCATATTTTTATTAGCATGTGATTCTATACCTAAGTCTACGAGAAAAGATTTTCACTCTATGCCTAGAATCTAGGGAATAGGGATGTATTTTTGTAACCTTAATGAACATTGATTGGTGTGTCCTAGAAACTCACTAAGAATATAAATCCTCAAAACAATCAATGAATTTCAATCCCTGACATACATGTTGTTCAAAACCTCTCTGGAAAGTCTCAGACAAACCACGTTATTAGACAAAATTTCATCTATTTCGAGACAAACTAACATTAAAATTGCAAAACCATCAAAGGCTTGCATCTAGTCAGATGTAGGTCACATTTGATTGCATAGGCTCGCATTCAGGGAACTTCATCACATTCAGTAAATCCTGGCTCGCATGTGGGAAATAGGATCACATTTTGTCTGAACAAGCTCGCATCTTGTATTTCAAAGTTCACATTTAGGGAGTTGCATCTAGGACAGTGGGTACTTGCACATTTATCACTTAGAGAAACTTAGTATTTTTGGATACCCTTTTGGCTCTTCAATCTGGCCATGTTTCTCTTTCTGGTCCTTATGTCAGTGTTTCACAACTTGTTTAGAAGTCTACCTTGCATGTCCTTTTAGATTCTCACAATTGGTCCCAAAATGTGTGGTCTTTTCACTTACCAAAATCTCTTGATTCTTAGCTCACTATTAGGGAATTCTTACCCTCTGACATTGGATTCACTCAAACACAAACACTCTTTCACTACTTGGACACATCTATTTGGACAACTTGACATCCTATTGACATAATTGGAAAACCTTTGACAAAGTTAGGACCCAGTTTTCATGGTTAACACAATACATAATCAATACATTGTTGACGACTCAGAGAGACCTCCTAGATTACTCTATTTTAAACAAGGAGAGACATTTTTCAATCCCCTATTTGACCAAAGCTCACCCGAAATGGAAGCACCTCATCAAGGATGGAGTGCATCTTTTGATGAATCTAGCGAAGAACATGACAATAGAGAGAGACATAAAGAAGAACAAAATCATGGTTGTCCTTTGCTTGATTCTGATAGTGAGGAAGACATAATGGAAGAGGAGTATAAAAAGCTCAAACAAAGTAGAAAATTCCAAAAGACCTTGGAAAATATCATTGGTGAAGACAAAGACAAATACTTCCTACACTTGGCTTCTCTTGGAGTCAAACTTCCCAAATACTATGATATTAAGAGACAAAAGGAAAAGGAGGTACAAACACCTATTTTAATCCTCACAAAGCAAGTAACCTTACTGCAAATGGAACTTGTGACACTCAAGCAAGAAAATATCAAACCTACTAAAAAATACTCTTTGGAACACATATGTCCATTTCCTTTTGACAAATGTATAAACATGGTTCCATTTCCTCCTAACATGGCAAGACCCAAATACGACAAGTACATGGGAGAAATAGATCCACATGACCATGTTATAGAATTTTGTGCTATAAGCATAGAGTACATGCATGAACCTACTTACCTAATGAGGCTATTTCTGAGAAGTCTAGGCAGAAATGCTATGGAATGGTTCTCCAAACTTACACCAAGTGTGCAATCTTTTGAGGATTTAATCCAATGATTTGTTCAACATTACTCCTACAACATACAACATAACGTAACCATGATGGATCTTTGTAACATGAAACAAAGAATGGGTGAATCCTTTACTCACTTTTTACAAAGGTGGAGGACAATCTTTACAAGGTAATCAAGAGCAATACCAGAATCTAAAAGATGGAAATCTTTATCAATAACTTGGTACCCGAAATGAACTATGCTTTACAAATGCAAGATTCACCTAGTTTTTATAGAATGATCAAGAACGCTATTTGTTTTGAAGACGTTATGGTCAAGAAAGGAGAAATCACACTCCAAAGTGACAATAAATCTAACAACTATAACAACAAACCTAAATGGTGGAACAAGAACAAGAATGATGTTAGTGATGGAGTGGTAGAATCATCCAATGCAAACACTAAACCAGCGGTGTTCAATCTAAAAAATAGCTTACAAGCAAGCAAAGAAGCTAAGGTAACAACCACAATAACAAGAGAAAACAATGATACCAACAAGAGTAAACCATGGGCGTCTAGACCTCAAAGAAAATTTACTCTATTGGGAGAACCTCTTGAGATAGTTTTGAAGACTCTCTTGGATAACAAAGTCCTCATGATACCGGATTCAAAACCATGGGAACCGAAAGTTAAACCAAGATGGTGGAATGACAATGCCTATTATGTCTTTCATAAGAAAAAAGTACATAAGACTAATGACTATGTTAATCTCAAACACGTTATACAAGACCTCATTGAGGGAGGCAAAATAAAAGTGGAAAGACATACCACTAATGAAGATCACACGACATATAAAAAACCATTCCCTAACTATGAAAATGGGGAAGCTTCTAAAGGAAAAGGAAATGAAGTCAATTACACCTACTCTCATAACAATAATGTGATCAACATGTTGGACATAAAAAGAAAATCAATCAAGGTGATCACTATTAAAGGCACCAAAGATACATCGTCACATTCAAACATTGTAACTTGAAGCCAAGCACAAGTCACAATAAAAGGATTTCACTCCTCATCTAAGAAAGAGACATCCTCTAAAACACCTATTGTCACAATTCCTAAACCAGCAGTTACAAAACAAATAGTTACTATACCATCTGTAAACTATAACTTGGTGGACCAATTGCAAAGGACCTCATCTCAAATTTCTATATTTGAGTTATTAAAGATCTCTTCAGTGCATAAGGAAGTTCTTGAACAAGCCCTACATTCCACATATGTTCCAAAATACATTGATGTAGACAAGTTCCAGGCAATGATCAATCACATATTAGCTCCACATTACCTCTCCTTTTTAGAAGAAGATGACAAGTCCTTGACTCATCTGCATAACCAACCCCTTCACATTGAATTCTTGATTCACAAATCCCATGTAAAATGTGTATTGATAGATGGAGGTGCAGGTTTGAACATATGTACTCTTAATCTAATCAATAAATTTGGTCTTTCAAAACAAACAATTGATGCAAGAAGTAAGATAACTATCGAGGCTTATGATGAAGATGAAAGATCATCCAAAGGGCTCATTGTTTTACCAATCAAAATAGGACCAATTGAGCATATTGTGATTTTTCAAGTTCTTGATCTACCATTGGCCTATAACATATTACTAGGGAGACCTTGGATACATGAAATGAAAGCAGTACCATCTACTTACCATCAATGCATTAAATTCCCACATAATGGGGTGGAAGTGAAAATTCCTACAGATTCAAGCTACACTTACAACAATGTTAAAGCAGACAATATGGTTCCTCATAATAATGAAGTACCAAAATAATCCACACCTGAAACCTCTAAAGAAATGGTGATAAGAAGCTTTAGAAAGACACTAAAACTTGAAGAAACTAGTATGGGGGAATACAAACTAGACATGACATCATCATTGGCTAACATTCTCATGTCTCCAAGATCTTATGGGAAACCTTCCTCATCTTTCACACCTATTACATCAAAATAAATAGACATTCACAAACCAACTAGTATGGTTAGAGCCTCTACTTCTCAAGAGGATGAAAAAGAAGATAAATCAGTCTTGGCTTGGCTTTATAAAGGAGAACAGAGAGAAAATAAGGTAAAATATGTGGAGATATACCAAGAAAAGTATGGCAAAGGATATGACCTTCTCAAAAAAATGTTATACAAAGGGAAGGGACCAATAGGAGATAAAGGAAAAGGAATCATTGAGCCTATACACATGTAATTTAGAAACACCAAAGACAAAATAGGGTTAGGTTTCAATAAAAATTCAGAAAACCCTACTTCAAGAAATGGTCCAATCTTTGATGAAGGAAGTGATGAACAATAAGAAGAAATAGCACTCAAACCATGGACATATGAAAGATTATTACACATTAGTACTCAGTATCTCAAATATCAAGGAGAAAGATATGTACCTACTTTTGTAGCACAACAAGAGCATCATGTTCCTTTATTGTCACAAACTGATGTCCAAGAAGTGAAGGAAGAAACAGAAGACTCTCAGGAAATCCAACAGATACAAGAAACTCATGAAGAAATACCTCAACAACAAGATGTACATCCTAACTTGGGGCAATTTGTGACAATTTCACATGTCCTAGACTTCCCACACTTTGATCTAAAAATGGCTAATTGGGTACATCGGGTAACCATTGTTGAGTTCTTAAACAGATCTAATGATGAAATAAAAGATTCGCATGATTATGAATGGGATCACATGTCTAATGGTACCATAGACATTGAGGTAGATGTAATTCATAAATTTTCACCTCTATTGGAGAGAGGATAAAGTTATAACACTTCCCCTAACACTTTTGTTGTCCCAGAATCAGATGAGATACCACTACCCAGGGTTGTTGATGGAAATATTGGTGCTTTACTAGGTCTAGAGGACATTCAAAGGATACAAGCTATGAGTTTAAATTTGATGAGAGAAGAAAGCTCAACTAATGAGTCACTAGAATTAGGTCCATATATTACTAACGACCCTAATAATGATGATTTGACTCTTAATGATCTAAACGCTATAGAAGATAAAGTTTAATAGAACATGTCTTGTTAGTTAATAGTCTTGACACTGACACAATGTTGTCCTTACCAAACTCTAAATCATTATCCTTGGTAAACCCCGACCTTATTCATTGGACCAATTCAAACCCTACTCCTATCATGAACTTTCCCAATAACTTTACTTTGGTCTAGTATCTAAATGCTTGTGAACCCTATCCTTCTTCCACCAATGCAAGGAGTGTTAACATGATAGAGGAGGATATCAATTTTATTAGTTACAAATTGAAAAATAGAAAGAAACAAAGAAATGATGGTGAAAACCATGTTGTGGCAGTATCAGATTCTAAAAAAGTAAAAATAAAATACATATCTGATGGTGAAAACCTCTCAAAGGTACCAAAAGATGAGATTCTTGATATCCTTCCTGAGAACTTTCAAGAAAGATCTTGAGTTTTGATAGAACCAAAAAAAATAGTTAACTTGGAAATAGCAGAAGCTGCTTAATTTTTTCACCTGGCACAATCCTTATCAGAAGCAGAAAAGATACAGTTTACTAAATACCTTAAAGAAAAGAAGACTAACTTTGCATGGTCTTACACTAATATATGCCTGGACTTGATCCTGAGTTAATAATGCATCACTTATCTATAGCTCCTGGGATTAAACCCATCTAACAAAAATTAAGAAGGATGCATCGCATGTGGAATTATTGGTCAAAGTAGAGATGGAAAAACTATTAAAGGTTGGATTCATAAGAGTCATCGCTTATGCAGGATGGATTTCTAATGTGGTAGCAGTTTCTAAACTAGATAAATCTATCAGGATTTGCACAGACTTTAGGGACTTAAACAAAGATTTTCCTAAAGATGATTTCCCATTGCTAAATATTGATATGATTATAGATCTCATAGCAGGCTATCAAACATATTCACTCATGGATGGATTCTCAGGCTATAACCAAATAAAGATTGCTCCTGAGGACCAAGAGAAGACAACACTTACATGTGCAAGGGTAACATTTTGCTAGAACGTTATGCCATTTGGGATAAAGAATGTTGGTGCTATGTACTAAAGAGCTATGACAATAATCTTCCATGATATGATACACAAAAACATGGAGGAATATGTGGATCATACATTATCCAAGTCAAAAATAAGAACAACTCACATTGAAGACTTGAGAAAGATACATGGAGCAATTTCAAATAAGGCTTAATTCAAAGAAATGTGCATTTGGATCCTAATCAAGGAAACTCTTAGGGCTCGTTTGGTGCTTGGTATTAACCTGGAATAGACATTATTTAATCCAAGAATAAATTAATTCATTGTTTGGGGCCATTTTTTGAATTCCCGAATTAGAAATTAATCCCCATTTTTGGGCCAATGCTTGCATTAGTTAACTCAAAAAAAAAGCTGAAATTCATTTCTTATTTGAGAATAAGCTATTTATGGATTTGAATTTATTTTATTTTATTAATTTTTTTTTTTTAATCTTTTTTTTAATGTGGGTATGTATATATATACACATGTGTGTATATATACATGTATGTGTATATACAGACATGTGTGTATATAAACATGTGTATATACACACATGTGTATATACACACATGTGTATATACACACATGTGTATATATACATGTGTGTATATACACATGTGTGCATATATATGTGTATGTATACACACATGTGTGTATATACATGTGTGTTATATACACATGTGTATATACATACATATGTATATACACATGTGTGTTATATACACATGTGTATATACATACATATGTATATACACATGTGTGTATGTACATACATGTGTGTGTATACACATATATATACACATGTGTGTATACACATATATATGTGTATATACACATGTGTGTATACACATATATATGTGTATATACACACACATGTCTGTATATACACACACATATTTGTATATATGTGTGTATGTGTGTATATATGTGTATAAATACACACGTGTGTGTGTGTATATGTGTATGTGTATGTGTATGTGTATGTGTATGTGTATGTGTATGTGTATGTGTATGTGTATGTGTGTACACAAGTTAAAAATACATATTGTTCAAATTAATTTAAAAATAAAAAATAATCCTTATTCCAATTCCACATTATGGGATCCAAACGCAGAATAGCTTATTCCAGCTTTC
Organism: Thuja plicata; assembly: GCA_018584345.1. NCBI lineage: Eukaryota > Viridiplantae > Streptophyta > Pinopsida > Cupressales > Cupressaceae > Thuja > Thuja plicata. The sequence continues at coordinate 2,290,425 of MU227513.1, forward strand.
ATTTTTAGGATTAATTAATCTGAGAATAGGTCCTTATTCTAGAATAGGCCTATTCTAGATAAATTAATTCCATGCACCAAACGGGCCCTTAGGGTTTATTATATCAGCTAAAGGAATTGAGGTGACCCCAAAAAATTAAAAGCTATAATGGAAATGTCACCTCCTTGCAATATCAGTCAAATGAGGACACTTCAAGGAAGACTCCAGTCCATCAGGAGATTCATGTCCCAACTAGCAGATAAAGCGCAACCTTTCACAAAATTGCTACATAAACGTGTTACTTTCAAATGGGACGAGCATTGTGAAAAAAATTTCAAACAATTAAAAGATTACTTGACTACTCTTCCTATCCTCACGGCGCATATTCATGAAAAAGCATTACTACTCTATATCTCAGCTATGACTACATCGCTTGGAGTATTGCTAGCACAAGAGGATGAAAATAAAAAGGAACGAGCGATTTACATCAGCAAGACCTTGGTGTCTTATGAACTCAACTATAGTATCATTGAAAAATCTTGCTTAGCGGTTTTTTCGCATCCAAGAAGTTGAGACACTACATGCTCTTGTACATAGTGAAACTTATAGAAAATATTGACCCTCTCAAATACCTCTTGAGTAAAATAGCATTGACAGGAAGACTAGCAAAATGGGTCTTGATTCTAAGTAAATTTGATATTGAGTATATAGATAGAAGGGCTATCAAAGGAAAAGTCCTAGCTGATTCACCATTGCAAGATGTTGCACCTTTGATTATATAATTTCCAGATGAGACAATCGTGCACTTAACTGAATATTTATAGAAGATGTATTTTGGTTCTTTCACACAACAAGGATCTGGAGCAGGGGTATTATTTATCACTCCTCAATGCTACAAGATACATAAGGCATATAAACTAATGTTTCCATGCACAAATAACATCTTAGAATATGAAGCAATGGTGATTATCAAACAAAAGATGAGAAACTAATGCCTTACAAACAACTAGTAGAAGATTTGAAAAAATAGTTTATCTTTGTCACATTCCAAAAAGTTCCAATAATGGAAAACAAAGTTGTAGATGCTATGGCTATGCTAGCATCCATGTTACAAATGGAAGAACACCAATTCTGCTATGACTTCTTGGTGTAAGAATTATCCTTACCAGTCTTTGATACACCTAAATCCCAAGTGATTTGTGCCTTAAATTCCCAAGACCAATCTTGATATGCCAAAATAATTGCTTATCTTACTGATCAAACCATACCTAATGTCTTATCTAGGAATGAAAAATGAGATTTAATTAGGACAACATTGTGTTATTTCCTCAACACTAACAACTTATATTGACGAGGTCTTAATGGTATGCTTCTTAGGTTTTTAGAACAAGAATAGTTTGACTGCGCATTAAAAGAGGTTCACGAAGGTGTATGTGGATCACATTCGAATGGTTTTTCATTAGCTAAGAAACTATTAAGAGTTGGATATTATTGGCCTACAATGTAAAAATATGTCATACAATTTTCTAAAACATGTCACAAATGTCAAAGACATCATGCTCCAGCCAGAGAACTCATATCTTTTATAACACATTGGCCATTTCAGCAATGGGCCTTTGATCTTGTTGGATAGATTTATCCTAATTCTTCAAGTGGACATAAGTACATCATTATGGCCACTAATTATTTCACTAAGTGGGTCAAGTTCATACCGATAATCAAATTCATTGGCAAACAAGTTGCTATGTTCATCTTGAACTACATCATTTTTAGGTATGGGATACCCTCTTCTATTGTAACAGACAATAGGGGTCAATTAAAAAACCAAGATATCAAGGACCTTTGTACACATTTTCATATCACTCAGCATTGTTTTTCAATCTATTATCCTCAAGGTAATGGACAAGCTAGGGCTTTAAAGAAGAACATTCTAAAAATCTTACATAAAACTGTGAGTAAGTCTGGCAGAGACTAGAATTTGCAACTAAATCTGGCAATATGGGCCTACAAAACAAGTATCTAAACACCAACAGGAGCCATGTTGGCATTTTCTCTAGTCTATTGCGCAGAAGCAGTGCTACCCATTAAAGTATAAATTTCATCTTTGCGAGTATCTCTCCAAGGTCTTGTTACAGATGAACAATACCGCATTGATGGGGTTCATGCACTAGAACTACTAGATGAGCGTAGATAACAAGCGTTTGATCATCTCAAAGTGTACCAAAAAAGAATTTCAAAGGGGTACAACAAGAAGGTCAAACCAAAACAATTTCAAGTGGGGGATTTCATTCTAAGAGAGAATCCTAAATATCAGCCAAACAGATAACAAAAGGGCAAGTTTGAACCCAATTGGCTGGGGCCTTTTGTTATCACTGTAAATTTTGGGACTGGAGCTTATTAATTATCTACACTTGAGGGAGATTTTCTTCCTGATCCCATCAATACTCTACACTTCAACCGGTTCTACACTTGATATCTGGTTGATAGAGTTGTGTAGTGGAAATAGTTCTTAGAAAATACAAAAAAAAATCAGAAAATTGATCTTGAAGAAATCCAAAAACAATGGAAAAGTCTTGAAAAAGGTATCCTTGGTGAAAACCTAGAAAATAGGGCCCTTGATACTAAAAAAAAAAAAAGAGAAAAAAAAAAAGAAAAAAGAAAAAAAAAATTGAAAAAGAGAAAAGTGCCTTAGCGAAAACCAAGCAAACAGGCGTCACTTGTACTTTGTGCTTCACCTATCAATGCACTACTGACACTAATCCTTCATGATCACACCTGTGTTATTGGATGACTCTGATTCCTTCCAAATGTCCTATCCTTGCCTAGGATTTGTCTGCATTTGCATCTTAGGAATAGTCATTCTGCACTAGGGGCATCTCTGTTAGCCTATTTGGTCCGTGTCTGCTAGGTTGTCCTAAGTTCTTGTCTAGGATGGTTTGCCTCTACAAATAGTATTTCTCAATACTTGTATCAAAAATTCACTATCACAAACAAGGGTGTTTCTTCAAAACCACCTACATGTAATAGACATCATACTAGTGTTTCTCAACACTTAAATCATACTGGTGTTTCTCAACACTTTAATCAAACAATGTTCCTAAACACTACATTAGATTGTAATTGCTGACAAATTCAATCGCATATACTCAGACATAAAAACATATTTCTTAATTCCAAGTTATGATTGATGATTCTCTATTGTGCTTGAAAAATGAATCAACAGTATTTCTCAATACTACTTAAACACATATAGACTGATCTTGGTTTTATTATGACTCTTTTATGTTCCCATGATGTTTCAAACTAGGGGCATATAAGAAGTTATGTATTTTCTTTGTTTAATTATCAATTGTTGATTTTTATGTCTTCTGAGTTACTCCATGACATCTATTCAAAGACAAAGAGTCGCAAGGAAATGGGGCATACCTTTTTCTTGGTTTTCTATGTATGGTAATTGTGTCAATGATCCTATAAATTTTACCTAACTTAGATATTTATGGTAAGAGCTGCCAACATGAGGGGATAGCCACATCTATCTTGATCTTTGTTATGTGTAAACTACGGTGAGGTTGAACCAATTTCCTTGTATGTTTCTAAATCTTATTCTAAGTAAGGTGTACGACACATTATATACCCAAGGATATGAATATTGAAGGTCATTGCAGGTCACATATCTTATATTACACATGAATTGAAGACTATTCTTACATCAAAAGGAGATAACTGACAAGTCATCCTGGTCTCTATGTCTTGATGCTTAGGTTTATTTTTGACATTGCATCCAATACACATAGTATTCATACTTTCATGATACCTTGTGGATATTAGTGACAGTTGTACTATCCGATGATGTCTATTACAAAAATGTCCAATGATGATAAAAAGGCTACAATGTATACAAATCAGTGACAGTCCTAGAAGTTTGCATGTAGATGCATTTAAAGATTGCCTGATTCATTTTAGAAGAGAATAAAGTAATTAAGCTCAAAATGATTTCCTGGTTCATCCAAAATCCAAGTTGACTACTTAATCTATATTACTTATATATCAATATCGTTGCATATCCATAGCATACACATTGCATTCATAAATAAGAAAGTGAAAATAAAAAACAAAGCATTCTAGCATTGCATTTCTTTTACATTCTAAGTGCATCCATACATATATTTTCATAAATAAAATCTCAAAAACATACATTTGCATATTCATCTAGAATCATCTAAACACATTTATATATCAGTAAGAAATAAAAGAGCATAAATAATGTCATCACATAAATCTATTCTAACTCATTAAAGACCAAGTACATAATCACATGTGCATAAATCTAAACATATATCAAGAAAGACAACCCATGAACATGTCAGAAGAAGAAACAGCTATCTCAGATATATATCAATGAAGGATCAGATCAAAAATGTGCAACTGTCTACAAAAGAGTATCAGTATGATCATGATGAAACATATATGAAATATCAAAGTCTACAATACAATGGATGATCTCAGAAAGATAACTATACAAAATATCAGCAAGACAAAATCAGGTCTGACTACCACCCTCTCCCTGATTTGGAGGAGGAGGTGGTGCATTGGCTCTTGAATAAGGTGATGGTGGAGGCATATCTCCCTCTGACTGTTGTACCACTATAGAATATAATAGAGCTCTTTGTGCCTATGGAATGGCTACGCAATATAATGCAAAATAGTATTCATCTCTCTATCCCTGATGAACATTTTTTCGGGCCTATGTATCTCGCTCTAATCTGAGCCTATCACCCTATTGGTCTCTCTTATCTCTCATTATCTCAAGTTGTCTTTCCCTATCTGATAAAAAGGTCTCCAAAGTGGTAATGTGAGCTCTGAGATTCTCGCACTCTCTCTAGAACTATGATAAAGCATCTCCAGTATCCCTGCCAATATCTCTGCCACTATCCCTAGGAGGATCATGTCCAAGAAGGTCCACCTCCTCCACTCGGCACATGTCCAGAAGATATCTACTACTTCCTATTCAATAATGGACCTGGATCTATCTATGGAGGTAGGAATCAGAATCTCATCTTCCTACCCTCCCCACCTCCACCCACTCCACTACCACCCACACCACTTCTACCCCTATCATCTCCATCATCATCGTGATCATCTCGACCATGTTTATGACTTCTATCCTGGGGAGGGATTCTACCATCTTTGCCAACCCCACTTCTCCCATCCCTTTGAGCTCCACCTCTGCCTCTCACTGTTCTATCATCAGCAAGATCATAATCAAGAGCATCCTCTATGTGAGGAGCTACCTCATTAGGAGCTGTAAATCTAGAAAATGGAAACTATAATAAGTGGGAAAGGTATACATTAGTACACCCAGCATCTAAAACATCTCCAAGATAATCCCATCTTCCTGTGACCATCTGGCTAATCTCTAATTGAGCAGTCTAATATGCTAATCGGGATCCCCAAAGAGGCTCCTCATCACGAATTCACGCATATACTGTCAAGTCTTGTGACATACCCTGTACATGGCCATACTGCCTCAAAACATAGGTAACAACAAATATCTCTATAATTTATCTAGTACCACCAATCAAATACCTACTCTAAAAGAAATAGGACATTTATCACCTATCTGAGGTCCATTCCTCACAATCTAAATATGGTCGCCACTCGACCATTATGATATCATCAAAAACATGGCGCCAGTATTCCAGCCTACCCAGATGGGGCTACTAGATGAATCCTTAATACATATATACATAAGGTTTCTCAGGTACTCACTTCCTATCTACTCTCAGTCGTGTAACAAGGATGTGTTCCCAAGCCCAGATTGGTAAAATTAGTATACCAACTGTCATACTCCATGAGTGCTCATAAATTATCTCATGTAACTCCCTGTACATGTGGGCTAATATGCAACTACCCCAGCCAAATCTGTGTGATGAAACAACCATCTACTCAAGTGTTACCACCCAGCTGCACATGAATCCATGCTGACCTCTGTTAGGCACGAGGATAACTCCAATTAGACCAACTAGATACATAGGTAAATGATCATAGTGATGGTACATGTATTCCCAGGTAGGGTAACAATGAACTATCGAAGGATCTCCAAAGTATCTCTGAGTAGAGGCGATCACTATAGTAGAGTACGACTCAAATCATACCTCTTGACCCATAACTTGAACCCGCATAATACGCTACACATCCTCGAGTGTGATAATCATCTCACAAATCAAGAGATGGAAGGTGTTGTACTCTGAATGCCCTCTCAGCCAGAGTATTCAACAACCCCTGATTTAGCCTGATATTGGGTAAATCTATAAGCGACATCAATCCAAGACGCCCTATGATTTGTAACTCATCTGGTGTCAAAGCACGTGACAAGGCTAGGAATCATGAAGGGAGAGGTCCTAGAAATGATACAACCTCATAGTGAATCTATCAAAGAACACATTTAAAGGTTTAAATCAATCATTTAGCTAAGGAAAGTATGCATAAAATCTATCAGTTAAGTCTTTTTGGCATTTAGAAAGAAGAAAAATAGTCAAATTGGAAAAAACCTAACTCTTAAACTGAAAAATGACTCTATTTTAACTGGATGCAATCCTACATATTAGATGTGATTCGTGATTTACTGGATATGAGGGGGAATCCAGGAAGTGACCATGTTCTAACAAGATGCAACGCGGGATGTAGGGTGCAAGCTTGTTTTAACAAGACGCGACACATTTAAAGGTTGGACAATATTTTTACCAAATAAGATGCAAAAAATCAAAACAGGATGCGACGCTAAATTGACGGGGTGCAATCCATAAATTTGTAAAAAAATGGATGCGACACGGGTTGGACCAGACATGACTCAGGATACGGGATGCGATTCAAAACTAAAATATTCCTAACTATTGTAGAAATTGACAAAATGAAAAATAGAAATCATAACACAAGTAGGTATTGATGTACTCACCGGCGGTGTGTACTGGGCCGATCACTGGTGTTGATGGGCTATCTCAAATTTATGTTTCTCCATAGGGACCACTATCTTCTCTATAGATCTCTAGATTTACTGAGAATAAAAGTGAAAATAAATGTGTAAAAAGTGCTTTTTGAGCTATATATTGACCTTTTTGAGCTATTTAGGAGCTCTGGAACTCTTCCCAGACTATCAAAATGCAATTTTGTTCTTCTTCAATCTATCGGGAATGAAATCAAACATGTAGATGTTGTTTTCAACATCATGGTACATATTTTACGATGGTCTCCCAAAAATGCAAAATTGCTATATATGTTTAGAAAATGATTTGCAAGCTTTACATAATCAGTTTTCTAGGTTCTATATCACCATATTGCACATTCTTCTTCCAAATCTTGGTCCTACATCATTTTATCAGACTCAAAACTTACATTATCATGTAGTTGACTTGGTAAAATTGTGTTTTCTCTTAACACACCTTCGCTTCATCATTTTTTTCTAATTGATTATTTCTTGATCCAATCGATATGTTCAAGTGATATATCATTCTGCAGAGGGATTCTATTCTTTTTCCTTCGATTTCGTTCATGAGGGGGCATGATCACACTTAAAATCAGTCAAATTCTTTCTCAAAAAGCATCAAAATGACTTCATCATTAAAAGACTAGGGGCATGGCAGTTTCCTTTGATCAAGTCGGGACTATTGGATAGAAAGCTTCAGCACTAACAAGAGGGATATCTATGTCTACATATTCTTAGATATTTATTAAGCTCGCAGCAGCTTTGTACTGACCTTCGTTCAATCAAGTTCGAAGTCGGTATTATCAATTCTCATTCGATCAAGTTCAGAATTGATATGCCAGAGGTCCTAGCAGCTTTGTACTAACCTTCGTTCAATCAAGTTCAGAGTCAGTATTATTAATTCTCATTCGATCAAGTTCAGAATTGGTATCTTTAGATATTTGTTTTATTGACCTTTGTTCGATCAAGTTAAAAGTCAATACTATTATTATTAGTTCAATCAAGTGCAAGATTGATCTCATCAAACATTTTTTTCAATCAATTTTGGAATTCTCAAACTTTCTGAAGTCAACATCAGACATTCTTTGAATCAATGCACTTCTCATACATCAATTCAAAAAGGGGAAAATGTAACCACCTTAATTTGGTATGATCTGACCAGAGACCCTATTTTCCCTAAGTGTGATCATACCCCTAATTATGTCAGATGATTACTTAATTAATTGGCATAATTCATTTAAAATTAATTTAATCTCCTAAAATCAAAGTGATTTCATCACTAAATCGCATTAATTACATTGGTCTATATAATTAAATCAAAATAATTAAATACATGGCTAAAGTAATTAATTAAAAGGAATTAAATAAATCTCCCAATTACAACTCCTCACTTACAAAATGGAAATTCAATCCATTAACCAGTGAGAGTTAAGTCACTTGGATTACCTCACATGGATCACCAAAGATTCAACCTCCACCTCTCTTCACAAATCAATCTTCACCTCTCATTCCTCAAATTCTTCTATAAAAGGAATGAATTTTGAGCTCAATGGGACCCTCATTTTAGAATTTCATTTGCAAAGTTATGTTTTCCTAATTTCTTAATGCATTTTTTTCAACATTCTTATAATTTCATAATCTTTCATTTTGGAGCACTAAAATGAAATCTACTTTAGCATTTAGCTTGCATTTTACTTGAATCTTCCATTCTAAGCATGAATGTGTCACTGATTTATGCATAATCTAAGGGAAAATTATAGCATTTATCAAATTCTTCTTAGATAAGAAGCAATATGTCGGTTTTAGTAATTTTTACGTGTTTTTCCTTTGTTATTTCATGTTTTTATCACTAATCTAATGACATATTGAAGTGTTGTGTTGCAGCTTGCAGGTCCACAAAATACACACATAGTACTTACAATGAGGAAGAAGTGTTTGTAAAGATTCTCAAATCTCTGACACTTGTATACAGAACTAAAGTACAAGCTATAGAATAAATTATACCTTTGATAGAGAACTTCAATAGAGAGATGTTGATTAGAAAGCTAACTACTTTTGAGGCCGTAGAACTAGGAGATTCTCTACCTAAAGTTGAGTCAGCATTCAAGGTGACTATGCATAGAAACAAAAAGACCTTATCTGGAATTGTGAGCACTGTCAATAGTGACTTGAGAGAAGAACTTGGAGACTATGCTGATGAATGGGAACATATATAGGAAGATGAAAGAAAGCTAGATGAAGTGGTATCCTTAATCGCTAGAAGAGAAAAGAGAGGTAAGGGTAAATTTGAAGGCAAGTTACCTTTGAAATATTTTTCATGCAACAAGATAGGTCATTTTGCATCTTGATGTTGTCATGCCCAAAACTAGGGAAAAACACACAGATAATTGTTTTTTAAAACACAAGTACATACAACTAAAAATGGATGTGTTGAGGAAAGGTGATAACATGGTGAGGTTAGTCTTCGAGTTGCAAGGTATATTCATAGGTTGAATTAGGGTCATGCCACATACGGATGCAGAGTTGAAGCCTCAACTTGTTACACGGGTTACATGAACTCTTGGGTCAGGTTGAATTAACTATGGTTTCATGTTTAACTATGTGTAGTATCATGATGATAATTTAATTGTTAAGAATCATATGTTGAGTTAGGTTGACCTAAAAATTACTGTAATTCTTAACCTAGATTACAACTTTATCCATTTAAATCTAGTTCTAATTCTCTTTCAACATTAACTACTAGTTTAAAATCTAATAATCAAAATCTAATCTAATTCTTATCCTACTAAAATCAATTTAATTACATTCTCCTCTTCAAAAAAACCATGCAACTATAGTCCATAAATCCCCTAATAGGAAATTAAATTAACCTCAAATAGAAATTTAAATTAACCTCTAACCCTTTTGAACACATGAGCAACATATTTCAATTTATCATAATAAAATTAAATTAATAACTAACTATACAATTTAAATTAATCGAATAAATCTACTTTTCTAATAGGCTAATCAATTCTAATTAATAATGTGAATTGCTAAACTATTACTCTAACCAGGCAATTAATAAAAAGTATAAATCTATTAACATGTTAGCATTCTATACATTTTACATAAAAACCAAAGCTATTAATCTAGTAATAAAACTACACCCTTAAATAAAAAGTATATCTATAAAATGAACTACATAATTTAAAATAAAACAATAAAGAAATAAATCTATTTAACTAACTTAAACTTATTAGTATTAATCATTCATTTTAAATATTTACCCATTGGATAGAATAGTCTATTATTTTAATAAGTTGTTCAATACTAATTAAATCTGATCATGTTAATAAATCTATTAACTACTAATACTAAACAACTAATATAACTAACCCTACTAGTCTAACCTATTTACCTACCAACCTTTCACATCACCCCCCTATTTCCAAGGCCCACTTGCCAAGTGGGTGGGGTGATGGAAATCCCAACCTACCCTACCCTAAGGCTGGCATGAGTTTTGCAAGGGAAGCCTTTTGAAGAGGCAGGTGCATCATTTCAAGGTTGAGGTGGGGGCCCCTCAATATTTCCCCCAATCCAATGTTCTTCAAACTTTATGGGATGTCAAACAAAAGGGAGGCAAGTAAATTTTTCATGGAGGGGAAGAGATTTGACTTGGGGAAAAGAAATAATGACATGTCAGCCCACATCATGCGCATGATGGTGAGAAGCAAGGAAGAAGTATGTGGGTGGGACCCATGAGGATGCAAGACAAGTCAAACTTGCTTCCCATCATCATTTTTAATATCATTATGTTTAATGTGACCTTTGTCACTATAACCTGCGCCCATTCATGGGAAGAGGAGTGTTAAGCAAGTCATGCTATGACATTTTTTTTTATTAATTAGAAAGTAGTAATTAACAATGAGGTTAGGTTAAGGAGTTAGCATACTAACTCAAATTAAGAAGAGCATCTTGGAAGGGAATATTCTTTGTGGCAAAGAGAACTATTTTCCTTCCCATACAAATTCCAGAGAGTATTTTTGCTCTAAAAATCTGGGAAGTAACATTGGTATTATTTGGCTTTGGCTTCTATTGTAGTGATTTCTTGGTTTTATTATAGGGGTAGTTAATTGCATGCGTTTGAATTAATTTATTATTGCAATGCACTAAGTGAACTATCAATTGAATTTTAATATTAGTTGATTTTTTTTATATTAATATACTAACTTGTTTGATTTACTAGTGTTAACAGTTTATCTTTCCTTCTCAATAATTGAGGTTGCAATGAAGATTTTAAGGTAGAGTGTTGAACCTATTGAAATAGAATATAGATGTCCAAAGGAAGAATTGAGTGTTTTTAACTTGAAAACTTACAATCAACACATTATAGAGATTACAAGATTCATAAATCTACAAGATTATATATGCTATGAAAAACTATTACATTGCCTTTCTTCTTCAATATTGGATATCATTCTACCATGAAATATTAACTTCATTTTTCTAAGGAATAGAATACAATAGGTATGAAACTAAAGATCCCTCATTTATATTATGGTAATCTTTCAAAATACAACTACACATCTTCAAGATGGAAGATCTATACAATCAATGGATGACATACAATGTTTCTTCCTTTAATGAAACTATTACATAATGAATAAGAACTCTTCACATCTTACTTGATAAAGTTTTCAATATGAACATTACACACTCAACAAGAAATGAATCTCAATATAAAAGGAGTAACCATCCAACATTAAAATTGCTCTCACACAACTACACCAAAATAGAGATTTCTCCTAAGCTTTTCCACAATCATCTTGACCTCAAAACTTGCAAATATATGAGGAGAACCATGGGAAGCTCACCTCCCAACCTAGGTATCAAGGAGACCACCCCTAATTTAGGAGAATCGGTAAACCAATGAGTGACAATCACACATCCACATACATGAATACAACAACAAAGAACACCCTCCCAAGGCTTGCACAAATGGATTCACCATGAACCCATAACAAGTGGTGAAGGTGGATTTCCATGTAGAAGAATTGCCAAAATAATACATTCAAATAACATGCCTCTTCAAGGCTAAAATCACATACATCTTTCCATAAAATATTTTCCTTATCCCCCAAAATTAGAATCAAATACAATGGCATGCAAGGGCCCATACACCTTGTATTTTTCTCCCTCTTCTCTCCATGAGAAGAGACTCTACACTATCATGGAATCCAACTAACCCCTTCCCCCATACATGGCCACTTCTTCCCTATCCAAGGGTGA
>MU227513.1:2302706-2314313 GCA_018584345.1 Thuja plicata
CATACACCTTGTATTTTTCTCCCTCTTCTCTCCATGAGAAGAGACTCTACACTATCATGGAATCCAACTAACCCCTTCCCCCATACATGGCCACTTCTTCCCTATCCAAGGGTGAGTAATGCCATCAGGGCCTTCACAAAACTCCCTTATTCAAAATAAGGATGAAACCATAAGCAAGAATTCACACCCAAAATCTCATTTCATACATAACAACAATACAAATACATTTCACATATGAAAGAGAATGAAAAAAAAACATACAAATCTACTTGCAACAAAATAAAGCACTTTCATGGCAATGGAGACCAACCTTCACAATGTGTTATGGCAAATAAATTTTGAGAAGAGCCCAAATCATTATCCTTCCTCCATCCAAACCCCAATGTCTCTAAAAGTAGAGAGTGGGTGAACACCCATTAACTCTACCAAGGGTCTCTAAAAAGACCTCCAACTTCTACCCACCCACCAACATTAAATTCAAACTTGACCCCAAGTTCTTTTGGCTTTTCCTTGTCCCCTATCATAAATGTTAGATTGGAAAGGAGTGTGGGTTTGGGTAAAAGGTCAAGACTTACTCCATTTTCGAAGCATGTGGAAAATGGGTCATAAAATAGGTCACCAAGGCCACTAGGGGATTCTAGATGTGTTAAAAACATTCCTAACCCATATCCCTATCACTAAGGTACTATGATTTTGCTAAATTTGACCCTTATGGCCTCTTTTTGGCCCCTAGAAGTGGCTAGAAAAGAATTAAATCTAAATGATCAAATTGGTGGAACTTTGCAAGTATCTCCAACAAGAGGTTTAAATAGGTTCCTAATGAATTAGTTACGCTTAGGTTTACATTGCCAACCTTAGTAGACATGTTATTACATAAACACATAATGAGTGTCAAGTGACACTATAAAATGACATAATACAACATTGACATGTCACTAATTACATAATGAAAACACCTAATACATACACACAAATTTTACGGTCATGAATAAAATCACTTAACAATGAGGTTCAAACCTCTTCATTAGGTTCAACCTTGGTTTTACAGTTTTCACATATGGTCGGTTACTGATTCTCTGACTGATTCCATGGTTCTCTTTCCTGCACACTAAACTCGAACATCAGTAGTCCAAGATAATAAAAGCATATGCAATATACATATTCAATTCATACTTAGCAACATTAATCAATAAGAATAATTAATTTCCTAATTACAATTTTCATATAGAAATGTTTAAAACATAATAATTCCATAATCATCATGACATAACATCCATAAAATAATCAAGTCTAATCATGATCTGATCTTCTCATCCATTCACCTATCTAAACATGTATAATCAAAATCAACCACATATTCTAGGTCTATTCCATATCAGAATGTAATCCATATGATATAATCATCATCATAAACATAATATCTCAAATCTCTGTGAGGATAATCAAAAGTGTATCAATGTATCAAAACATAAAGTATCAAAGTGTGAATGAATAGTAATTCTATGATGGGTCGGGTTGAGGCCTCACAGATGTCCTACAAGGGTTCCAAAACATAAACCTAAGTTTTACAAATCAAAGTATCCAAAAGACAAGGAATTTTACTATGCTAGTGAAGGTGTTTCTGATGATGAAGTTGTTGACTATGATGAGATTGGATTTATTTTTATTAAAGATGATGAACCTATACATTAAGAAAAAGCCTTAGTATCTCATGTTGAAAATAAATCTGAATGAGTTATAGATAGTGGTTGTTCACATCATATGACTGGAGATAAAAACAAGTTTGTTAGTCTAAAAAGATATGATTATGGTATTATTAGATTTGGTGACAATACTCCTAAGCTTATCATTGGAGTTGGATCTAATTCTCTGGATGGAAAAACTAATAGTGACAATGTACTGCTTGTTGATGGACTTAAGCATAATCTATTGAGTGTTGGAAATCTAGTGGGAAAAATTTTTCAATTGAAATTCATTGATGGGAAATGTTCTATCAGAAGTACATCAAGAGACTTGATCGCATATGGTATTAAATTTAGAGGTAATGTATTTGAGTTGAATACATCTGAGGCTTCTAGTTTTATTGCAAAGGTTGATGACAGTTGGTTATGGAATAGAAGATTTTGTCATGTTAACTTCGATAATATTGTGAAGGAAAGTATGAATAATGCAGTAAGAGATCTACCTAAGATTTTGAAACCATCTAACACTATGTGTAGAGAGTGTGTTATGGGGAAGAAGTATAGAAGCGATTTTAAAAGAAAATCTTATTTAGGAAAAGGAAAGTTGGATCTGGTACATACAGGTCTATGTGGTCCTACAAGAACAAGATCTTATTATCATGAAAGGTATTTTATACTTTTTGTTTATGAATTTTCTAGAATGATGTGGGTTGCGTATTTAAGAGAGAAATCTGAGACATTTTAAAAATTCAAGATATTCAAAGCAAAAGTTAAGAATGAATCAGGTTTGAAGATAAAATGTTTGAGATAAAATAGAGGTGGTGAGTTTACCTCAGATTTATTTAATACCTATTGCAAAGAGCATGGAATATTCAAATAGACATCTGCTCCTAGGACACCACAACAGAATGGGATAGTAGAGTGAAGAAATAGAACAATATTAGATGCTACCAAAACTATGTTGTTGGAAGGAAATGTATGTTCATTGGAGAGAAGTTGTTGGTACTGTTGTGTACACCTTGAATAGAATTTAAATCAGAGAAGGTACAAGTAAGACTCCTTATGAATTATGGTTTGATCATACTCCTACTATTAAATATTTTAGAATATTTGTAAGTAAATTCTATATAAAAAGAGATGATAAGATAGGGAATTTTGATGCTAAAAAGTGATGAAGGTATCTTCCTTGGTTATTCTACTAAGAGAAAAGCCTATAAATGTTTCAATCTAAGATTGAGAAAGCTAATTGAAATCACTAATGTGAGGATAGATGAAAATTTGTGGATTTAGGAAAGAGTGTATGACTGTGGTCAGATTGCAGAGATAAAAGAGGTCACTACTGATCCTACAGAACCTTTGGAGATTGATGATGAGATTGAAGATGAATCAATTGAGATTACTTGATGTAACACTAGTCTTGATTTTCCCTAGCTTCCTCTAGGGGCTCCTAGGTCACTCATTGACCTAATAGGATTCTTCAAGTAACCCTATTCTCCTTAGGATTCTACTCACAAGATCCTACTCCTTTTAACTAGTGAACATCAACAATGTAGAACACAAACTCACCATAGCTCTTCATAGGCTTCCAATGGCCTTTCTTGCTCCATATTTACAAACTAATCCAAATGGATTCCAAAATCTTCCATATGGAGTGTTAGTAATAACTGAGAGGGGGGCGATTCAGTGGCCTCAAAAATTAATCCTTAAATCAACCCTTCAAACTTAGTACCACAAAATTATACCTCTAGTTATCTTTACTCCTATAAGATGAATGCCTTGAAATTCTTATATCAAATTACTACTTGTCGGAATACTTTGTAAAACCTTCTTCTGTATGTTTACCGATAAGCAGTCTTTCTATTTACCGAAACACAGTAAATAACTAGTGTATACTGATCAATCCAAATTTACTTAAGTGAAATGAAAAACAATAAAGTAATGACTCGTACACACATTAACACATGGATTTTTAATGTGAAAACCCTGTTAAGGGAAAAACCACTGGGACCAGTACCCCAAACTTTCACTCTTCTGAAGTAAGCTCAGTTAAGAGCCAACCGTGTTAAAGGTTACAAACACACTGTTAGGTGTGACCTTGTTAGAGGATTTAAATAGATAGTTTATCACTTAGTATCTGGCATCTAATGCTACCATCCTTGATCAAACACTCACTTGGCCTATCAATAGGTATCGTGCATATCCAATGCTACTTTGTATGATCAAACTTTTTGATACTCCTTTGGATGTATCTCAATTACAAAAGACTTTTAAGTCCTACTCAGTTAAGAGACTTGATGCTTCAATGGTTAAAGTGAAACAGTACATTGATATGTTCATAAATACAACTTGAATTGTAGATTTTTAGATCTATTGTAAGTACATTACCTTTCTGATCAATATTATCAATTCAATACCTTTTCTCCACGTTGTTAAGCTCTGTGATGTTGTATCACTATTTGTCAGTGGCCAAAGAATTTAGCTCTTTCCTCAGCTTGATTGATTAGGTCTGAATGAATACTTTCTTCTCCTTCAGAATCTCTTCAGCATCTATTCTCTTGTCACTCCCTCTTATTCACAATGAATAAGATTTTCTCTTATATAGACATGATTTCACCATTTCTTTTCTTTCTTGATCTTGGCGTGATCAACAATTCTCGCCAATTAGATATAAAGAAAAACTCCAGTTTTATCTCGTAGAGATCTTCTTGCCAACTGGAAAAAGCAGCTTTAAATCCTTTACTTATCTTCAACTTTATCTTGTCGATTAAAATAATGATAAGTATCATTTAAGTCTATTTTTAGCTCTTGACAGCTAAGCTTTTTGTCATTTATGAACTCTCTGTTCTGTCGGTCAATACTTCAGTTAGTCATTGGTGATAACTAACTGTTCCTTCAGTGTGACTTCAGTTGTCTTTGGGATCTCTGTTCATTGGGAAACACTGTAATTTTGTCCATTGGGTTACATTATACTTTGCTCGTTAGGAAAAACTATGAATTTTCTTGTTGGTAATGCTGTGCATTTTTCTCATCGAGTAACACTGTGACTTTGTTCTTTTACTCTGATAGTTGGTGTGCATTCCGTTGGTGTATATAGTCACTTTGTGAATACTTGACTTATATGCATTACTAATAGCATAGCCCTTGATTCATTAGTTCTTTGAAGTCTTTAGAAATATGTCAATAACCATATAGATATGATAATACAATACATTAACTGATTAAATGTCTTGCATTAACTTTCTTATGTCTCTGTGATCATCAACTTAACATCTTCAAACATTCAATTAGTTATAGTTCATCAATGGAATGGTAGTCTTCAAGATAATTTATTGGACCAATTAAATTGTCTACAAATTTCTTTTAGATTGAAATCCTAAACGAGTTCAAAATTCCAAGCCAATTTCACCCAAAAGAGGGCTACTAGAATTAGGCCTAATTAGGCTCCCTTTCTGCAATAACTTGTAAAACTCCTTAATAAGTCAGAAAAATAATACCATATCCTGATACCCTTTATCAAGAACCTAAGTATTTTCTAGGTCTTGGCTTCTAGAGGTGTCCATACAGTACCTCCTATAAACATGCCTAAAATTCAAGGTTTTAGGACCTTTTCACTGTCTTCTCAAGAAATTAATTTTCTTGGCTAGCAAAACATCACACCCAAACTTATCCTCTGAGTTAGGGTTCCTTCACTCATCCTACTACCTCTCCAAAATCCTTGATTGAAGTAGTGAATGCTTTCAATCCTTCCAAATTGCTCTGCAACTATTGGTGATCCCTAGCCATGCATCACTGGCTCGCCTAGGGCATCACCTTATAAATGTAATCAGCTAAAATGGTCATCTAAACACTAGACCCCCAATCTCAACTATTAATCAAGAAACCCTAATCTTGATTATTCTAAGTCCTAAATCAAATAGGCAATCATCAAATTTGAACTGATTAGACCTAAACCCTAGGTCCTAATTGATCATCTTACTTGATTAATTCCTAAAAGCATAATACATTGGCAAATAAACCTTATGTTGATTATTTAATTGATATTCTGATATATTAATTAAATAAAAATTACAAAATTGTCAATTAAATCAAAAAGGAATTAAGCTAATTAATAAAAACATAAATGTGCATTCAAAATCAATTAAATTATTAAAAATGCATATGCCATCATCAAATTTAGTTGACTGATTATCAAAATGGAAACAATCCAGTTCCACTCAGTTAACTAATTCTCCACTATTTATCAGTTTGGAAACATTTTAGTTAACTGAAAACTCAATATGGAAGTTTCCAAAACAACTAATCAGTCAGTTCAGTCAACTGACTCTCTCGACCAATCGAATCACTTGCACATGGATTGTGCTTCTTCAATCGAATCTGAGCCACTCTTTTTGTTGGATCTCGACCGTTGATTCGAGAGAGATTTCTATAAAAGAGAAACTCTTTTCCTTCACAAAGGATCCTATATTTTTATTATCGTTATTATGTTGTATTTTTCATTCTAGCTTTCTTGCATCTTAGATTCAATTTCAATTAGCTTATTTCACTTTTGTTTAAGCATGCAAATCAATCTAACTTAGAGCACACTTTGTTTTGGGCTTAAAACCAAATCTCTCATATTTTCAATTTGGTGTTTTTAAAATGAATCCATTACACATTCAATTGGTGCTCTAAAACTGAATCTTAAGTAGATTAGATTAACCACAAATCTGCATATTGCATAATCATCTTAGATCGTTTATTATAGCTTTTAAATCCTTTGTTTAGGTCTTTAGTGTAGTCACTGAGCTTGCAATGACCTGAGACCAACTCATACTCCTGCCTTCTAGAAGGCAACAGGTCGACTCATTCAAACATGTAGGATGAATGAATTCATATTCAATCATGTATGCAATTGAAGAACAATGACCATGTTGAAGTGTACTGCTAAGTAAGAAGGCTACTTTTAGCACGCACATTTCTGGCACCCACTGTGGGGCAGGAAAATCAATTTCTGGCCTCATTATTATCTTCTACTTTTAATTTTTTTCTATCTACTTTGAGAAAAATTCGAGCCCACCATTGTGTCTAGGTTGTCATTTCGGTTTGAAATGACTATAAACATGCCTATGCTCGCCCAAAATTGAATCTGTGGCAAAAAAAATTGCTCGAGCAGGCTGTACAGCCTCGACACACAAATCGAGGTGTCTATTTGTTGCAAGTTTTTATAGGTTTTTATTACATGCTTATCAAGGCATCGGCAACTATTTTCTCATAAAAAATTGTTTGTTTTAGATCTAAACTGATTGACCTCTGCATATTACACCTTATACATTAGCCTAAATAGCTTGCCCAGTTTACCCTCAGTCAAACTTCAATCACTTTCATTTCGCTTTGTTTAACATTAGTCAAAGCTTCTATAAAAATAATGTTGAAGTATAAAACTGCGGGCATGTGGGACTAAAATCCCACACACCCATGCAACCCTTCCATTCCTCCGCCTGCCACTCCACTTCTCTGCAATCCCCGCCACTTCAAATCTTCTCACGCCACTTTAAACCCTACCCCGCAGTTCTTACCACTGCGCGCCACAGTCCTCCCAACACCGTCAGGCCACCTCCCACCAACACTGCCATGCCACCTCCCACTTCCCCGTCATGCCACCTCCCACCATCTTCCCTTACACCATACCTCTCCCCATCCACCATCGTGTAGCCTTCAACAACCCCCACCCACGGCCTCTATTTACCCTCCAAAGCCACCTCCTCCCTGCCGCCTCCTCCTCCATGTCTCCTCCCCCTCCTACACATAACCCCTCCTCTAAGCTGCACAACCCTACCTCCACTCCCTTAACTCTACCTCCACCCAACTTGTTGCCCATGCTCAACCCCAACCACCACCAACCGCTCTCTGCTCTGCCACTCTACCACCCAATCCCACCACTTTTTCTTACCCATGGGGGTGTTAAAGTTAACGAGTATTTAACTATCATTTATCATACATATTGGCTTTCGCAAATGGCCAGGAGACTGTCAAAATTAATCCACAAAAATGATGATGTCAATAGCTTTTCAAAATTTGCATCCTTCACCATTGGAGTTTTAAAATTTGTAGCGTAACTTTGAACCCCTATATCTTGCTTGTTTTAGGTCCTTTTCTGGAAAAAAAACTTTGATTTGGGGTAGATTTTTGCAAAGATCAATGTGGTGCAGTTATTTTTTATTTTTCTTGCTGGAGTTTTCATAAATCACTATTTTGGATGACTGTACATGCCTAATCCTTCATTTTGTAGCTTTCGGAGCCTCGTACGAGCTCATACGATAATGTTTTTGAGTGCTTTTTTTTTAAAGTGCATAATTTCTCATCTAATTTCTGAATATATGATCAATTTTCTAATTTTTTGGATTTTCTAATACTGATGAGTTTTGGGCTTGTTTGTTCTCCTGATTATCTTATTGGTTGTATCCTAACAGTGGTTTGCAGGATGCTGAAAAAGAATAATAAAACACAGACTACTAACGAATCATCTTGCAGATTTCCTTGATGGATAGAACGCTAAACATTGTGCTTGCATTTGTTTTTATTTTATTAAAATAGGAATGCACATGTAAATTTTTTTTAAATGAACTTCTGTCTGATGTTTTAGCGATAGCAATAATGTTAGGAAACTATGCTCTCACCCTTTTGAGATGATCATAAATCCAGAAATATTTATTTTCATTCATCGTTTGAGATCTGCAACTTTAGAGGGCCTGTCCAAGTGGAAAAAAGTACTCACCCTCGGAGAACGACCCAAGTGAGAACAAGCTAACACCAAGCTTCTTCGAATCATTATAATCAAAATGATTCTCAAGGCCAAAACATCAAAAGATAAGTGGCATGAGCTTATACTCGACTCTCACCTAACACAAAGCAGCGCCTCCAGGTCTCAATCACATATTGTGAATTGTTTGTGCTAAGGTGCTATGTGGGGTTAGCATCCTAGATCGCACTTGCACGGACACAGAGGATACACTTAAATGAAGACCCTTACTAAACCCCTTTTCTACTAGAAGGCCAAAATCCTTTTCTACTTGTTGATATGGGTGTTGTGAGATGCGCATGCCCAAGAAACCTCTCATGTACCCCTCTTGTTGAGATAGAAAATTTATCAGGATCCTCAGATCTTGAGAAATTTGAAGCTTGATAGGCTTGAGAAGTGTGTGTCGTGGAGGGGAGCCAGTGTTTCAAAGCTTCTAACTGTTTGACTTGAATGGGTATTTTATTGTAAGAGAGTCAAACAAGTATTATCCATTTCTCACCACCTATAAATAAGTTTGCTTGATGTGCTTGAATAGCTAAGGGCTTCTTGATGTGTTTGGTGTGAGTTTTCACTAAAACAACAATAATGATCAAACACTTTGGATATTTTTCTATCTTGTTTCATCTAAAACTTCAATGATCTTGTTAAAACTCTGTCAAAACTCTGTCAAAATTGTTTCAAAAACTTGTCAAAACTTTGTCTTTCATCAGTCTATCCTACTACATTCAGTCTGTTCTAAAACTTGCATTGTCATAATGCTTTTGTTAGTTCACATGAAACTCCAATCTATTATTAGTCCAACCTATTGGTGTCTTTAAATCTGATGTCATTACACTTGTCCAATTGACCAAGTCCTTTGTTCAATCTTATCATCTTTGTTTGTGTTGTCCTTATTCTGGGTTGTGAGAGCAGGTTTGTTAACCTTGACTAAAGATTAGATTCTTTACTATCTCCATCCTCAGTTGGATGTTTATCTCTTAGTATCTTTGGTATTGGACTTATAAAATACTTCAGATATCACCACGGTGTTATTCAGGTGAATCAACTTATCTTATGCATGTGCGAACTAGAGGTCATTTTAGAGGATTTCACAAAGAATACAAAAATGGATTCCCATTCAAAGACAACTCCTTGTTTGGACAGAATCCTTTCTTTGAGGGAGATCCTCAAATTCCTCCTAGATCACAATCCCCAGAGGACAAGTTACCTAGTCCTAAGATGTCAGAAGAAAGACAAGGTAGAGGTAGGTCTAGATGGAGAGACCTCCTCAATGGTACCAACCATCGCAATAGTCAACACTCCTCGAGTCCATAAGACCCCAATGAGGAAGAGATTAATGAATGTCTCCAGGATAAGAGGTTCCTAAAACTCATGAAAATAATCCTAATTCAGGATAAGGAACAATATTTCCTCAACCTAGCACAGCAAGGCGCTCAACTTCCACCTCACTTCAAAGTTGAAGCTAACATTGCTAGAGAAGAAGAGACACCCTGATGACATGTAACTGATTGAATGTTTGATAATGTTAAGTTGAATTGATGCAAGAGATTAAATTAGTTAATGGTTTGTATTTTCATTGATGTCAACTTGATATCATTTGTACGGTCATGTTCATAATGTCAAAGACTTTAGAGAATCAATGGAACAATGATTATGCTTTCAACAATGCATAAAAGTCAAGTATTCACTAAGTGACAGACTACATCGACGGAGTGCACACCATCGGTAAACATAGAGAAAAAGTCACAGTGATGCCTGATGAGCAGAAGACAGTGTTTCCCAATAAAGCAGAATCACAGGTTGTCCGATGAACTAAAAATAGAGTTTCCTGACGGACAGAGATCCCGAAGCTAACTGGAGTTACACCAACAGAACTGGCAGTTGTCACTGACGACGAACTGCAAAATTGATCGACAAAATAGAGAGTTCAAAAAATGACAAAATATCTAGCTGGCAGAGCTTAAGGATAGAATTAACTGGTTGTTTTATTTGTTTTATTCAACCATAGTTAAGTAATTTATTTAAAGAAGATTTATATAGTTTACAAGAAGATAACTACGAGATAAATCAACAGTTAAAGCCGTAAATCAGATTGGCTGGATTATTTTTCATGACAAGAATCAAGAATTAAGAAATATCATGTCTATATAACATACAAGCATAATTCATTTCTGCATGCAATCAGATACATGGAAGGGGAGTGAATAGAAAGAAGATGCTGAAGAGAAACTAGTGAAGGATAAAACTTTATACAGTCCTGATCAATCAAGCTAAGGGAGAGCTAAAGAATTCTATAGACACCGATGAATAGTGAAGCATAGCATCAAAGAGTAGAAAGTGTGGAGCACAAAGGAATTAAATTGATACATTAATCAGAGAGGTATTGTACTTAAATAGATCTGAAAATCTGCAATTCAAGTTGCATTAGAAACAGGTCATTGTGTTTCAATTTAACCATTGAAGCATTAAGTCTCTTAATAGAGAAGGACTTAACCATCTTCTATAATTGAGGTATATCCTAACAGATTGCCAAAAAGGTTGATTCATGAAAGTAGGATTGAATTTGCATAAAACCTATTGACAGCCTAAGAAGAAGGTTGATTCAAGGATGGTAGAAAGATTTGCCTAAAGCCTATTGACAGTATAAGAAGGAGGCTGATTCAAGGATGGTAGAAAAATAGATGTCAGATACTAAGTGACAACCTATGTATAAAAATCCTCTAACAAGGTTGTACTTAACAGTGTATTTGTAACCTTTAACAGGGTTGGCTCCTAACAGGGCTCACTTTAGAAGATTTAAAATTTGGGGTACCGGTCCCAGTGGTTTTTCCCCTTAACAGGGTTTCCATGTTAAAATCTATGTGTTATGTGTGTATGGTTTATTACTTTATTGTTTTACATTTCACATATGCATTTCTAGATTGATTGGTATACTCTGTATATTTATTGAGTATCGGTAAATAAGTTTTATTGCTTATCGGTAATCAAGGAGAATAAGGACAGACAAGGTAAACCAACAGACAGTTAATTATTTCAAAGTATTTCAAGGCATGCATCGTGTAGGGACTTAATAATCTGAGGTGTATTGATTGGTAGATTAAAGTTTAAAGGATAAATTTTTGAGGCCACTGATTCACCCCACCCCCC
>MU227513.1:2324592-2345598 GCA_018584345.1 Thuja plicata
GAAATATGTTGTTGTATCCCATTTAATGTACTTCATCATATTATTAATTATTGGGCATAGATTTTAGGATTCCATTTTTTAGAGTTTTATCACTTTATAGGACTCTAAATTTTGTCAAAAATTGAGAACTCCAACACAATCCTGATCAATCAAGCTAAGGGAGAGCTAAAGAATTCTACAGACATCGATTAATAGTGAAGCATAGCATCATAGAGTAGAAAGTGTGGAGCACAAAGGAATTGAATTGATACATTGATCAGAGAGGTATTGTACTTAAATAGATCTGAAAATCTGCAATTCAAGTTGCATTAGAAATAGGTCATTGTGTTTCAATTTAACCATTGAAGCATTAAGTCTCTTAACAGAGTAGGACTTAACCATCTTCTATAATTGAGGTATATCCTAATAGATTGCCAAAAAGGTTGATTCATGAAAGTATCATTGAATTTGCATAAAGCCTATTGATAACCTAAGAAGAAGGTTGATTCAAGGATGGTAGCAAGATTTTCCTAAAGCCTATTGACAGTCTAAGAAGGAGGTTGATTCAAGGATGGTAGAAAAATAGATGTCAAATACTAAGTGACAACCTATGTATAAAAATCCTCTAACAAGGTCGCACTTAACAGTGTGTTTGTAACCTTTAACAGGGTCGGCTCCTAACAGGGCTCACTTCAGAAGAGTGAAAATTTGGGGTATTGGTCCCAGTGGTTTTTTTTCCTTAACAGGGTTTAAAATCCATGTGTTATGTGTGTATGATTTATTAATTTATTGTTTTACATTTCACATATGCATTTGTGGATTGATTGGTATACTCTGCATATTTACTGAGTATTGGTAAATAAGTTTTACTGCTAATCGGAATCAAGGAGAATAAGGACAGACAAGGTAAACCGACAGATAGTTAATTATTTCAAAGTATTTCAAGGCATGCATCTTGTAGGGACTTAATAATCTGAGGTGTATTGATTGGTGGATTAAAGTTTAAAGGATAAAATTTTTAGGCCACTGATTCACCCCCCCTCTCAGTTATTACTAACACACCCATGACGCTCATAACTAAACAAATGCAGACTATGAAAATGCAATTACAAAAACTCCAAAAGGAAAAGGAAACGCCCAACACAAGGTTTTATTTAAACATAATTTGTCCTTTTCCATTTGATAAATATTTGTACTTACCTGCATTCCTACGCGGGGTTGAAATTCCATGATTTGATAAGTACAATGGTCACTCTGATCCACAAGATCACATCTGAGAATTATGTGCTCTTTGTACAGAATTTATGCATGATAAGACATATCTTATGCATGTCTTTCCTCAGAGTTTGAGAGGCCAAGCTATGGAGTGGTTCTCGAAGTTACCCACTGTTATCAAAACTTTCGATGAGATGGTGAATCTGTTCCTGTAATAGTATTCTTACAATATCCAACATCTTGTGACGATGATTGATTTATGCAACACAAAGAAAAACACATGAGAACCCTTTCTAACCTTTCTTTAGCGATGGAGAAGGATATTTTCTAGATATCCATGAATCGTGCCTGAGTCTAAAAATATGGATATTTTTGCTAGTGTTCTAATTCTGGAACTAAACTACCCTCTTCAGATGCAATGTCCACCCTCTTTTGAGAAAATGGTGGAAAACGTGATGAAAATAGAAGATGTGCTTGTTAAAAAGGGTTACATTACCCTCTATAAAGAAAATAACTTTGGTTCCAACTCCAAAGACAAAACTAAATATTGGAACAAAAAAAACCATGTGGTAAATGACGAAGTAGTCAATTACTCTGCTCCCCAGTCAAAACCAGCAGTCTTCAATCTGACAAGTGCCTCCAAGGCCCTAAAAACTGTTGAAAATACAAATAAATCCTCATCTTCTAAAGGGACCAGCAGTTTTTTGAAAGACAAACCATGGATTAAACGTAAATGAGACTTTGACTCTTAAGTGAGTCCTATGAATCGACACTTAAAACTCTACTGACAAACAAGCTGATCACGTTGCCAGATAACTCCAAACCATATGATCCAAAAATCAAACCTAAATGGTGGAGAGATAATTATTTCTATCAATTCCATAGAAACAAAGGACACATGACATAAAATTGCATGAGGCTCAAACATGAGATCTAAGATCTCATTGATAATGAAATAATTGTGGTTGATAATCACAACAAGAATGTTGATCATAAGGCATTCAAATATCCTTTCCTGGAACATCAAAAAGGAGAAACTTCTAAGAAAGGTGCTCAAATCAATCACACTTATTCTAATGATGACTACAACATCTTCAACATTCATGAGCCGTCTCATTCTAAATATTGCAATATCATCATCATCAAGCAGAAAGAGAAAGAGTCTTGATCGGCCAACACAGTGACTCGAGCGCAAGCAAAGGTCACATTAGGGGGTTTTGGGTCTTCCAACCCTTAATCATCTTCTAATAAACAATTGGTGTCCAAATCATGGGTACCTCTTAGCAAACAAACCATTGTGGGTACCCCTAAAGTCTCACAGTCCAAACAACTAACTTTGTCCAATACTGTGGACTATAGTGTCATTGAGCAATTACAGAGAACCTCTGCCCAAATTTAAATCTTTGAATTTCTCAAACTCTCTCCATCCTATTGAGAGGTCCTAGATAAAGTGCTATCAACTACCAATGTCCATAAGGACTTGGATCTGGATCGGTTTCAATCCACGGTGGGTCACTTGACCTCGCCACATTACCTATCATTCTCAGAAGAAGATGACAACTCTTTAAGTCATCCACACAATCCCCCATTGCATGTCAAAGTCATGATCCATAAACACCACATCATATGGTCCTTGATAGATGGAGGTGCAAGGTTGAATATCTGCACATACAGGTTAATTGCGAAACTAGGTTTTTTAGAGAATGTCACTGATCCTAAGAATAAAATCACTATCAAGGCGTATGATGAAAAAGAAAGATATTCTAAAGGTCTCATAACTTTACCAATCTAAATAGGTCCTATTGAGAGGGATGTTACCTTTAAAGTTATGGATCTCCCACTGGCCTACAACATTCTATTGGGAAGACCCTAAATCCATGAGATGCAGGCAGTGCCATCAATGTTCCATCAGTGCATCAAATTCTCATTCAATGGTGTAGAATTCATTGTTCCTGTAGACACTAGTTATGCATGTAATGCATTAAGACAAGTAGTGGATACCCTTGTCCCACATAATGGTGAGGTATCCAACTCTGAATCAGCTACAAATTTACTGAAGGAAATGGAAAAAAAACTCAAGATAAAGGACACGGGTATCGGTGGATACATAGTGGAACCCATACTATCACTCACATATCTTCCTAGATCACCTGGGTCTTATGGAAAACTGTCAGAAGAGATGAAACCAACAACATCCCAAGAAATCTATGATGATAACTTTGTTAAAGACAACACACCACTGGAAGATGAACAAGAGGAAAGAGCTACTTTAGATTGGTTATATAAGGAACCTGAAGATAATGAAGTCAAACAACGTGTAATACCCTCATAAAAATTTGGTGTGGGGTATAAGGTGGCTTGTAAAATGGGTTATTTGGGTAAAGGACCCATTGGACCTAATCAAAATGGACTTAAATAACCAATCTCTATTGAATACAGATGACCTAGAGACACAATTGGTCTCGGTTTCTTATCCAAGAAAGCACAAAGAGAAAATAATCGCCTAGATAAAGGAAAGGGACATTAGGTTCATGAAGAACAGAACACAACAGTAGAAATCACTGACATACCCACTGGCAATTGGGATAATTTAGATGATTTTGATGTAGAGGATGTGTATCCTTCCCCCATTCCTCCCAATATTTTGGCTCTTCTCTTTGACGAAGATACACCCCAATTCAATGCTACTGAAAAGCGTATTCTAGAGGAATCACCGATAACTTGTGATTAGTCAGAGACTACTACATCCAAACAAGACAAAGATACAGAAGAAAGGAGTCTAACCATAGCAGATTTTTTAGGTAGAACTCATCCAAACTGGGGGAAAAGAGTAGATTTCACTCATGTCCTTGATATGAAACCTAATGATGAAATAGACTCCCATGAATACAAGTTTGATAGTCTTTCAGAAGGCACTTTAGAAAAAGAGGTGGATACAGTTCAACGATATGTACCCATGCTCAAAGTAGGTGAAGGTTTAGAGGTTAGGTCGAATGAATTAGGACCTCCTATTTCTGATATGGATTTTGATGATGCTGTTAGGGATCTTTTTGATTTGAACATGTCTATACAAGGTTCAGTGCTAGGACTCTACTTAACAATTGCCATCTATTATGAACATACCATGAACACCCTTGAACCCATTGAACCTTTGCCACTAATGCATCCTGAACTCATTGATTGGTCCTTACAGGGACAACCTATTGAAATGCCTACATTCCCCAATGATTATGTTTTAGCCTTCTATCTTAATGTAGTTGAACCTGTCACTTCTTCCACCGGTGAACCTAGTGTGAGCATGACTAAAGCGGACATCAATTATCTCAGTTATAAAATAAAAATGAGAAAAAAAAAGGGTCTGAAGGCAAAAACCACATTGTGGCAGTTTCAGAACCCAAAACAGTAAAAAGAAAAGACGCATCCAAAGGCGAAAACCTCTCTAAAACACCTGAGGATGAGATGCTTAATTTCTTGCCTAGTCATTTATAGGAATGATCATCACTGCTTATAGAGCCAACTCAACCAGTGAATATTGGTATAGAGGAACATTTGCACATCATTCATGTACCTAAATATTTGTCTGTAGAAGAGCTCAAGGAATTCAAAGACTTCTTTAAAGAGAAGAAGATAAACTTTGCATGGACATACTCATATATGCCTAGTTTAGATCCAGATCTTATCATGCACCATCTCTCAATAGCTCTTGTAGTAAAACCAGTCAAAAAAACTTAGAAAAATGCACCCTCATGTTGCATTACTTATCAAGGCTGAACTAGAAAAATTACTCAAAGCTGGATTCATCCGAGCTATTGATTATGCAGAATGGATTTCTGCCATTGTACCAGTATCAAAGCTAGACAAATCCATCAGAGTCTGCATTGATTTTAGGGATCCCAACAAAGCATGTCCAAAGGATGACTTTCCTTTGCCTAACATTGACATGATTGTAGACATGACTGCTGGGTATGAAATGTATTCTCTCATGGACAGTTTCTCAGGGTACAACCAAATCATATTGTTCCAAAGGATTAAGAAAAGAATACCTTCACATGTGCCTAGGGAACATTCTTCTAGAATGTCATGCCTTTTGGTTTTAAAAATGCAGGAGCTACCTATCAGAGGGTAGTAACAACTATCTTCCATGATATGATGCACAAGACCATGGAAGATTATGTGGATGATACCCTTGCTAAATCAAGGAAACAATCTATGCACCTACAATATTTAGGCCCAATCATGGATAGAATGGAAAATTTTAAATTACGGTTGAATCCTAAGAAATGTGCATTCGGTGTTACCTCTAGAAAGATGTTAGGTTACATTATCTGAGCTAAAGGCATAGAAGTCGATCCTAAAAAGGTACAAGCAATACTGGAAATTGCACCTCCTAAGAACATCATCCAGATGAGAACACTCCAAGGGAGAATCTAGTCTATCAGAAGGTTCATCTCACAGTTGGATGATAGAGCACAACCATTTACCAAGACTCTGCGTAAGGGTATTACTTATCAATGGAGTGAATAATATGACAAGATTTTTTCTCAAATCAAAACATACCTAGAAAACCTACCAGTACTCATGCCACCTCAACAAGGCAAACCATTGATTTTGTACATTTCAACTACCTCAACGTCACTGGGGGCACTGCTAGTGCAGGAAGATGAAAACAAGAAAGAACGTGCTATCTACTATATTAGTAGAACATTGGTATCCTATGAGATGAACTACTCTATGATCGAGAAAGTGTACCTGGCAGTAGTCTTTGCATCTCAAAAACTACATCACTACATGTTGGCTCACTTAGTCAAACTGGTAGCTAAAATTGACCCTTTGAAGTATCTCCTAAGTAAAGCTACCCTCACTAGAAGATTGGCTAAATAGGTTATGCTTCTTAGTGAATTTTACGTAGAATATATTGAGCATAAAGCAATTAAAGGGCAAGTAATTATAGATCAACTGGTTGATGCTCCATTGTAGGACAATGAACCAATTAATGTTGAGTTCCCAGATGGATCTATTTTTCACATCACTCACAAATCTTGGAAAATGTTCTTTGATGGCTCCTTCACACAACAAGGTTCAGGTGTAGGGATTTAGTTCCTGACTCCTCAAACTATTCCATTCCAAAGGCGTACAAGCTCATGTTTCCTTGTATAAACAACATAGCAGAATATGAAGCACTGGTAAATGGAATCAAACTGGCTCTTGCATGGAATGTTTCTGAGTTACATGTCCATGGTTACTCTCAACTTGTAATCAACCAAAGCAATGATGTATACCAGAATAAGGATGAAAAACTCATGCCTTATAAATGAATGGTTGATGACTTTAAGAAATATTTCACTTTCATCACATTTCAACAGGTCCTGAGGACACATAACAGGGCAGCTCATGTCATGGCTACATTAGTGTCCTCACAAAAATAAGAGGAGTATTTCCACTATGAGTTCCTAGTGGAAGAAATCCATTTCCCTTCCTACAACTCCCTCGAACCCCAAATGGTATGTTCAGTTATTGAACAAAAATCCTCCTGTTATCACCATGTTTACTCTTACCTGTGCCATCAGGTCATTCCTGATGAACTAACCAGAAATGAAAAATGACACCTCATCTGCAATGCCTCATGGTATGTTCTTGTGGCTAATGATTTGTATAGGTGAGGATCAGATGGTACTTTTCTTAGGTGTCTAGAAAAAGAAGAGTCCAAACATGCATTGTCTGAAGTCCACAAAGGAATTTATGGTTCTCATTCTAATGGTCTAACTCTGGCCTAATAACTACTTAGAGAAGGGTATTATTGGCCAAATATGGAGAAAGAAGCTATCAAGTTTGCAAAAGCTTGTAAGAAATGCCAGCTGCATGGCAATCTTATCCATGCTCCAGCAAGGGAGCTCGTTCCCTTTTTCACACATTGACCCTTTCAACAATGGGAATTTGATCTCATCAAGTAGATTCACCCCTCATCTTCTAATGGACACAAGTTCATTACTACAGCTACTAAGTATTTCACCAAGTGGGTTGAAGCAGTCCCACTCATTAAAGCGACAGGACAACAGGTCTCGCTAATCATTATGAACTATGTCATTTGTCGCTATGGCATACCTTCCTTCATCATCACTGACAATCAAGGAAAATTTAAGAACAAAACCATGGATGAGTTGTGTGAAAATTTCAAAATTACACAACACTGTTCTTCCATATATTTGTTAGAATACTTCAGAGATAACTGAGAGGGGGGGGTGAATCAGTTATCTACAACTTTAAATCTTTATCTTATACTTATTAATCTAGATTGATACAAAGTAGATGCACATACAGATAACACTTTACACAAAACATCAATTTGGTTATGGGGAAACCAAATGGTAAAAACCCTGGTGGGAATTAGTACCCACAAAGAACTATATTGTTCATAGTGATCCCTGTTAAAAGATCTTCCAACCCTGTTAGGAGTTGTACATTACAATGCAATAGTATAGTGACCTGGTTAAGGGTCAAACCCTGTTAGGAGTCTTTTACAATAACTCTGTTAGGGGTGGAGGACTCACTATCCAAGTGGTGAAGGCTACAACCTTTTGGTTATTTGATACACATTGTATCAACAAGATGAACTGTTGTTTGTGACACTACTTGTCTGATCAGTTCCTTGTATGCGCTGATACTTTAACCTCTTGTAAATAAATGTAACAATCTAATATATATTCTAAATGCTTCAACATAAACATCTATATTATCAACATATGATAAATATAGCTCTGATGCATCAACACTATGCTTTGCTTGTCAATCTCTTTCTTTCGCAACTCTTCTTATCACAAATGACCTTCTATAAGTACATACACCAATTATGAGATCATGGGACCTATAGGATGACTCTTCTTAACATCCTTGTTGGATCTACTAAGAGTGCAACCATAATTACAACCGTGCAAGTCAATACTGAGCAGATACGTCGCTTCACAAGTCAGCTTCACCAAATTAATCATAACTTTGTAATCTTCTTGAAACACATCTTGCACCTCCAAAACAATATTAACAACACATAACTAATCATGAATATACACATGCATATCCTGAAGATAGGTGCAACTCGATCAACATGTTACATACATCGGCCTTAAACCATTATTCCTCCAGAACTGTAACCATTAATAACAGAATTACATATCTTAACTGAATCTTCATATCTGAGTCTACGTGTATGAACATAGAATAGTAATCATGTCAACAATATGTATCTATCCACACTATTCTTCATGTCATCATATTGATAAGTACATACAGAAGTACTACTGTGTATTATATTTTGTCATCAATGACAAACATACAATCAATCAACTGTTCAGAATCAAATCTCCAACAATATTACCCACAAGGTAATGGACAGGTTGAGGCCTCAAATAAAAATTTGTTGAAAAGTCTTGCATCATACAGTTAACAAGTCTGGAAGGTATTGGCACCTACAGATCAACCCTATATTATGGGCTTAAAAATGAGCATCAAAACACCTACAGGGGCAACCCCATTTGTACTGGTATATGGGGTAGAAGCAGTCTTACCCCTAGAGGTAGAAATCCTATCTCTTAGGGTTTCTTTACATAGACTTGTACCAGATGAAGAGTACTGATTTTTGAGACTCCAAGAACTAGAGTTTCTAGATGAACATCAAAAAGTGGCCTTTGATCACCTTAGATCTTATTAGAATATAATGTCAAGAGGATAATGTCTCCGGAGCCTATCGACTCTCCATACCTGAAGGAGAACCGCTACGAGAGCCCATCAACACTCCCCATCTTAATAAGTTCTACACCTAAGGAGTTCTTAGTGATCAGCACTATGTACATAGTAATGTCCTAAAAAAATCTAAAATTTAAAAAACGTCCTGAAAAAATGATCATCTTGGTGAAAACCTAGAGATAGGTGCCTTGATGCATCAAAAAGAAAAAATCAAAAAATGGAAAAATACAAAAAAATTTGAAAAAGAAGAAAAAGTGCCTTGGTGAAAACCTGGTAAACAGGCGCCATGGTAGAAAAAAAAATAGAATCTCTGCCAAGTAGGTGAAAACCTAGTAAACAGGTGCCTCTTGTACTTAGTGCTCCATCTATCAATTCTCAGTCTTGTCAATCCTTTGCTTTAGTTTGTACATACCTTTTAGTCACTTTTGTGACACTCTAGTTCTTCTGAGAACCCTCCTAGCTTGAAACCAATCCAAAGTCTTAACTTGGGGGCAATCAAATCAGATTTGTCCTAGCAGTATGAGTCAATTCAATCATCATTGTTTACTAATAGGGGCATGGGTCCCCAAATTTGATCACATCTTTGGATTACACCAGAGTCAATAATCTTTTCATTTCTAAAGAAAAACTTGCTACTGACACAAACAGGTGTTTCTCAACACCACAATCAACAGTGTTTCTTAACACTATCTTTGGATGCATCTGTGTTTCTTAACACATAATGGATATCGCAAACGTAAACAACAGATTGATAGAAATCAAACACATTGCATTCACAAGCACAACGGTGTTTCTCAACACCCCTATACATATACACATCCGTAAACTTTGAAACTGGCTGAAGTATGTTGAACTTCTATTTGTATGTTGCCTATTCTCATTGTTTTTTGTTAATCTTTTCTTTATCTACTGCTTTTTGGTGTGGTTCTGATGATCCAGCAATGAAAAATAACCACGATGTATGTGATAAGAGCTTTCGTATTAAGGTGGAAAATCCTCACATCCCTCAATCCTCTTTATTTGTACGCCAAGGTGAGGTTGGAACTATCTCCTTGATGGTTATTGCTCTGTTTGTTTATGCAAGATCACACTCATGGTTATCTTGGCTTTGAATGCCTTGATACTGGTGTACTCTTGCAACATCAACTGAAAATAATGTTTAGGTCATCTCATCTATTGTGCCTCAATGCTTATGTTAGTTTCCCATATCTTATCCAATGAAAGTCATATTCATATACTTATGGTCGCAGTGGCACCAGTAAGGATTGTATCAACTCCGATGTTCCAAAAATGCTCAATGATGAAAATTTTCAAAGCTAAAGCTCAGTGACTACTCCTTAGGTTACATTCATGTTACTCTGCATCTGCATCTACATCTGCATCTACATAGTGTTGAAATCAGCATAATAACTTTATCTCTCTCCAATGTGAAGGATCTGAGACTCCAATCGATCACTCTTCTCATTGTCAAGTGGTCATGACACCCCTTGCTAATTCAACTATCCTGATTCCATTTTTAGGATCAAAATCAAAATATGAATTTGACCACTTGCACAACCAATAGAAATCTCTCAAGATTTTCTTCTAATCAATCCATGTATCTTACTTTTGGTCAATCTCGATCAAATAGGACCTCTCATCAAGTATAGATTCTGTCCTAACCATGTGGGACCTCTTTCTAATCAGATAAGTTTCTTCCTAAATTGTTTAATCAATCAAATTTCTTCTCATCACTAGGGCACCTAGCCATATTTCAATTTTTCTCCCGAGGGGGCAGGATCAAGACATCAACATTCCAGTGATCACATCCTCAATCAAAACACCATCACTTGGGGCATCTCAGCTTCATCGCATCAAATCAAGTTGAGATCATCTTAAATTAAAGGCAACCTAATCAATGGTCTTATATAGTGGTGAATACACTCAAAACCAGAAAAGATCGATCTTATATGAGCTATTCGTTATTGAAACCAGATACATTGATCAAATTGGCTTCATCACTTCAAATCAAGTCAATTTGCTTGATAATCAAATCTCTTAATGGTAATCAGTTTCATTGCTTCAAATCAAATTGGTTATTCATTCAAACCAATCAAAAAGGTTTAAGAGTTCCTGACAGATGTTTAGTTTCATCGCTTCAAATCAAACTAAGCATTTTTTATATCTTTTGAAAGATCTTTGTCCAATCAAGCTCGAAGTCGATCTTCTTCTTCAAAAGAATGCTTTCATCGCTTCAAATCAAACTATTCTTGGTCTTTTCACTAATAGGTCTTTGAATCAATGCGTTGATCGCACATCAATTTAAAGAGGGGAAATGTAATCACCTAAAAATGGTCATCCAAACCCTAGACCCCCAATCTAAACTATTAATCAAGAAACCCTAATCTTGATTATTTTAAGTCCTACATCAAACAGGCAATCATCAAATTCAAACTAATCTAACCTAAACCCTAGGTCCTAATTGATCATCTTACTTGATTAATTAATTAATTCCTAAAATCATAATACATTGGCAAATAAACCTTATGTTGATTATTTAATTAATATTATGATATATTAATTAAATAGAAATTAACAAATTGTCAATTAAATCATAAAGGAATTAAGTTAATTAATAAAAACATAAATGTACATTCAAAATCAATTAAATTATTAAAAATTCATATGTCATCATCAAATTTAGTTGACTGCTTATCAAAATGGAAACAATCCAGTTCCACTCTGTTAACTAATTCTCCACTGTTTATCATTTTGGAAACATTTCAGTTAACTAAAAACTCAATATGGAAGTTTTCAAAACAACTTATCAGTCAGTTTAGTCAACTGACTCTCTCAACCAATTGAATCACTTGCACATGGATTGTGCTTCTTCAATCGAATCTGAGCCACTCTTTTGTTCGATCTCAACCGTCTATTCGAGAGATATTTCTATAAAAGAGAAACTCTTTTCCTTCACAAAGGACCCTAGATTTTTATTATCGTTATTATGTTGTATTTTTCATTCTACCTTTCTTGCATCTTAGATTCAATTTCAATTAGCTTATTTCACTTTTGTTTAAGCATGCAAATCAATCTAACTTAGAGCACACTTTGTTTTGGGCTTAAAACTGAATCTCTCATATTTTCAATTTGGTGTTTTTAAAATGCATCCATTATACATTTAATTGGTGTTCTAAAACTGAATCTTAAGTAGATTAGATTAACCACAAATCTACATTTTTCATAATCATCTTAGATCATTTAGTATAGCTTTTAAATCCTTCGTTTAGGTCTTCGGTGTATTCACTGATCTTGCAATGACCTGAGAGAAAGCTCATACTACTACCTTCTAGAAGGAAATAGGTTGACTCATTCAGACATGCAAGATGAATGAATCCATATTCATTCTTGTATGCAACTGAAGATCAATGACCATGTTGAAGTGTACTGCTAAGTAAGAAGGCCACTTTTAGCATGAAAAATAAATAGCTTCCATGTTTTCTTGGGCCCCTCCTTCACTATACATAATGTACATGGATTCACCTTCCATATTCCAATGGCCTATGCATGTCCCAGGGTGGAAAATGGATCTATGACCCCATTTGTGCAAGATGCCTGAATCAGGACAGCAACTGGACAAAAACTAAAAGAATTTATTAAAGAAACTAAATCAACACAAAATAGAAAACTAACTACACACAAAATCCTAAAACAATCTACATTAACATAATCACAAGCTACAAAAGATGATCTAATCCATCTTAATGCTAAATGCTCAAAAATCACACAAACTATAACAGTTCTTTGATTATACAGTTCGTACACACTCTGACACAATAATGCCAACCCTTACAAATGATCGAGGATAGCCTTAAGTAAGTGACCAAGGCACTAAAACACTAGTTTCAGACTGTTAAGGAACTAATTCCATCAAAGTTGCAATCTTGCAATAAATGTTGTCAATGTTGTCAATGACAACATTGACAACTTTTGCAACTTTTTGGATATGTTATCCAAACTTGGTCAAAAGTTGTCCAAACTTACCCAAATCACTAATTAAGGTGTAAAAATATGAAATAGGACCTTTAGTCCCTTTATTGGCCAAATTTGGCACTAAAATCACAAAAATCCCTAATTAACCTATATGGACTCAAAGGTCACTAAGGACCTAATTAGGCATCCTCTCACTTAACACACTACACACTAGGACCTACTGTTGGAAACACTGAGAGGGGGGGTGAATCAGTGTTTAGCTAATTATTCAATTTTAGCACTTTAAACATAAATCAATTAGATATCACTTGAAGCTTAACACAAGATCACATAACACATAATATGATTACGGGGAAACCTTGATTAGAGGAAAACCCCAGTGGGAATTAGTACCCACAAATATTGTACTAGTATAATGAACCTGTTAAAGTTCCTTTGCCTTGTTAGGAGCAGTATTTACAATGAAAGTATAATGACTTGGTTAAGGGTCTAACCCTATTAGGATTCTTTTACAAACAACCCTGTTAGGGGTGAGGACTCACTGTCCAAGAGCTCACTACTCAATGAGAAAGAAGGCTACAACCTCCTGTAAATAGATATGCACTATATCCAAAAGTGAACTGTTGTATGTGACACAGAGGTCTAATCAGTTCTAGTTATGCGCTTATGCTCTTATCTTCTTTAAGGGATCTATCTCATTCTGATATCTTCATACTTCTCTTCTTATATGTCTTCTCTGACTATTTCTTCAAGACTTCAAATATATCATTAC
The DNA here is from genome assembly GCA_018584345.1 of Thuja plicata. Taxonomy (NCBI): domain Eukaryota; kingdom Viridiplantae; phylum Streptophyta; class Pinopsida; order Cupressales; family Cupressaceae; genus Thuja; species Thuja plicata. Next base: position 2,338,268 of record MU227513.1, read on the forward strand.
ATTGCATATATATATGTTTATGCTTGAATAGGCGCGACTATAAACAAGACCTTAGTCGGCCCAAAAACAAAATTCACAACTCTTCCAAAAAAATTGGCTTAAGTGTGTTTACAAAAATGTTTAATACATGATTAAAAACTTATTACAATAGGCACTTAGCCTTTACATAACAAAATTTTATACGCTAATCAAAATCATGAAGTCGGCTTCATACTCTGTATTTTGAACTGCTAGTGTACTTGTTCTTTCTATAAATTGTTCATACTGCTATTCCATACCATGCATGTATAGGATAAGCATAAAAACATACCATAGAGCTTAATTATAAAGACGCATATCTTGATGTGATTGTACGCATGTGCACTGATGCCCTGATTGACTGCAAGTCACTGTTCTGTTCTATCTTCTACACTTAGTCAATTTTCACTTCATAGTTTACTGTCAAAACTTCATATGACTTTTCTGCCATAATGAAAACAAAAAATAAGACATATACTCCCTAGGAATCAACTTTCCAACAATATCCCCCTTTGTCATTAATGGAAACAAAGGAATGTGGCCAAGTTACTCAAAATTGACTAACACCCAAAAACTGTATATTCTTATCTTTTTAACATATACATACACTACTCCTCATATATACTTTATTCATTATATATAGTACTCCCCCTTTGACATTAATGACAAAGGTTTCAAAAAACTTGTAAGTTTCTAGATACTCACTCCATATATACATCTGGATATATAATCTGAAGATTCTTCATCTCTTGCTGCCAGAATGCCTTTAGTGCATCAATTGTTTGTAAATGGGCGCATAAGGCATATGTAATATTTTCCATCTTTGTCAAATCCATGTTTGGTCCTTGATCATAGGTAGCAATGCTTGCATAAATTTGTTTAATATTCTCATACAAAACTGTTAAGGAGGGTGCAAGTGCATTTCTCAGTTGAGTCTGCCTGATCCTTATCTTATCGATCTCCATTTTAGCTTTTTATATCTTGTCCAATTGACCTTGATAGATATTGTTGCATATGTTCATGTCTTGCGTGGATGTTTCAACTAATTTTCTAACATTTTCCACCAAAATATTTGCCTCCCCTATCTTTTTGATGTGTTCAGAGGTGAGTTTGCATATGTCCATGCAGCTTGCTATAACCTTCTTGCCTTTTGTTGTCAATTCTTTCAACATAGACTAACCAATATTTAATGAGTTTAGATCTAAGGTAAAGTTCTTTACCATTTCATTTAATCTTTCCTTTTTATACTCATCTTCTAAAATTCTCGTGGCTGAGTCGACTAAGCTTGTAAAATGTGCTTTGAAACTTGTTAGGATGTTGTCTACAACATCAACTGATTGAATTTTTACTACTTTCTTGTCCAAAGGCACTAGGTCATTCAAAATGTTTATTGATTCCAAGAAGAGATGGTTTCTCATAACCTATTTCTCTTTGGCTTTTTCCATGGCTAGCACACTAATCTTTATTAAATCTTCTTCTCCCCATGCTTCCAGACTTGCTGAGTCAGGACTTAAACTTGACAACAATGAGTTTGATGGTTGAATGGATGGTGTGAATATAGTATTCTGACTAGTATCCATGCATTCACTTTTTACTGGGATTTCCATAGCTAGTATCTCATTAGTTTGATTGTCTTTTTCTTTATTCAAATATGTTGAATCATTAGGGGGGATTTCATCTTACTGTAAGGATGTATCATTAGTGTATACCTCCTTTGTTTCTTTAGTGCTTACAATTGCTTTATCAACTTTGTCCATATCATTATTAGAAGTTGTCATGGATATCTTGATATTATCAATGACTATAGTATCCCCTGAATCTTTTGTTGTATCAAAATTTATTGAGACTGAGGGCGTTGACACCTGTGGACCTGTCTTAGGTGCATTCTAAATTACTGGTTATGTAACATGTTTAGGAGGAACTGGAGTTTCCTTAGCTATAGGTGTCGTTGATGGATACATATGTCTATCTAGAAATACCCGCTCAAATTCCTTATGAGTATCTTCACCAACCAAATCATACTCCTTGTTCATGATATGGAGAATTCTTGTTTTGGTTCTTAGGTGCGGCTTTACTAAATCCAACAGAATGAATTTCTCATCATGCGAGCACACCGGGAGAAGACTATCCAATGTTTCTTCTCTTATCCTCATATCATCTTCAATTGCTTGCCTCTTTAACATATCAATTATGTTCCATACCTTGTTTGGTATGACATTTTTAAGTTCTAATATTGTCCTTTAAACTTAATCATGTGAGAGATGATCATATAATGAATCTCTGATTTGTCTATCTCTTGATATTTGTCATATACATTCTTGAGAGATTCTAGTCTTCCTTCATTAATAATTTTGTTCCTTAAGACATTAAGACTAGGTCTAAAACCTACCTCAGGAGGAGCTTGAGTGTTCTTTACCTTGCTCCTTGTAGTTCTTGAGGATGGATGACTAGTGGGTCCTTGCTTCCTTCCTCTAGACTTCTTGCTTGGTACAGAAGGTGGAGGGGATTCTAGATCAATGGTGGTTGATAACACAGATGTGTCTTCATTTGATTTCTTCTTTTTCTTATTAGGCATATCATCAGTCTTTTCTATTTTCACTTTTGTAGGATTTTCTCAAGTTCTTTGGCTATCTTAGCTTCTCTAGGTCTATCAAGGTCTTCTTGTGTAACACCATGAACTTTTAGGATGTTTGAGGTAAACCTTGATGCCTTTCTTTTGTTATCAACACTGTATAAGATAGAATTCACTTGATTTGTCTTTTCTCTGTAAGTACCCCATCTAGGTTCATTGGGATCCTTGGGCATAGATAGGAGGACTTGTGCATAACCTTCCAAAACATGTTCTTCAACTTCATAACCAAGAGGGTGAATCCATTTTTTCCTAGGCTCAACTACCTCCATGCAAGTACAGTCAGTCTCCACCATGAAGCATATGGTGTCTTTGTATTTCTCAACTATCTTCTTAGGTATCCTGAACCTCTTCTGCATCTTGATCCTGAAAGTTTTGATATCCATGTCCATAGAGTCTTTTACACTACTCTTTGATGTAGCTTTTAGTGATATCTGAGACATAGTGGGCTTGCTCCTATCTAGGTAAATATTTGCAACTTTACCAACAATGTGGAAGTATAAATAGATGATCAAAGAGCCAAACCTAAATATCCTGCTCTTGTCATGCTTAAGGGCTTTGATATTCTCTATTAGTTGTGTGCACAATAATTCATAGAGATTGCACTGAGTGTTATCTTTTACTATCCTTATTACTGCCAAAACTATTGTTACGGACACAATATTCAGTCTACTTGCTTGCTGAAACTTGTATCCAAGTATCATAGTGAGTAGTTTGATGTCTTTCTCCTTAATGGGATCAACAGTCATGCCATACCTATCACTTCTAGATAAGAAGACTTGTTCAACCTACTTCTTAACATCCTTTCCAGTTGGAAGAGCTGGTCCAGTCTTAGGAAGTCCATTCATATCATGAATTAGATCTACAGTGATGCAGACAAGGACCTCACCTATCCAATATAGATCATCATGTATCCTGCTTAGTAATATCTTCACCCATTCTGGCTCATAGAACTCGTGCACATTAGAATACTCAAAGATAGGGTTATCAGTGAGATGCGCATATTCATCCTTGAATAAATAGTCTGGTTTCATCATAGAACCCATGAGAGATGCAATGATGTTGTCTCCAAATGTTTCCTTCTTGCAATAAACATATGCGCGGATGTCTTCTACATGTACGACTCCAAGCGGAGTCCTAGAGAATGCTCCTTCAACATCATCTAGTATGGACTTGAATGGATGCTTCTTAAAAACAAATCTCTTCCTTTCAGCAATGTTGAATATAATAGGGGTTGCCATACTTACTTGCAACTAGGTTAAGTAGGGTTTCATGATGATTCTGAAATGATGTGACTGCTAGGGTTTTGATCCAATCATTAATCTGTTCACAAACCAACTAATCCTTTAAGTTGTAGTGCTTTGATGCTCGATTCTAAATGCTTCAATCTCATATGCAAAGTGATGTTTTTAAGATCTTTTTCCAATGTATATAAAGATCAATTGCATTTAATGCTCGTTGTTGTAACACGGTTTATAGAGAGAATTTCAAACTTTGTTCTAGACGAAGTAAAGGCAATGCATGAATGCATATAACCTTAATTCATGATCACATGCATGAATCCATAGGCGCATACTCAGAGGTGAGTATACCAGCCACACAAGGGTTCAGAGCTAGAATAGCTCCCCCTAAGACCATGAGGGTCAACTATTCAAAAGTAGAAGGTGCGTCCACTGAGGATGCATCTACTACATTGTTCTCTTCATTAGCCTTCTTTACTTTGACCCATATTTTATCTGATTTAGCTTTAGCTTCCACAAACTTAACTTCTCACGATTCTTCAAACAAAGACTTCTTAGGATTCTCTTGTCCTTTTGTTCTTGATCTGCAAGACCTTGAGATGTGTCCAGCCTTTCCACATGAATTACAAATGATAGGAGGTCTGATGTTGTTATTCATCATGTTGCATTGCTTGGTTGTGTGTCCATTGTAATTACATAATTGACATGTAATTTTCTGCAAGTTTCTTTGAGGTTGATTTCTCCGATTGAATGGATTTTGATTCCTTTGGTTCAGTTGTGGCTGATTTATTTGATTTTTTCTGCAATGAATAGCCCTATGACCAAACTTATTGCAGGAGTAATAGTAACCATTGAAGGGTCTTACATTCTTACAATCCCTTGCCAAGTGTCCATGCTTATTACAGGAATAGCAAGTATGGTTGACTATCTTGTGCTTATCTTTTGGTGGTTCTACTTTGGTCTCTTCATGATTCTCAGTTTTCTTTTCTTCTGAAGATTCTATTTTAGGTTTCTTTCTTTCTTGTAATGAGTTTATCTCAATTTGAGCTAAACTGTATCCCATACCAGTGGTATCACCTTTTAGCTTTTGTGCATAGAGATGTGATTGAATCAAATCAGAGCTTGTGTGTATTTTATCAATCTTGTCTTTTGCTCCTGATAATTTAGATTCAATTTTTTTCTTAATATTTTCTAATTCCAAGATTTTCATATTGGTTTGCATGAGTTCTTCACCCAATTGTTTATTTTCTTTGTTCTTCTCTTCAATAGTTGTTAAGCTATCAATTAACTGATCATTCAATTCTTCTACCTTATCTTTTAGAGACATGTTCTCTTCATTCAGTTTCAAATCATTGGTAGAGCAATCTTTCAGATCTTTCCTTAGTTTCTTGATAAGCATTTGTGAGCCATCAAATTTTAGTTTAAGTTCTTCATTTTCTTTCTCAAATCTGTCTAGATCTTCAAGGGCTGCTTCAAGATTATTTTTTTAGATGTTTGACTTTTGTTGAATCCATGATCTCCTCAAGTGGTTAAACTTTTCTCTCAGAGGACCAGAGCTCTGATACCAATTGTTGGAAACACTGAGAGGGGGGGTGAATCAGTGGTTAGCTAATTATTCAATTTCAGAACTTTAAACATAAATCAATTAGATATCGCTTGAAGCTTAATGCAAGATCACATAACACATAATATGATTACATAGAAACCTTGATTAGAGGAAAACCCTGGTGGGAATTAGTACCCACAAATATTGTGCTAGTATAATGAACCTGTTAAAGTTCCTTTGCCCTGTTAGGAGCAGTCTTTACATTGCAAGTACAATGACCTAGTTAAGGGTTTGACCCTGTTAGGATTCTTTTACAAACAACCCTGTTAGGGGTGAGGACTCGTTTTCCAAGAGCTCACTGCTCAATGAGAAAGAAGGCTACAACCTCCTGTAAATAGATATGCGCTATATCCAAAAGTGAACTGCTATATGTGACACAGATGTCTGATCAGTTCCAGTTATGCATTTATGCTCTTATCTTCTTTAAGGGCTCTATCTCATTCTGATATCTTCATACTGCTCTACTTATATGTCTTCTCTGACTATTCCTTTGACACTTCCAATATATCTTTACATTGCATATATATGTTTATGCCTGAATAGACGCGACTATAAACAAGACCTTAGTCGGCCCAAAAACAACATTCACAATGCTTCCAAACAAATTGGATCAATCATGTTTACAAAAATGTTTAATACATGATTAAAAACTTATTACAATAGGTGCTTAGCCTTTAAATAACAAAAGATTATACGCTAATCAAAATCATGAAGTCGGCTTCATACTCTGTATTTTGAACTGCTAGTGTACTTGTTCTTTCTGTAACTTGTTTGTACTGCCATTTTGTACCATGCGTGTATAGGATAAGAATAAAAACATACCATAGAGCTTATGTTTGAATGTGCATATCTTGATGTGATCATACGCACATGCACTGATGCCATGATCGACTACAAGTCACTGTTTTGTTCTGTCTTCTACACTTAGTCAATTTTCACTTCATAGTTCACTGTCAAAACTTCATATGACTTTGTTGCCATAATGAAAACACAAAATAAGCCATATACTCCCTGAGAGTCAACTTTCCAACACCTACATGTCCCTTTATTAACCTAGTGGTCTGGCTAGAACCACTACAAGCTAAAACATCAAAGAATCCCTAGGTTACATTGCATAATTAGCCCTACCTAGGTGGTCCTGCACCATACTCGCCCACCTGGGAAAGCTATGTCACTCCTCTGGACAATATATCCTCTGAAATTCCCACTTTCTTGAATTCTACCTCTGAAATCCATGAGGCCTCAGACTCTGGTTTATCCTTCCACTGAATTAGGTGTTCCATGTAAACTTTATGCCTTGTAGTCTTCTTAACCCTGGAGTCCAGAAATTTGTTAGCTACCATCTATGGTTTGGGAGGCAATACAGTAGCCTCAAAATCCCCACTAATTCCTTGATTGCCCTGACTGATCTCTTCCATCTTCCCTTTGAACTGGATTAAGTCTTGCACATTATATACTGAAGATATGCTCAAGTCTGATGGTAAGTCTATCTTGTAGGCTATGGTTTTGAACCTGTTATCTGTTTTGAAAGGCTGAAACATTCAAACATTAGACTAATCTAGAATTTATCAGTTCAAAGCATAAACAAATATAAAACCAAGCCACCTCAAGATTGTTGCTAAAAACAAGTGCTATAGAGCAAATGTTTGATTTTCATCAATTAGAGGGATGTGGGTGTGCTCTCAAAGCACTTGGAGCTTGCTTCTAATTCATACTAAGGATGATGGATATGATGCATAAATGCTAAGAAAAGCTTAAAATATGAACTAAGATTAATCCATTAAACTATTCTAAGATGTGTTAGAAAACATGAAAAACATGAAGAAATCTAACAATT
>MU227513.1:2394267-2410286 GCA_018584345.1 Thuja plicata
AATTCTGAAAGTTTGTAATTCCATATTTGTGGAGATAATAAGAAGCCCATTTTCTGTTCTTGCAAATTGTTGTTGCTTCTTTGTTTCTGTTATGTGTTTGTGGCATTAAGGGGAGCACCCTTCATCAGGTTATGCGATCTTAAGAGATGGCAGAAGGTATATTGAGGAATGTTTGTTATTGATCACAAGTTATGTGATCTTTGGTGATGTCAGTTGAGGTGTGTATTCTAGAGGAGACTTATTTGGGGACAACTTCAGAGATGTAGCGTGCATTATGGATTGTGAGCGTGGATTGCAGAACTTGGATTATATCTGATGTATTTTAATTGATGTTTACTTATTTTAGGTATCATGTGTATCTTAGCAAGGGGTTAAATAATTATTTGTATATTGGGAAAGCTTAATTGGCTGACCTAATCAATTATTGTAAAAGGGTATATATGAGAGATATTTACTTTTGAAAAGATGGATGTATGATGAGAAGGTAATTGAAGAGACAGAGAAGTTTGAAAGTTGTGAAGCTTGACTAGCTGAAGGATGTAGAGCAGAGTTTGTGATTATAGTACTTCATTGGAACTGACCAAGAAAAGACAGCTGCTATCAGACATTTCAGTGGATTTTATTTTTCTTATATACACTTGTTAGGATTGTAAATCCTTGAGGGTAGCTTTAAACTTCTTTGGGTAGTGTGCCTAGTCAGTGAGCCCACTGTTAGTCTTGACTCTTAATAGGGTCGGTCCTTTAACAACGAATGTGTACTATAATTTTGTAATAATATCCTAAGAGGGCTAAATATTTTAACAGGGATACTATACTCTTAGTACATCATTTGTGGCTGTTGATTCCCACCGAGGTTTTACCTTTAACAGGGTTTCCTCAAAAAACAAAGGATTGTATTATTGTGTTGGTATTTACTGTGTTATCATTTGAATTGAAGTTTTGGTTACTAAAGTTTAATGTTTAATAATCGGTCTCACAACTTATTCACCCCCCCCCCCCTCTCAGTTGTGCTGGTGGACTGTTATTCCTAACAGAATGGGTTGGAATTAATTTGTATTTAACTATACAATTAATTTATTAATATCAATTACATAATTAATTGATTATTGTGATTTAATTAATCCACGCACTTTGATTATTTAATTAATTCATGACTTTCTTGATTTTCTCACTTCATTCTCTGTTTGATTTTCTTGACCAAATTTAGGTGTCTACGGGAGGTTTTCATTGGGAGGTGCTACAAATTTATTTCCTTGGTCATTCACACCCTCAATAGATATAGCATTGGAATCAATGAGGTCTTGGATAACAGATTTCAAATGAAAACACTTTTAAGTATCATGACCAGGTTGATGATGGTATTAACAGAAAGCTTTGTGATCAAAGTGTTTGGATAAAGGTTTTTTAGTTTCAATTGGCTAAATAGGAGGAAGATTTAACACTTTATAAATAATCAAATTCAACATCACATTATGAAAAGATTCAAAAAGCTGAGTAAAATTACGAGTAGGTCTAAAAATAGATGACAAAGGAGCCACACCTTTAGATGTTTTTGCCACTTTCTCATCAAAGTTGTTGGATGAATTAATGATATTAATTAAGTTCTTTGGTTTCTGAAACTTGTTAAAATTGTTGGATGCAACATCACTCTTATCAATTGGAGCCATTGGAGTAGTGCTCTAAAACTGAATCACTTGCAATTGATAATTATGAAGCACTGCACATAATTGAGTAGAATAAGAGAATTCATAAACTATAATCTTATCTCTAACATATTTTTTAAATTATCAATGAAAATTCTTTGAACATCAATATCAGGCACAAGATAAGAAATATAATCATGCAAATGCTTAAATATACCAATAAAATCAATCATTTTTTTTAACACTTATTTATAATGCATTAAATCAGTCAAAGAAATATTAGGACCAATGTTGTTTTGAAATTTTTGAATGAAAGCATTGGCAATTTTTTAAAAGAATCGATAGAATAAGGAGGAAAAGAACAATACCATTGCAAGGCTTTGTCTCAAAAGGTTATAGTAAATAAATTTTCCATGAACCTATGGTCATGAGATAAATCACTACACAAGGTTTGAAAGGTTTTGACATGAGTCAAAAGATCACCCTTACAATTATAGGTCTCAAGATGAGGAATCTCCATGTATTGTGGGATAACAACACGGATGATATCAAAAAAGACTATAAATGTCATGAGTAGGAATATTGAACTTGGATTGATTTAGTGAGTCAATTTGTTGTTGCAAAGAATACATGTTTTGATCCAAGCTATTAATACCATTTTCATCATTATGGATTATTTTCTTAATCCTTCTACAACATATTTGACCTCAGGATTAGGATTTTCTTGTCCTGACCATTGTTCAAATATCTCAAATTAATTGGAAATATTTGGGACTTGCATAGTAGGAACTCTTAAAGCCTCATCTTCATCATGAGAATAATGGGAATAGTTTTTATTCATGATAGGATTGATGTCACTAGTATGCACGTTAGTCTCATCAAGATTCCTAGGAAAGAATGAAGGCTCAGGATCAATGGAACCCATAAGTCTATGACTTCTAACTGGAATGACATAAGTAGGACTCAAAGTAATAACACTCATACACAAGGGAATGTAAGAAAATATGTATATATAATTCAATTATAATATTTAAAAGAGATATTTAATCCAATCAAAGAAAATATTTAATGAAAGACACGTCTAACTATCAAATTAAAACACATAATGTAAAGCATGCACAAGTATATCTATATCTAAATAAGAAGCACATAAAGGGAATCTAACAAAAAAATCAAAATGTAAATGTAATGGGTCGGGTTCACCAAAATGTACAATAGGGAATTGGGTAATGAGTAATGCAACATAAAATACACTGAGTGAATTACTTCCCCATTTCATGAATTGCACATTAGTAAGGAAGATTATCTCACATAGGCTCAAGAGATGACTCAAGAAAATAATTAGGAATATGGATCTATCCTTCACTAAATAATGTAATTGAAATGAAATGGGAATGATTATGCAATGTAATTGATCTATTAGGAAAGACACTAAAAATCTGATTAAAATACACTAATAGAAATTGATATTGAGTTGAAACTAACAGAAATAGAAATAAGAAGACGAAATTGACCTGGCCCATAAATTTTAGTGAAAAATGGTGGGAATAGAGTGGCTAGTTGACATGTACCTAGGAACACATGGGGCAGTCGACCTGTACATAGCACTTTTAGATGAAATTTTGCTAGAATCTGCAATTGTTCCTATACTGCCCAGAAAAGTTTTGACAACTCTGTAACATGTTCCTGCACACAAAAAAAAATGGGGAAAAGGCTTGGAAAATGGGTTTACCTTGGTCAAACCCCTATTTAGGAATCAACCTTGAAATATGATAGAAATAAATTACATAAAGGAAATAATGTAAAAGGCAATTTGTTGATTTACCTTGCATAAACCCTCATGAACAGATGTATAAATCACTGAAATTCATGAAGATACTTGAATGTGCTTGGAATCCAAAGAGTTGACCTCGGAATATGATTTATGATCAAGGATTCCCACATAAATGCATAGATCTATAAATGTCACTCCAAGATCTAGAATGTGGATATGCTTGATAACCACATACAAAGGAGAGAGAGAGAGAGAGAGAGAGAGAGAGAGAGAGAGAGAGAGAGAGAGAGAGAGAGAGAGAGATGTAACTGATTGAATGTTTGATAATGTTAAGTTGAAGATGATGCAAGACATTAAAATAGTTAATGGTTTGTATTGTCATTGATGTCAACTTGATATCATCTATACGGTCATGTATATAATGCCAAAGACTTCAAAGAATCAATGGAACAGAGATTATGCTTTCAGCAATGCATAAAAGTCAAGTATTCACTAAGTGACAAGCAACACTAACGGAGTGCACACCATCGGTAAAGGCAAAGAAAAAGTCACAGTGATGCTCGACAAGTAGATGACAGTGTTTCTTGACAAAGAAAAATCCCATGATGCCCAACGGATGGAGATCCCAAAGCTAACTGGAATTACACCGACGGAACTGGCAGTTGTCACCGACGACTAACTGCAGAGTTGACCGACAGAATAGAGAGTTCAAAAAATGACAAAATATCTAGCTGGCGGAGCTTAAGGATAGACTTAACTCATTGTTTTATTTGTTTTATTTGACCAGAGATAAGTAATTGATTTAAAGAAGATTTGTACAGTTGGAAAGAAGATAACTACGAGATAAATCAGGAGTTAAAGTCGTAAATCATATTGGGTGGATTGTTTTTCACACCAAGAATCAAGAGTCAAGAATCAAGAATTAAGGAACATCATGTCTATATAAGAGGCAAGCATAATTCATTTCCATAATAACAAGAAATCAAATACACGAAAAGGGGAGTGAATAGAAAGAGGATGTCGAAGAGAAACTGATGAAGGATAACTTCATACAGTCCTGATCAATCAAGCTGAAGGAGAGCTAAAGAATTTTGTAGACACTGATGAACAGTGAGGCACAACATCACAGAGTAGAAAGTGTGGAGCACAAATAATTGAATTGATACATTTATTAGAGAGGTATTTTACTTAAATAGATCTGAAAATCTACAATTCAAGTTGCATTAGAAACAGGTCATTGTGGTTCAGTTTAACCATTTGAGCATCAAGTCTCTTAACAGAGTAGGACTTAACCGTCTTCTATAATTGAGGTATATCCTAATAGATTGCTAAAAAGGTTGATTCATGAAAGTAGCATTGAAATTGCATAAAGCCTATTGACAGCCTAATAAGAAGGTTGATTCAAGGATGGTAGCAAGATTTGCCTAAAGCCTATTGATAGTCTAAGAAGGAGGTTGATTCAAGGATGGTAGCAAAATAGATGCTAGATACTAAGTGACAACCTCTATGTATAAAATCCTCAAACAAGGTCGCACTTAACAATGTGTTTGTAAACTTTAACAAGGTTGGCTCCTAACAGGGCTCACTTTAGAAGAGTGAAAATTTGGGGTACCGGTCCCAGTGGTTTTTCCCTTAACAGGGTTTCCACGTTAAAATCCATGTGTTATGTGTGTATGTTTTATTACTTTATTGTTTTACATTTCACATATGCATTTCTAGATTGATTGGTATACTCTGCATATTTACTGAGTATCGGTAAATAGTTTTACTGCTTATCGGTTATCAAGGAGAATATGGACAGACAAGGTAAACTGACAGACAGTCAAATATTATAAGTATTTCATGGCATGCATCTTGTAGGGAATTAATAATCTGAGGTGTATTGATTGGTGGTTAAAGATTAAAGGATAAATTTTTGAGGCCACTGATTCGCCCCCCCTCTCAGTTATTACTAACGAGAGAGAGAGAGAGAGAGAGAGAGAGAGAGAGAGAGAGAGAGAGAGAGAGAGAGAGAGAGAGNGGGAGAGAGAGAGAGAGAGAGAGAGAGAGAGAGAGAGAGAGAGAGAGAGAGAGAGAGTCTTCTTGCGTGATTGAGAATTCCTCTACTTGGTGATCATGGGAGAGAAACTTTCATCAATTGGAGAAGGTTTCCTTTGATTTGAGGATATTGAAGAAATGCTGACTTGGAGATCTTGAATTGGATGATTGCCTTCAAATCTTGAATCCAAATCCTCAATTAATCAACTTGATTGCTTGATTTCTCGATAAATGACTTGCACTTGACAACAATAGCTTGTACTTTATCAACTTATCATCTATATGTAAAATGGGGAGATAGGAGGTCATTTTATATTAAATCCTCAAATTTGAGATTAAAATTTGATCCAAGTCAACTACAATTGAAAACCTCAGAAGAAGACCCCGACATTGGGCTCTAGGTGAAATCTGGGACCAAAATGGTGATGTGTTCCAAGAAAAAGTAACTAAAATTTCATCAGAACATTGGGGATGGTGAATAGGTGCGGGAAAAGAAGAATTAGGTAATAGGGACAAAGCATAACGGGCAACTCAGACCTTGAAATCACCAAAATGGTGTCTAATAGGTCCTAAAGACATTAAATTATGGGTGCTAATTTTTTCAGACTATACAGAGAGAAAATTCTCATGCTTGAATTTCCTCACTTTCTTGAATAACCAAAATTCTTTAATTTTCATGTTGTCACATCAAGAACAAATTTAAGATCCCACATTGCATTGAAAATGAGAGAAACAAAGGATAAAATATGGTAATATCTTTTATGCGTGGTTTTATACAAATTTATTTTGTATGCATGATTGATTGAATTTTTTGTCTTTCCCCTTTGATTAGGTGTATGATTTATTAGATTGGATCTTTGTGGTTGGATCCTAACAATCTTTTTGTAGGTTTATAGATTCTATAATTTTACCCCTATACATTATGGTGAACCTGACATGAATAAGCTTTTTATTTTTTGATTTTGGAGTGTTTTCAAGTTTTTGCAGATATAGATTCACTAAACGTAATTGATAGATAATGCACTACAATCTATCAATTTTTATAAGCATTTTCTTTGGGTTCTGACTATATATTTTTGTGTGTTTTCTATTTTATGTTTTCTGGCAGAGGATTCATTTGGAAGCATCATTTCAATTTCTCAACTTTCTAATTTTTGGTAAATTAGAGGATTAGTGTGTTACTAATGATTATGCAACATTGTGGAAATCATGGGATGAAGATTTATTAATGAAACTATTGATGAGTTTCTCGTGGGATGCTTGATGAATAAATTATATTCTCAAATATTATGTGTTTTTTTTAATTTTCTTAGAGAGCATTTCATTTATAAAGGTTAATGAACTATGTTTGAAGTGTTTGGTGTACTTTCACATTTTAGGGTGGACCTACTTCTATGTGAAGTATCCTCTCCCCTTGCCTTTGAGATCCTGGATGTAAGATAAAAGAGATGGTGACACCCAATTTTATTTTACAAGGGTTCACAACAACCATACTATCTTACGTATCTTCATCGTGTTTGTTAAATTGAATGAACTTACATAAAATTTACACAAAGGCATTACTAGATAAATCGATGTAGTTGATCCTTTCTGAAACATAATTGTACCTTTCTATAATGTTATTTATTAACAAAATCAATCTAAGAATCTTGCAATTGAACAAATTAGGATTACCACGCATATTCTTGAGACATGTCCAAACCAGCAATACAGTAGTTGGCATTATGTAGTTTTCATAAATCCTTTATGGTTTCCATCATTAGGTTTTCCTTTTTCATTCATAATTAGGGATTCCCATTTTCCTTTTTACATACATAATTAGGGCTTCCCATTTTCCTTTTTCATAGATCATTAGGGCTTCCCACTTTCCTTTTGTATATATCCTTAGGGTTTCTTATTTCCTTATTTCATCCATCATTAGGGTTTCCTATTTCCTTTTTCTTTCATTAGTAAGGTTTCCTATTTCCTTTATATACATCATAGGGGTTACCTTGCATATTCCAAAAATTCCAAAAAAATTGTATTACATTCCTTAGACTTGGATAATTTACCTTTAGGGATATCTAGTGAAAACTACAGGGTACACTTTTTGGAATCTTCCCATAATAGTTTTTAAAATAATTTTAATCTCCTCAATCTAATTATCCCTTTTTTCATGATCAACACTTTTTCAACTCATCATTTTTGTCACTACTTGGAGGTCAACAAAATTATCTCGATTACTTAGGTTGTTTCCTAAAGTTCTATTATCAAAATTTCTCAAAAATCCCTTGGGGTTTTATTTTTCCATTCCAAGTCATCATTTTAGTCCTTTCATTTACTTTATTTATCCCAAAAATTTATAAATAAATAAATAGGCTCATACCTTAATGGTCATTATCTTCATTTTAATCCTTGCATTTACCTTAGTCATTCCCAAAAATGAAAAATCCCCAAAACATAGTGTCCTTCATGGATATCATTATATTCCAAATCTTTTTTTTTTGATCGGTTATATTCCAAATCATATTAGTCACAATCATTTTGATCATTATCTCCCAATCAATTAGAGTCATTCTTGTATCTACATATGCCAACTACTTTACTCCCACTTTATTCCAAACAAAAAAACAATCTTCAGGCACCAAAATGCAAATATATTCCCTTAGTGGAACCAATTGAGTCAACTTTAAATAAGCTTGTACAATCAAATGATGTCATACTTCCAAAAGTAATACATTATGAGCTAGTATATTTTAAACTATCGTGGTGGAATGACAACAACTTCTATGAATACCATAGGACCAAAGGACATAAAACTTCATATTGCTCAAAATTTAAAAAATTCATCCAAGATCTGATTAATCAAGGTAAGATTCATATAAAATAATATCCCAGTGATTCAACTCGTGAGGATTTAGGAATATGCCAAGACACTATTTCCAAACATGATCAAAATTATATACCTATGTCTTGAAATAGCCCACAAGTAACCTCTATATCTCCCACTATTCCTTCATCCACACCATCTTCACCATAAAATTCATCCAGCAATGACACCTTTCCAATTTACCCCCAAGGGCTATCCACAATACAAATCCAAGATAGTCCATTCCTTGGTGCAAGTTTCTTCTACAATTCAACAATCCTCAATTTGATGCCACCATATACTTCATTCCCAAGAAAAACTACTCCAGTGAGTCTCATTCAAAGTTCATTCCTATCATGCCAAAGTATATAATCCTTTGATGAATCCCCCATACATATCCAAACTCATACTCCATGTCAAGAGGATAATCCAATGTATAAAGAAACAAGTCCTAAAATGGGTCAAGATCAAGATAGCAAGAGCTTCCAGTCCCATCCAATCTTTGACCAAGATTATAGCTCCTTATAATCTCATGAAAATCCCTTCATCCAATTTTTTTCTATCCAAGGTGATCTTCTTCCATCCAAAGAGAAAAATATCCTTCCAAGTTCCATTGATAATCCACTCCTTAATCAAGATCATGATGTCTCATACACTCCATCCAATGATCCTCATCCGTGTCACGATCAAATTATCTCTCCATCTCTGTGTCATAATCTTTCATGTCCACCACAAGATCCTATCAACCCTTCATCTCCATGTCATAATCATCCATGTCCACCAAAAGATCCTACCAAATCTCCATATCCATTTCATAATCTTCCATATCCACCTCAAAATTCCATCACCTCTTTCCATGATAATAATGAATCCTATTATATATCAACACGGTTCATCCAATTTCATTTGGTCCAGTCTAATTTGTGATCTTGTCATTTCTTACATGCATCCTCCACCTCAAAATAGACTCGCATCTTGTTTCAAAAATAACAAGTATCTCATTGCTAAAAATATTTGTCAAAGCATTCATTTTCAAAAAAAAGGGTTAGGCCTAAATAAAGAAGGTATATTATAAACCCTTCATATCAAATAAAATTCATAATACCATGGCCTTGTGTATGTTACTCACTCTCAAGATGTTGGTATCCCTCAAAATTCTACATTCCTCTATATCAACATAAATATCCATATTCCCCATCTTCCAAATCCATTTTGCGTCCTTATTGTTGATGACAAATATGTAATTATGTATTTTCATTGATGTTTACACAAAAATAGTGATGTTTACACAAATGTCTAAATCCTATCCAAGCACAGTCAATTCATGCCAAGAACTCTCAAGAATTGAAGAAGACCAAAGTGATTTTTCAGTTCTAACCGAGTTCACTCAGGCATTAAAGTTTTGTTCGGGCGTTGAAGGATTTCAGTGTTGACCGAGTTAAGCATTCAATGTCAGCCGACTAACAATAGTTTACATTTTATGTTAAATTGGTTATATGCAGCCGACAGACATGAGTTTTATTATTTATTTGGAAGTTTATTAAGGCCGACTTGACAAGGCTTATCATATATATATATATATATAAGGTCAAGTTTGGATTGAATATGTGTAAAAATATATTCTTTTGATATGAAGAGTGAAGATGAAATCAGATGGGATTCTGATTGAGGACTGAACACACATAGCTGCAACAAAATATCTGATCAGTGAGGATCAAGTAATTAAATCCAGAGTAGATATCTAAATCAGCAAATACAGTTGCTTATCAAAATAGGTCAATCCATTGTTACTCTCTAACAATAGTAGCAGTGATAAAAATCTTTTAATAGAGTAGACTTAACAGCCTTTTGTAAATCCTCTCACAAGGTGACATTTCTGCATTAAAGTGTTTGAAGACCTCTAAAAAGGCCAATCCTTATAGGGTGATTAAATCCTCTAACAGGGTCACACCTAACAGTGTGTTATTGTAACCTTTAACAGGGTTGGCTCCTAACAGGGCTCACTTCAAAAGAGTGAAAAATAGTGACTAGTTGCAATTGGTGGTTTTTCCCATATTGAGTTTCCACGTTTGTTATCTGTTTACATGTTATTTTATTTATGGTTTATGTTTCTATAATTAATTACTAAAGGATAATCATAGTTAATATCTTAAGATTTTCTATGTTAACCAAGTGACGGTAAAATATCTGTATTAACCGAGCAATGGTGATAAATTTGTTTAAGACATCTAAGGAACTTGGATTTGTTTTTGTGGTAACTGATTCATCCCTCCCCTCTCAGTTACTCAACTCATTTCCAACAATTGGTATTAGAGCTTAAGTGCTTACACAGAAGGTTTCAAGGCCTAAGCTAAAGATCAGAGATGTCTTATAGAAGGGAGATTCCCAAGCTTAACAAAGACAATTTTGTTGCATGGAAAGATTTGATGAGGATACATCTATCTACTATTGGAGATACTGGTTTGAGATTCTTGGACCATAGGTATGTGGAACCGCCAAGACCTTTGACTATGGATCAGATGATAGAAATGAAGCATCATAACATAATGATGATTGATATAGCCTTTGCACTCAGCTATTCCAAATTTGATGAAGTCAAGGACTACCCTACTGCCTTTGATATGTGGAAAAAATTGCATGATATTCATGGAGGATATGTCAATGTAAAGAGAGCCAAAGAAGAAAGTCTCAGAGGTCAATTTGATCATATGAAAATGAAAGAAAGAGAAGACATTACAAAATACAGTGAAAGAATCAAGAAAAGTGTCAGTGCCATCAGAGTTGTCGGTGGAGTGATTGAAGACACAACAATGGTTAGTAAGGTATTGAAAACTTTAATTCCCATATATGCAATTAGAGTTTCAGCTATTCAAGAGATGAGATGCAGTAATGATGTAACTCTAGATGGATTGGTTGGAAGACTTACAGCCTTTGAGTTGGATAACTTTGGCAATTATTCTCCTAATCCTAGCAATCTTGAGTCTACATTCAAAGCTAAATTAAACCTTGGAAAGATGAAATTAAAATAGATTGACAGTGATAGTGATGATGAAGATCTAGAAATCATTGAAGCATTACTTTCAAGGATAGCTCCAAAAGAAAAAAAAAAATAGTACAAAGGAAGAATACCATTAATTTTCTTTTCATGTGATGAGGTTGGTCACATTGCTGCTAAGTGTCTGAACAAATAAGACAAAGGTGAGAGAAAGTTCAACAAGTACAAAGGAAAGAAAGATTTCAAAAGATACAAAAGCTACAAGGACAAAGGTAAGAAATTTTGTTATATTGCTAAAGATTCTAATAGTGATGAAGATGAATATGAAATGGTTTATATTGCTATTAAGGATGAGTCAGATAATGAAGATAATGAAAAGACTGCACTATAATCTCATATTAGCAAGAATGACACTTGGATAATTGATAGTGGTTGTTCTCACCATATGACTGGTGATAAAACCAAATTTGAACATCTTGAGTGATATGATGGTGGGAGTGTCAGTTTTGGGAATGATGAACCCTGCTATGTAAAAGGTAAAGGTTTTATTGCTTTAACAGAAGGAATCAAATGTGATAATGCTTATTGGGTTGAAGGACTAAGGCATAATCTACTAAGTGTGGCACAGCTGAATAACATCAGTTTCAAGGTAGAATTCATGAATGGGAAGGCCAAGCTCCTGGATGGTAAGGGAAACCTAGTTGGAACTGGTAGGAAAACAAAAGGTAATCTCTTCTATCTTGATCTCAATGAAAGTTCATGTTTTATTGCACAAGTAGAAGAAAGTTGGTGTGATAGCTAAATGTGGGCCTCTGATTTAGCCATACACTTCAACATGGTCATTTCTCTTCAATCACATATAGAAATGAATATAGATTAATTCATCCTACATGTGTGAATGAATCAACCTGTTGCCTTCTAGAAGGCAGGAGTATGAGCTTGCTCTGAAGTCATTGCAAGCTCAGTGACTACACCGAAGACCTAAATGAAGGATTTAAAGCTATATGATTGATTAAACTAAATGCAAATGCAAATGTAGATTTGCTGTTAATCCAAGCTAGTTATGATTCAGTTTTAGAGCACTAAATGAAACGTGAAATATTCAATTTTAAACTCAAATTGAAAGTGTGCTCTAAATTTATGTTTACATTCTTGAATAAAAATAAACAACAATATTAGCTAAATGAGAGAATGCTAAGAATGCTAATAAAAATGTAGTATAATAAAATTAATCGAAAAATTAGGATCCTTTGTGAAGGAAAAGAGTTTCTCTTTTATAGAAATCTCTCTCGAATCAACGATCAAGATTGAACAAAAAGAGTGGCTCAGATTTGATTGAAGAAGCACAATCCATGTGCAAGTGATTCGATTGGTCGAGAGAGTCAGTTGACTAAACTGACTGATCAGTTGTTTTGGAAACTTCCATATTCAGTTTTCAGTTAACTGAAATGTTTCCAAAATGATAAACAGATGAGAATCAGTTAACTGAGTGGAACTGGATTGTTTCCATTTTGATAAATCAGTTAACTGGATTTGATGATGTCATATGAATTTTTAATAAATTAATTCATTTTGAATGCACATTCATGTTTTTATAATTAATTTAATTCCTTTTTTATTTAATTGACAATTTTTTATTTTTTATTTAATTAATATGTCATAATATCAATTAAATAATTAACATAATATTTATTTGCCAATGTAATGTGATTTTAGGAATTAATTAATTAATCAAGTATGATGATCGATCGATTAGGACCTAGGGTTTAGGTCAGATCAGTTTGAATTTGATGAATTGCTTGTTTGATTTAGGACTTAGGTTTAATCAAGGTTAGGGTTTCTTGATTAAATGCTGAGATTGGGGGTCTAGGGTTTATGTGACCATTTTTAGGTGATTACATTTGCCCCTCTTTGAATTGATGTGCAATCGGTGTATTGATTCAAAGAACTGTTACTGATGAGATCAAGAATAGTTTGATTTGAAGTGATGAAACCATTCTTTTGAAGAAGAAGACTGAATTTAAGCTTGATTGGACGAAGATCGATCAAAAGATATAAAACAGAATGCTCATTTTGATTTGAAGCGATGAAACTAAACATTTGTCAGGAACTCTTAAACCTTTTTTATTGGTTTGAATGCATAACCAGTTTGATTTGAAGCAATGAAACTGATTACCACTAAGAGATTTGATTAGCAAGAAAATTGACTTGATTTGAAGCGATGAAGCCAATTTGCTCAATGTATCTGGTTTCAATAATGAATAGCTTGTGTAAGACCGATCTTGTCTAGTTTCAAGTGTATTCACCACTGTATAAGACCATTGATTAGGTTGCCTTTGATTTAAGATGATTTCAACTTGATTTGATGTGATGAAGCTGAGATGCCCCAAGTGATGGGGTTTTGATTGAGGATGTGATCACTGGAATGTTGATGTCCTGATCCTGCCCCCTCGGGAGTGAAATAAAAATATGGCTAGGGGCCCCAGTGATGAGAAGCAATTCAATTGATTAGACAATTTAGGAAGAAATTGATCTGATTAGAAAGAGGTCCCACGTAGTTAGGACATAATTTGTACTTGATGAGAGGTCATGTTGACCAAGATTGGCCAAAAAGTAAGATACATGGATTGATGAGAAGAAAAGCATGGGAGATTTCCATTGGTTGTGCGAGTGGTCAAATTCAGATTTTGATTTTGATCCTGAAAATAGAATTAGGATAGTTGATTTAGCAAGGGGTGTCATGACCACTTAACGATGAGAAGATTGATAGATTAGAATCTCAGATCCTTCACATTGGATAGAGATAAAGTTATTATGCTGATTTTAACACTATGCAAATGCAGATGCAAGACTAAAATGAATGCAACCTAAGGTGTAGTCACAGAGCTTTAGCTTTGAAAATTTTCATCATTAAGCATTTTTGGAACATCGGAGTCGATACAATCTTTACTGGTGCCACTGCAACCATAAGAATATGAATATGACTTTCATCAGATAAGATATGAGAAACTAATGTAAGCATTGAGGCACAAAAGCCGAGATAACCTGAACATTGTTTCCAGTTTTTGATAGTTCAAGAGTACACCAGTATCGAGGCATTCAAAGCCAAGATAACCATGAGTGTGCGCTTGTGTAAACAAACAGATAAATAACAAACAAGGAGATAGTACCGACCTCACCTTGGTGTACAAATAAAGAGGATCAAGGGATGTGAGGCTTTTCTGCCTTAATGCAGGAGCTCTTACCACATACACCCTAATTATTTGACATTGCTGGATCATCAGGACAACACCAACAAGCAGTAGACAAAGAAAAGATTAACAAAATCAATGAAAATAGATAGCATACAAATAGAAGTTCAGTATACTTTAGCCATGTTCAAATTTTTTGAATGTGTATATGAATGAGGTGTTGAGAAACATCATTGTGCTTGTGAGTGTTTTGTGTTTGATTGCTATCGATCTATTATTTATGTTTTTGATATCCAATGTGTGTTAAGAAACACAAATGTGTCCAAAGATAGTGTTAAGAAACACTGTTGATGGTGGTGTTGAGAAACACCTACTTGTGTCAGTAGCGAGTTGTCCTTGAGAAATAACAAGATTACTGACTCTGGTGTAAACCAAAGATGTGATCAGATTTGGGGACCCATGCCCCTAGTAGCAAACAACGATGACTGACTTGATTCATACTGTGAGGAAAAATCTAATTTGATTACCCCCAGGTTATGACTCTGGATTGGTTTCAAGCCAAGAGGGTTCTCAGAAGAACCAGAGTGTCATGAAAGTGACTGAAAGATATGTACAAACTGAAGCAAAGGATGGATGCCAAGATTGAGCATTGATAGATGGAGCACTAAGTACAAGAGGCACCTGTTTACCAAGTTTTCACCTACTTGGTAGAGATGTTATTAAGTAGAAATTGACTTGATTTGAAGCGATGAAGCCAATTTGACCAATGTGCCTGGTTTTAATAATGAATATCTCATCTAAGACCGATCTGTCTGGTTTCGAGTGTATCCATCAATGTATAAGACAATTGATTGGGTTGCTTTTGATTATGATAATCTCAACTTGATGTGATGCGATGAAGCTAAGATGCCCCAAGTGATAGGGTCTTGATTGATTGAGGTGATCATTGAAAACCTAGTAAGCATGCCTCTGTTGCCATCCTTTTTTTTTTTTTTCAATTTTATGTATTTTTCCATTTTTCGATTGATGCATCAAGGCACCTATTGCGAGGTTCTCACCAAGATGATCATTTTTTCAGGACTTTTTACAATTTTTAGATTTTTTTTAGAGATTAACCATTCTCAAGCAAGATCACACTGGTTTGCCCCCAATGTCTAGCAAAGTAGAGATCATTACAAATGGATTAGAAAGTTGATGGATGAGGTGAATAGACAATGATGGATGAAGAGGGTGAATGTGACCCTCAAAGATAGTCTCCTCAAGATTACCCAAGCTAGGGAAAAAAAGAATATAGCAATGTAGGCTCATGGAGTGGTGCTGGATAGCATATAGGATAATGACTTGATGTCATGAAAAGCATGTATTCCAAAAAAGTGGACATGTTAAGAGACTTTTAAGAAACAATTTTTTCATTTTTTTGTTTGTTCTTCATTTAGATCAAGACCAAGGGGTCAATGTTGGATAGGATAGGATATAGCTATGATAGTGCAATCAGGATAAAGGGTCAAATGCTCAGAGATAGGCTTAGGAT
>MU227513.1:2419191-2434797 GCA_018584345.1 Thuja plicata
AATAAAATTAATTATTTAATTAATATTGAGAATTGGATTAGATGATTTGAGAAATGAATTTAGAAGAAAATAGATGATTAATTAATGATTTAAGAAACCATTACTTAATAGATGAAAATTAGGGTTTTAATGTAAAGTTGCAAGCCTGTCCATTTTAGGGTGTCTACAACTAGTTATGATGATTTATGCATTCTCTGAAGCTATGAGTAAGGAATTTTAGATGTCTATGTTTGGTGAAATCAAATTCTTTGTTGTTTTATGAGTTTATCAAATGAAGGATGGTATCTACATTACCCAGTCTAAATACATCAAAGAGATACTGAAGAAATTTGGAATGGAAGATTATAGACCAGTTGGAATTCCTATTCCTACTGGACATAATTTATCTAAGGATGATGATTCAAAGGAGGTAAATCAAACTACCTACAGATCTATGATTGGTAAAATTCAATATGTTGTACACACTAGACCTGATATTGTATTAGAAGCTGGTATTGTTGCAAGGTTTTCAGCTAATCCTAGAGAGAATCATTTGATGACAATCAAAAGGATTCTAAGATATCTTAAGGGTACTGAAGAGTATGTATTATGGTATAAGAAAGGAGGAAACTTTGATTTAAAGACTTTTCTCAATCTACAACAGAAGTAGAGTATGTTGTTGCAACAGTAAATTGTTCAAATATCATATGGTTCAAACATATGTTGTCAGGTATGAAGGAAGAAATCAAAGAACTAGTTATTCTCTACTGTGACAACACCAGTGCTATTAACATTTCAAAGAACCCTATGATGCATACTAAGACTAAGCATATTGCAATAAAGTATCATTTCTTGAGAGATTTGGTTTAGGACAAGGAAGTAAGATTGGAATATGTGAATACTAAAGAACAAATTGTAGACATATTCACTAAACCATTACCTAAGGATGCATTTTTGTATCTTAGAGGAAATCTAGGGGCGATTCCCCTAACTGAGGCTCACTAAAACACAGTTTAATGATGCATCAACCGAGCTACAGAATAGACTTAACATGTTGATGCAGATATTCAGAGCTTATTACATATGAATCAGTACAAATAGGTACGTTACAACTTCATTGGACGTGTATTGGTTGGTGTCTTTGGCATTGGTTATTAAAGAGAGAGAGATTACTGATGGAGAGATTTATGACAGAAGGAGAAATTCTTATCAAAAGAAATAGAGAATGATGTAAGAGGGAGAAATCTGTATTTTAGTGATTGTGAAGATAGAGGGAGTTTTTAGATGAGAATCAAAATGAAGCTAAGGACATTAATAAAATTTTATTCTTATGCTTGTTTCTCTATAATTCTTTGTATTATGACATGTTGTGTTGCCATCAATGCCAAATAAGGAGATTTTTTATGACAATTATGCAATTATGTATTTTCATTGATGTTTACACAAATGTAAAGATGTTTACACAAATGTATAAATCCTATTCAAGCACAGTCAGTTCATGCCAAGCACTCTCAGGCATTGAAGAAGACCAAAGTGATTTTTAGTTCTAACCGAGTTCACTCGGGCATCATAGTTTTGGTTGGGTATTGAAGGATTTCAGTGTTCACCGAGTTAAGCATTCAGTGTCAGCCGACTAACAACAATTTACATTTTATATTTAATTAGTTATATGCAGCCGACAGACATGAGTTTTATTATTTATTTGGAAGGTTATTAAGGTTGACTTGACAAGGCTTATCATATATATATAAGGTCAAGTTTAGATTGAATATGTGTAAAAATATATTATTTGGATATGAAGAGTGAAGGCAAAATCAAATGGGATTTTGATTGAGGACTGAACATACGGAGCTACAACAAAATATCTAATTAGTGAGGATCAAGTAATTAAATCCAGA
The DNA here is from genome assembly GCA_018584345.1 of Thuja plicata. Classification (NCBI taxonomy): domain Eukaryota; kingdom Viridiplantae; phylum Streptophyta; class Pinopsida; order Cupressales; family Cupressaceae; genus Thuja; species Thuja plicata. Next base: position 2,421,069 of record MU227513.1, read on the forward strand.
GTAGAGATCTAAATTAGCAAAGATAATTTCTTATCAAAACAGGTCAATCCATTGTTACTCTCTAACAATTTTAGCGATCAAAATCTCTTAACAAGGTAGACTTAACAGTCTTTTGTAAATCCTCTCACAAGGTGACATTTCTACATTGAAGTGTTTGAAGACCTCTAACAAGGCAACTCCTTACAGGGTGATTAAATCCTCTAACAGGGTCACACCTAACAGTTTGTTAGCATAACCTTTAACAGGGTTGGCTCTTAACAGGGCTCACTTTAGAAGAGTGAAAAACAGTGACTAGTTGCAATTGGTGGTTTTTCCCATATTGGGTTTCCACGTTAAATCCTAGTGTTATATGTGTACATGTTATTTTCTTTATGGTTTATGTTTTTGCAATTAATTAATAAAGGATAATCATAGTTAATATCTTAAGATTTTCTATGTTAACTGAGTGTCAATAAAATATATGTATTAACCGAGAAACAGTGATAAATTTGTTTAAGACATCTAAGGGACTTGGATTTGTTTTTGTGGTAACTTATTCACCCCTCCCCTCTTAGTTACTCAACTCATTTCCAACACTTATATGCCAAAGTCATAGTATTCATCCCTTCCATCCATCTTAGGTCCTTATATCCCACCATTAACTACCCACATCAGCCCTAGTCCATAGTCCACTATCCCTTTCATAAATCAAGATCAGCATAGGCTCACATCCTTGAGAACATTTCAACCATCTATCTACATGAACTTTTTCAACACACCTCCATATTTTCCCTATGTATACTTGAGTCCCAAATCCCTTGGAAGCAATTTGGATTCCAAGAATAATATCAAAAATCGAAAGACATCAAAGGATCAACATGTCTCATCTAAAAGATATGTTAAAACAAAGCAAAATTTGATCCAAAAGAAAAAAGAAAATTCTAAAAGGCCATAGAGGCCCATCAAGAAAAATAAAAAAATAAAAAAGCATGTTGATTCTTAAGTCTCTCATTGAAGCCATGCATTCAAAGTAATAGAAAAGGAAATAGAAACTAGAAACTATGTGGATTCCCAAGATGCTCATAGAAGCACTGCATCCTAAAGAAAAATTAAAATTGGCATCCAAGATTTCTATTTAAAAGGCTTGCATCATTCCTCCACCTAAATATATTTAATATTTCAAATCTATTTTGGGTCCCTATGTCAAAAAATCCACTACCCTAGATACTTCATCACCTCCTCAATTTATTTTGGGTCCTTGTGTCCCAAAATCCACATACACTCAATCTAAATCTCAGAATCTAAAATTCATTTTCCTTTCATCACTCCACCACCCTTCAAGGTTTGTGTCAATGTTGATCTTGCCAACATTTCCCACCACCCATATACAAAGATTCCAACTCCCCGCCTATTTTCCATCCTCCCATTCCTTGTCAAATCCTATGCATAAACCCTTACCTTAGTCCATCTTATCACCCATTTCATCCCCCTTTGTCATTACCCTATCAACTTCTTTGAGAATACATTCAATAGTCATGGTTCATTATAACCAATATTTAAAGGGTACTATCTAAATAAAAATATGCTTGAGTCCTTCCTTCGTGTCCTATGATGATTCCATTCTCTTCCAAAATGTCAAAAAATACAAAAAAAAAGTCAATAATACAAGAAAAATCTCAAAAAAAATTGTCACCTTGATGAAAACATGGAAAACATGCATCTTATGTGACACAAAAAAAATGAAACAGAAAAATAATAAAGAGAAATAATTTTTCCTATGGTGAAAACCACTTCTTGTGGCACCTTGAACAAGTACTGCAATGAAAACCAAGAAAACAAGCGTCATGTGTAATCCATTATCCTATTGTACTCTACACCTGGTGGAAAGCTTCATCTGTGTTATACTACTTGCCACATCCTCTACGATCCCTTGTCCTCCAGTATCCATGACACTATCTACTTTCATATTCCTTTTTCCACCTTTGATCTCAACAAGGCTAAGGATATCCATAAGCACCATGCATTATTTCTACCTCACCTTATCCACATGCTTTAGTTCATAACATTTATCTTATCAATCCCTTGCTTCCATCATTCATTATTACCTTTTATCCTGCTTATCCTACTATCTTCATCCTATCAAAATCTATCCCTTGATCTTGATAAAAAACTAAGGACATAAAAATTAAGAACATGTTTTCAAAAACCTCTTGACATGTCCATTCCCATGGACCAAATTCCATTTAGAGAATAATGTTATTGCTTGCATAGCTACATATCGAGTCCCTTGGCATGGATGAACTGTTATTCAATTGTGAGAAAATCCTTGCAGCTAAATCAACTTTGACTCCATAATAATTTATCATCATCCTTCATTTATCCATTTCCATCCCACTAGTGCACTCATCCATTCATATTTTTTTATGCCTTGATATACATTTGAGCAAATAAATACATCTTGTTTTAGAATAAATCTTGACATATGTCTTTCACCTCAATCAGTGATCTAAAAATTCTTTAAAAAATCCATAAAATCATAAAGAGTCCGAGAAAATTTCAAAAAATAATAAAGTCCAAAAAAATTGTTAAAAGTCTTGGGAAAAATCATTAAAAAATCAATAAAATTTATGAAAGTCTTGAAAATATCTAAAAAATTAGAAATTTTCTTGATAAAAGCCCTAAAAAATTAGAACATCAAAAATCCAAAACAATCTCTTCATCATCGTTTTCAATCAAATAATCATTTTTCAATGACAAACACTTTGAGTAGACACAAATAGTACATCTTATGAAACACTAAGCTTAACAAATCATGCATCAACTGACAAACCTATCAAGCTAGTCTACAACCTAACTAATCAACTGCCTATCAATTTTTTACATACCTATCAAACAATGTGCCTTTACAAATATGTCTTTCCTAGAAAAAGTATCATGTTAGATATCATGCCTTAATAGATACGTCTTTCCTACACTAGTCATCCTATGAAACATTATCCTATCAAGAAACGCTCATCTTTAGCAAGAAGATCAATATGGTTGTTGACTAGTTTTGTTAACTGAGTCTTACCATATTTTGATTTTTCATAAGTCATGTTCCTATGATTCTCCAGGATATCCACAAGTAATTAGAGAGGCCAAGATGGTTCATGACTTTATTTTTCTTTGTTTGATGTTTGTGGGATGTTTTTCATGAAGTTTGAGGACAGGTATTTTGGGCATCTCTATTGGCACGTTCAAATATAAGAAAAGTATCTAATGCAGAAAATATTGTCATGGATTGCAATACTCATGACTGTCGCGCATACCTCAACCTGTAATGCCTACACCCTTAGATGGATGGAAACATTCCTTATTTTTTAAAAGTTCCTATCAAATAGAAATGGAAAATCCTATCTCGATTTTCAATATGTGGATGTGGACATAACCATTTTACTAAATAAAAGTGGCTAAATAATAAAAACAATTGCTCAAAGAACTAAGATTCAAAAGGAAGAGTGATATCTATCTATTCATGATTTCAATGGATGGTTGGTCATTCTCTCTAATCTACCTTGTCATCCCCTAATATAGTCATATCACTAACATTTCATCTATATAGTCATTTTAATCATCAAATCAATCAATCAGTTAATCATCATTTGTCTTATATAGGATGTATCTTTCCTAAAACTAGACGTTGTTTCTTATCTTATAAAAAATGTATCTTCCCTAAAACCATACGTTATTGTTAGTCTTATACAAAATGGGTCCTTCCTAAAACCAAACATGATTCTTATCAATAATCTCTATGACTAATGTCGACCAAGTAATCATCATCACCTACTAAAATTATGCAAGGGAATCTCCCAAAAGGATTATCCAAGGAAGGCATTGGATCCAAGTAAATTCACTAAAATGTGCGAAGGGGAGTCCCATGGACCTAGAAAGTTGTCTTGTGCTAGTAGACTCAGCCTGACATATTTTTAATAAAGATAACAAAAATATTTGCAACGAGGAGGCCATATGACCCTCCTCCGTTAGGATGAAAAAATAGGACGATATTGCCATATTAATGAATATAAGAACAAGGATAAACATATTCAACACAAAGGATATATCCTATGATAAATATTCAATCCAAACCAAGAGAGGTCACAATTCTCATGAGGCAAGGAAGAGATTTTGGTAAAGATATATCATTCAACAAGTGTAAAGGGCTCCTATTGAGGGATGCACAAAAGGAGGAAGAGATCTTTTCTCAAAGATATCCACCTACAAGAGGATATCTTGAACAAAAATAACCTCATTAAAAAAAAGAGGGGAAGGAGAACAAGAATTTATATCTTCCTTATTCTTAGGTAAACGGATTGTTGATGATGGATAACACACTTTCAACCCCTAAGTAATGGATTTGTTTATGATAAACATACAATGTCAAGTGAGGAAGAGGTTGAAATCAAGGATACACACCTCTTAAAAAATAGAAAATCCCTAATCAAAATAAATATTTCCATGCATTAAATGATGTCACATGGTAAATAAACTTACCATTTAACCAAGAAAAAATGGATCATTAGAAAGGATAGGAGATTGAAACACTGCCCCTTTCTCCCAAGGCATAGAGACAAGGATAAGAAGGGATATTATATTTCTCAAAAAGTATGATTGTAACTAAAATTTTACCATCATGGATGACAATAAGCCCCCGAAGAAAGGCTAACAATGTCACATAGTGTGGAGAAACATAATAGGAACTTGGATATTAACATTATATGGTTATTTAAGTTTTTGAATGGGGAGTGAAGGTCGGAATCCTATGCATGATTATGGACATGGAGGCATGTTGGGGTCTTGGGCTGGCTTGGATGTTGGTGGTTAATGGGTGGGCATTCAGGATGGAGAAAAAGATTTATAAAAGTCTAAATCTGGTAAGAATAGTGCAAAGTCATATGACGGGAACGCACGAATGAAGGACCTGGGTGGTGACACAGGACAAGTTGTTCAATCGGTTATTGTGGCTAAGTGTTTGGTGGTGTCCCTATAACATGATCCCAAGGAGGATAAGATGTTTTTTTGAGGGAAGGAAGAAGACCTTGGACATCCCTCTTTGGGATAAAACCAAATGGTGTGTCGGTGTTCCCACAAGTCAAAAGTATTTATGATCTAGCTATAGGTCATCTTGCTATCTCTATTTATGGCCCTTTGATTAATCATAATATTTCCCTGATGGCCCTCTCCTTGGTTTGGAAGTTTGTGGGTCTGAGACCCAATATTGACCTAGTTGGGGACTTTTCTAAGAAAAAATGGTGCCTGAAGGGGCAAATGGAGATTTCGTCCATGCCTAAAGGGTTTTTTTCCTTTACTTTTTCTTGTACAAATGATGTTTTAGATGTGTTATGTGGTGGACCTTGGGTCATTGGAAAGTATTCCTTATTTCTTATGAAATGGACTTTGAATCATGATCTTTCAGAATCTATTTTTGAAGTTGTTATTATTTGGGTGAGATTACCCAACTTACCCCTTGAATACTAGTATGAATATGTGTTTAAGGGTCTAGAAAGTTCATTTGGAGAACTAATATCTATAGATTCCATGACTGCGGCGATAAAAATTTTGGTCTATGATAGCATTTGTGTTGTTGTGACCCAATAGAGGGATTTACCTACCTTGATAAATATTTTCTCTAAGCTGGGTAAATGGGTTCAACCCATTGAATTTGAATCCTTGTCATTTGTGTGATTCCATCGTAAAAAGTTGGGTCATTGGGAAAAGAAATGTGCTCTGTGAGATAAAATGTCAAAGAATAAGAGAGATGGCCCTAAGCACCAAAATGAATGCCTTAAAAAATGTTTGTATGGAGAAGGATATTGGTTCAAATCAAAGGAGCAATTGAAACTAGGTCATAAGGAATAACAAAAATAAAGTGGATGAGGTGATTAGGGATGATCCTCACAATGAGAAAAGGTGGATAGAGGACAGTAATGGTTCTGAGGAGAATATACCACATGTGGATATTGATTTTGGTGAGGGGGGGTATTCCTGGTAAGGCAATAGGTTGTCCCCTACCTAATTATTTTGGGTCTCCACAGGCTGATGAGGAAGGTAGAAAAGTTTTGGACAATAGTAAGGTGGATGGACAAAATCTTGACAGTAATAAAAATTTAAATCCTCAAGGTGAGGAGGTTGGTGCAATTCTAAATACTTCTAATGAGGGTCATCCTGGTACTTTGAGCTCTGACTATTTGAAACCTAATGAAGAGAATTATTTGGAAGAAGGAGAGATTTTGGAGGATGAGAAAGAAATGGGTAAAGATGCCCCTTCTCTAGGAAGAGAGAATAATGGTGATCACAAGGCTAGAGCTTCTGGGAATGAATTTGGTTTGGGAATGCCTGACTTTTTCTTTGTCAATTCTACTCTCCTAGATTTTGAATCACCCTTTGCTAGTGGTTTTCCCCAAGCTCTTGCAATATCTAACTTGAGATCATTAAACATAGGTAATTTTGTGCAGAAAATGCATAGATAATTCATCATTGTGAAGGAAAATTAGAGGTATGAAGATTTTGAGATTGAAGGGGAAGGATCTTTTATGCTCATGGAAAAAAGGAAAGGTAGAAAACCAATCCCACTGGTGGGATTTTCCATGAGGAACAAGACTAAGATGGATGTTGGGAATCCTAAGACATATGTTGGAAAAAAAACTATCTAGATGGAATTAGGAACAAGAGTGCCTTCATAATATAGCGAATGGTACACAAAATACCATCACTAAAAATTTTCTCGTAGTAAAAAATGAAAATTATCTCCTAGAATATCAAGGGGCTTAATAGTCTCCATAAACAATATATTATGCACAATTTTGTGAGGGACCATAAGCCAGATGTTGTTCTTATTTAGGAGACAAAGATGTCTAAGGAAAAGGTGGAAAACATTAAGTTGTTCAAAAACTATGGGGTCTCTGGCAGTAGTTCAAATGGAGCATTTGGAGGTATGACTATCTTCTAGAATCTCAACTATATGTAAGGTGTTCTTCTTGATGCTGATGTGAATTGTGTCTCTGTAAAAGTTTATCATATTAGAGATTACTTTAGCTGGGTTTTGTCTAATATCTATGCCCCTAATAAAAAGTCAAATAGAAGTAAGTTTTGGAAGAAATTGGATAATTTTCACCTAAATTTATAAGATGATAACTAGATGATTATGGGTGATTTTAATACTCCTCTTCAAGAGAAGGAGAAATTTAGGGGATCCCAGGTGCAGCTAGATAATAGAATGGATCTGTTTGATATCGTTGATAATAAAAGATTGCACAATGTGGATCTTAAAGGTTCTAACTATACTTGGACCAATAGGAGGGATGGTAATGAGTTAATTCGAGTTTAGCTAGATAGAGCGTTGATCTCTAATGACTGATTGGTTAAATTCTTTTGTTCACTTACTGCTTTTTCGAGAATGGATCAGACCACTTTTCTATAAGTTTTTTTGTTGATGTTGTGTCTGAAAAAAATGAATTTTCCATTAAGGTTTGAAAATATGTGGCTCTCTCATCCCAATTTAATATTTTCTATTACTAGCTAGTGGGATATTTCTATGTCTGGTATAGCCCTGTTAAAATTGATATAAAAAAATGAGATTTGTAAAGGATAAATTTAAATGTTGGAATATGGAGGTTTTGGTGATATTTTTGCCTTGAAGACAGTGACTCAGAATGAACTTAAGGAGATCCAAGATAAAATTTAGTCTGAGGGGTATGTTGACAATAATATTGCAAAGGAAAATGAGATTCTTATCACATATCATGATATTATGGAAAAAGGGGAGGAATTATGGGAGAAAAGATCTATATCTTTATGTCTCTTAGCTGGAGATATAAATACCAAATTATTTCACATGGAAGCTCTCAAACATAAAGTTATTAAGAGGATTTCATACATATCTTCTAATGGTATTGTCACAGATAAGGAAGATGATATCAGGGGGGAGGTTGTAAGTTTTTTTGGATATTTGTTGACTGTGAATTTGAACTTAGATTTTGTGGCTCAAAATATTTTCCTTGATGTGATCCTTAATATTTTGAATCAAGAGGAGAACAAGTCTCTCATTTTATACCCTCTGTTGATGAGGTTAGTATGGTTGTGTTTTCTTTTGAGGTAAATAAATCTCTAGGACCATACAGTCTCCCTATTGTCTTCTTTCAATCTTTCTAGGACATAGTGTCTAAGGATGTGGTCAATGCAATTATAGAATTCTTTGGAGCTAGGAAAATTATTAAGAAATTCAATTCTACCTTTCTTGTCTTGGTTCCTAAAACCCCTGGTCTTGATACGATGGATGGATTCTGCCCCATTATTTTTTGTAACTCTATGTATAAAATTGTTTCTAAGGTGTTGACTTCTAGGCTTTTGGTTATGCTTCCAAGTCTCATTTATCCCCAACATAATGGTTTTCTGCCAGGTAGATAGAGTTTAGATTCAATTAGAATTGTTCATGAAAATATTCACTCCCTTGAAAATTCTGGAAAGCAAGGTTTCTTGATGAATCTTGACTTATCCAAGGCCTATGACTGGGTGGACTAGATTTTTTTACTCAAGATCTTAAAGGCCTTTGGTTTTAGGGAGAGATTCCTTCAGCTCATTTGGCAGCTCATATCCACTTTGTGTATGATTGTTATTTTCAATGCATCCCCCTATCCTTTTTTTAAGCCTACAAGAGGCCTTAGACAAGGTGATCCAATTTCTCCTATTCTCTTCACTTTAAGGCTGAGAGTTTGGGAAGATGTTTTCATAAATTGTTCAAGGAAGGATATTTGAAGGGCTTGAGACTATCCTTTTTATACTTAGTTTTTTCCCATCAACAATTCATTGATGATATGATTATCATGGGAAATGATACTCTTGGAGAATCAAGGAAGATAAAAAAATTCTTTAACTCTATATTGTAATGTCTCAAGGCAACTAATTAACTGGAGAAAGATCTCTCTGTTCTATATCAACACTCTAAAGGAAAGACAAAGGAAAATTACTAATATCCTTGGGTGAAAAGTTGGTAAGATCCCTTCTATTTACCTTGGTCTTCCCCTTTTTTATAAGCCTCCTGACTTGTTTTTGAACTCTTTGATTGATAGATTAAGTAATAATTTAGCAATATAGAAAGGAGCTCTTCTGAGCCAAGTTGGGAAAATACAACTCTTAAAATCATCTCTTCAAAATCTACCTATTCATGCTCTCATTCTCTTCAAAATCTTCCTATTCATTCTCCCAGTCTCTTCAAAATTCCTTCCAAGTATGCATATATTATAGAGAAAATTCAAAGATAATTTCTTTGGTTGGGGGTGGAGGAGAGAAAGTGATTGTCTTTGTTTTCTTGGGATAAATTTTGTAAGACAAAAATATTGGGAGGTTTGGGTATTAGAAGTATTCACATCTTAAATAATTTCATTTTGACTAAGCAGGTATGGAGATCTTTTGATGATAAAAGAGAGTGGAATTCTATTTGGAAAAGTAAATATTTGTTAAACATCACTTCTTTAAATGATTTTTTCCATGATAATGTTTTACCTACATGTTCCTCTCTCTAGAATAACATAATGAAAGCTAGAAAGATTTCTATTATGAGAGCTAAATGGAAATTCGGGAATGGAAGGAAGATTTTATTTTGGGAGGATATTTGGCTCTTTCAGGAACTACTCATTAATATTCCTTCATTCATCCCTTTTGTTGAAGAGTGAAAGGTTATATTTGGTATTTTTGTTGCTAACTACTAGATGAATTAGGTCTGAGTTAACTTGGCACAAGTTTATGATGCTCTTATTCCTATTCAAAAGTCACTTTTCTCTTATGTTATTCACCCGAGGGTTGATGATGTGTTAGTCTGGAGTGGGGCTTCTTTAGGACATTATTTTGTGGCTTTTTGTATCTTTGATGTCTTCTTTCCCTTTTCCTCCTCCTTTTTGGGCCAAGGTGCAGGTTAAACTTCTTACTCTAAAAATTAATATTTTCTTGTGGCTCCTTATGCAAGATAAGGTTTTGACCATTGATGATCTTTGTAAAAGAGGGTTTATGATTCCTAACAAGTTCTCTCTCTACTTAAAGGACATTAAATCTATCTTACATATTTTCCCTCACTGTGCCTTTACTACTGATATTTGGGACAGGATGCTTAAGAGATAGAGTTTAAGTTGGGATTTTCCTGCTTTTGTTTAGGATTTATATTGTCAATGAAAAGTGCCTTCAGATAACCAGATGATTAGAATGTTATGGTCTTATATTTTTCCACACCTATATTGGGGTGTGTGGAAGGAAATAAATAATAGAATATTTCAAGATAATTCTCTTCCCCGTGATGGGGTTTCTAAATTTTTTTTATAGTTATTCATGAAAATATTAGATTTCTTGATAATATCCCATCCAAGGGGCATAAGATCTATTGCTCTAAGTATGAATTAATAGTCTCTGAGGAGTGGAAAAACAATAATATTTTGAATTTCATTTCGCCTATGAAGAATTATAGGGAAGGTGTGGCTTGGTGTTTCCCTCCTAAGTACTAAGTTAAAATCAATTTTGATGGGGTGGCCAAGGGGAATCTGAGGTCAGCTAGGTGTGGGGGAGTGGTTAGAGATGAGAATGGCAGAGGCATTGTGATAGTTGCACTCCCCATGGGAAACTAGAAAAGCAACCTTCTGGAATTCATGTGGTCTTATCAAGTCCTAGGTCTTTCTAGAAAGCTCAATTATAGAAAGTTGTGGTTAGATGGAGACTCTAATAATATAATTCAATGTCTCAAAGGCGAGAACAAAGCTTCTAGACCGAAAAAGGCCTAATCAACTCCTCTTTAGATATAATCAAGCTATTTGATAAATATCATATCTCTCATACCTTTAGAGAACTAATATTGTTTCCTGATTGTTTCACTAATTTGGGGGTTAATGCCAACTCTAAGCTGATGTGGCAAGGTGAGGAGTATTTTCCAAATGACATCAAAGCTCTTCTAATCTATAATAGAACTCATGTTAAAAATTGAAATTGTACCTCTTTTTGCAATTATTACAAGGACTGACAAGGCTTTTATATTTATTTATGGCATGTGTCTAATCATTTGGATGGAACTTGAAGCTATCAGTTGCTCACATGCTTTCTAGGTGCTTTGGAGCCTTATTTGGGTTGTTTCACTTTGGTTTTTGGCCATCTCTCATTTTTGCTTGAAGAGTTTGATAAAATTTAATATGGGCAGAGATAGAAGAAGGGTGGAGCTGATTAAATATGATGCCTGGAAGGCCAATTCTACCATTTGGCACATCTTGTAGAAGGGGGAGGTTATGTAGTATATGGAAAAACTACATAGTTGGGATCAAAGTGTTACTAAGTACAAGAATGAAAGTAGGGTAAAATCAACATCAACAAGAGGATTATTATGGTGGATGAGAGTCTGATTTTAGATATTATAGGTATCTCCTTGGATTTTCTTGGAGAGCATGAAATTTTATAGGGACAGGAAGCTCTTGTATGCGGCTATCAAGAAATTCCCTAAGAATGCCCAGGAGAAGAAAAAGCTAGTTAAGATTAATAAGAGTTGCTATGACCCAAAGAAGATCAAATTGGTGTGGAGGGAGGTTCTCAAAGAGGTTATGGAATATTTTTATTTGGATGGACACTTCACCAGGGTTTACAACTACCATTGCATGTTGTTAAACCACTTTAGGTATGATATGAAGGTCTTGTTTCCCTTCTATTTATTTCCATATTTGAATGCAAGTATTGTGGATCATAGAGAAAGCCCTAGAAAAACCTGGTCCTCCATGAGGGCTTAATTTTGCTTATTCATGAGTATTTAAAAGATAATGTTATAGGTCCCCAACCCCTTTCTATTTCTAAGTCTGAGGATGATAGGGACAGTAGTGATGATTCTAAAGATGAAGATTGGCATACATATGTTGAGTATGATGTTAGGGATATTCCTCCTCTTAAGAAACCTAATCCATTTGGTAGGTATCATTCCATGTCTAAAGAGAAAATAAATAAGAAGGTTTTGCCTCATTCCCCAACCCCTCCTAGTAAAAATATGGTAAAACCTTATCTCTGTCATGGTAAAGGTAAGGGGGTCTCTATTGAGTACTCCCTAGGGGCCCAGTTTCATAATAATCCTATTTCCCCTTTTGATTATGGATATTCTCTTCATCCCTCCATGGAGAAGGTGAATAATTATTAGTCCTCTATTGATCTAAGAGTATCTAATTTTTGTCCCAATAAGGAGATTACTATTGGTGTTTTATAGACTTATAGGCATGGTTTGATAGATTTCTTTCATCTGATTAGATGTGATTTCCATGAAATTAAATGTCTTGGCCTTAAGCAAAGATCTTTGACTAGTAAAGTGGAGGAGATTTAGTCTACAAGGGTTGATAAGGATAATGTCCAGAATGCTACTGTCAAAGAGATATGAATGAAGGATGAAAATAAGTCCCTTACTAACTGTCTTTCTGGTACTGTTAAAGATATGGTTAATTTGAAGAAAGGCTATGATTCAAAAGTTGGGGATTTAGAAGGAAAAATGCATAAGCTGGAGACTATGTTGCATAATATCATGGATCAAAGTCATAAAGTGATTAAGTCCTTGACTAAGAGCATGAATATTATGGTGGCCAAGTTGGAGCAGATGCACTAGGATAAGGCCATTTTTGACCTAGATCAAGAGAAAGATATGGGACATGATGCTTCTATTAGCTCCAACAAATGTACTCATGCTAATACCAAGAAGAAGGTGGTGAAGCTTCCTTAGGATATCATTAAGCTAAAGAAGGTTGTAGACAACATGAACCAGATGGAGGTGGAGGCTACAAAATTGTTGAAGAATCTGGGTTAGGTCTATTTTGGTTGCTGGTCCTATGTTGTCTTTTTTTTTTTTTTTTACTGGTCTCCTATTTTGTGTTGGCTCCACTCTGTTATTTCGGCCATCTTTTTGTTTATGTATACTTTTGGTCTTGTCCTGTCTTATCTATGCTTTAAAGCTTTATATTTTGCAACTTCTCTGTAAAGGGTTTCAGGTCCCTTCAAAACCTATTTTTTCTTTAATAAAAAATAAAATAGGAACTTAAATGTTAATTAAAACAATCTTAATTAAAATATGATTCATTGTTACATGTTATATAAATGATATCATAATCAATAAATTTTTGAATTTTATAATGCAACACTTGAGATTCATTAGTGGAGTGGTCATGATATTGATGATACATACAAAAAGGAAGATTCTCAAGAGCATTTTTATATTTCTTCTTTCATTTGGGTTGGATAATCAACTTGGCATGAAGAATGTTAGACAAAATGGTATCTTGGTAAAAAGGCATAAAAAATATAGAAGTATTAGACAATAAGGGAGGGGATGACAATAAAGGAAGAAGTTGGAAACTGAACCCTTCCATAGGCAAGTGTGATTTATGTTTCCCATGAGTCTTAATGCTTTGTGGAACACATCCTAAACCATGTTAAATATTATGAGTTGAAATATTACGATGAGAGGGTTGAATAAGTGGCATATTATGCCTTTTAAAGGGTCTAGATTTAAGTTTGGAAACTTTATATTCTCCCATAAAATATGGTGTAAAGTCTAATGACCCCTGATCATATCCTAGGAGTTTCTCTTGAGGAGTAAGTGTACGCCTCTCTCTCCGGTTTCCCACAGCTTTCCAAGGGCAGGGGTTAGTAGCCAAGGTTCACAAGTGCATGCAAATCTATTAAGCAATAACTACTAAACGAAATGATCGAAACGCGAGCA
>MU227513.1:2434897-2463289 GCA_018584345.1 Thuja plicata
TTGTTTTCAACATGTGAGATAATTGAATTCTTTTTAATTAAGAATTGCCTTTATTTGATGAAATTAAATTAATTTAATTGAAATTAATTTAATTGGGAGAATATAATTAGTAAGTTTAAATATTTGATTTAAACTTTAGGAAATTGAGTTTAATTAATTAAATAAATGGTAATTTAATCAATTAAAGCTTAATTAATTAAATAAAATTAATTATTTAATTAATGTTGAGAATTGGATTAGATGATTTGAGAAATGAATTTAGAAGAAAATAGATGATTAATTAATGATTAAAAACCATTAATTAATAGATGAAAATTAGGGTTTTAATGTAAAGTTGCAAGCCTGTCCATTTTAGGGTGTCTACAGTAAGATACGGTGTATCAACTTGTATTGGTGAAGGAATATAAGAATATTCCAATTGTAAGCAACCTTGTAATTTATGGGTGACTAAAATGGTATAGATTTTATTGTTATAGATGAACTTGACACTATGATGAAGAGTTGAAGGGACGGTGTGCATAACATGCAACCAAGATCTCCCTAGAAGAAGACTATAAGAAAAGAGTATCGTACATGACATGTATAGGTGTAGGTAAAGTAATTGGATTTGTAATGGTAGGTAATGCGATTGTACCTAAGGATTCTCTAGAAATGTTGTCAAAGACATGAATAGAGAGAGAATTAGAGGGTAGGATAATCTTGGGATATATGTTGATTTTATGTAACAATTCAATGCAACAAAAAAATAAGGCCATATCCATTATCAATCAATGTTGTTTTAATAGCAATGTCATTGATAAGAACCATAATCATAAGAGGATCATAATAATTTTAACTTCTAAAGAAGAGAACTCATTTTGGGAGAACATAATGTCAACATTAGTTTTAGTTGTATTTATATACTCCAACAAGGCTACCACATCATTAGGTCCAATAGGATTTCATAAAGTGTCTTGAAGCATAATATGGTGTGTAGATGAAAGCTATATCATGTCCCAAATGGATATCTTAGTAGGAGTAACACGAAGTTGTTCAATAATATTATACTCCTTACCAACCTATTGTGATGGATGAGGGATGATGGGAGGAAGAAAATTTTGATAAAGGGGAGGAATATTGGAATTTTTCTTGTTCTTTCAGGTATTATATATGTGTGAGATATTGTATTATAATTAGGTTGTTGAGCACCTTTTACCACAATCACTAGTTTATTTTGAATTTGAGGGACATATTTATGAAGGTGGACAATAATCTTAGGCTTATCAATACCCAAAAATGGATGGAATTGACTTAGTGAGGATATTTTTTGTTCAAGTTTTCAACTCTACAAGGGAGAGAATCACTGAAAGTGGTGATGATATTAGCCCCTTCTTCCAAGGTATCCTTATGACTAGGATAAGATTTATGAGGGGGATTATAAATATCCCTCAATGATCATTTATATGTAATGAAGTTAAGGTTATGTTAATATTTTGTTTTATAATACCATCCTATTGATCCAAAATATCCACATAGAGGAGATACATTTTAGGAGAAGGGTCAACATCATTCCTTAAGTTATCATCCCTAGGAGGGAGATTTTTGGAAGAAGTGTTGATAATATCTTCTTGCACCCAAATGTTCTCTTGGGTTAGATCACTTTTGGGAGAGGATATATTATGGATATGTATGAAATGAAGAACTAAGTTATCATCGTATTCATGAAAGAGAACATATTAATGTTTTGGCACGTGTAATGCAATATTGAACTAATTGTCTACATACATGAAATATAGTGAAGAGATTATGTAAATGCATTCAAATCATATCTAAACACCAAGTTATAATTATATTCAAGGATTTAGGTTTGCCAAAATGTAATGAAGAAAATAGGGTTCGCTATGATGCATGAATAAACTAGGAAGCTTAGGCTTATCTCATCTTACATTAGAAGGAAGATGATCCACTAGGCCCAAGGAGGCTCAAGAACTTGATGCAATGATCTTTCTCTATTATGGAAATATGACTATGCAAATGAAATTGGAAAATTCAAGAGCTAGGTCCAGGTGGAGAGGGAAATGAGTTTTTTGCATGCACATACCAACTATGGACTAAGAACTCAACTTTGGGACCAGATCTAGGAAACAAATATAGTCACTAATCTGTAAACCAAATCTCAGCCAAAAGTGGGAGGTATAGGGTGATATGGAGGGTTTGGGTGACTAGGAGGTCAAGGGAAAGTCAACTTGCCTTGGACCCCACAAGTTTTACTAAAAAGATTGTCAAATTGAACCTCTTTGTCAGATCTATTTGTTCCTCCTACAAATATGTCACCTTTCTCCTACACACATAAAAAAATGGAAATTTTTTGTGGAAAGGGGTTTTCCTAAGTCAAAACCCTCATTTGGAATTAACCATGAAATCAAAATAAAAATGCTTGAAAGGAAAGTGTGATTATAGGAAGCAAAGGCTAGATCTAAGAAACAAGAAGTCTTATCCCTTGACAATGTAAATTCTCCTAGAATGGGATGGAAAGTGTTGATGTAATAGCATGAATCCATAAAAATATCTAAAAGGGAATAATAAAGGACATGATTACAAGAAGGTTGATGAAGTTTGCAACATTAAGGAATAAGTTAGGATAAAATTCCTTGAATGCTTGAAAATGGTTGAATTCTCCTTGAATGCTTGAATCTCCTTGCTTTCTTAAATTGATAAATAGTGGATGGATTTATTGAGATGCCAAAATGAGGGAGGTAGCCTCACTTATATACCTCACCTAGTCATTTAAAGGCTCAAAATTTGAAGGAGGCCAACATGGATTTGGAGATCCCTTCGAAGCCAAATAATCTTTGCTTGATTCAAATTTAGGCCTAGTTTTTGGGGTATGGGGTGACTCCTAAGGTTAGGGGTGACTTGGGTTTCCCCATACCTACCCAGGCTCCCTATACCGACCAATTTGGGATCATATTTGGGTTAGGGGTCAATGTTAGTATGAAGATTCTAAAAATGTGCATAAAATAAAGGTGTGATAAGAGAAAAAAATATGCAAAAGGCCATATGTGCTAAAATAGGGCATAAATAAGGACCAAATTATGTAGGGATACAATTTAGGACACTACAAGTTAATTGGTATGACTTGGAGCAACTTCATGTTTAGTTTCTATACTCAATTTTTATGTAACTGAGACCATTGGCATACACAATCTCATTCTTATACATTCATATTTTCTCGTCAATGGTATTCACTTAATTCACTCTAAGTATCTTCAATATAACTTTTCACATTACTATATCACACAAAATAATTAGGTGTACCATTTAGAGTATAGTCCTCCCACATTTGTGTATAACATTTCTTGATTGTATAACACAACACACACACACACACACACACAC
Organism: Thuja plicata; assembly: GCA_018584345.1. Lineage (NCBI taxonomy): Eukaryota > Viridiplantae > Streptophyta > Pinopsida > Cupressales > Cupressaceae > Thuja > Thuja plicata. The sequence goes on from MU227513.1 coordinate 2,438,276, forward strand.
ACACACACACACACACACAATTAAATGTGTTTAGTTTATTTTTTATACATGGTAATACCTACAACACATATATTTTTTCCCATCGATTGACACCATGTAGGTTTGACACCTAGTGTCATTCGACACTATAGTACAATTAGTACCATACAAGTTTGACACTTATGAAACTTTTTTCTATAGAAAACATACAATAAACACAAAAAAAAACATCTATCAAGATTTTGTTGAATGTCAAGTTTGATGACATATATAATATTTGTCATGTATAAGCTATGGAAAAAGAAATTTCTACCAGTAAACATTTGTGTGCATAATAGTACAATTATTTTTTCATAATGCAATTGTATTATAAAAAAATTGCTTGTCTTGAATGTGTAATTGTATACTAATTTTGAGTTTCTTATGCATACTTTAGAAATTTTTTAGGTTAAACATACCAATATATATATTTGTCCTCTAATATTGGGGTTCTGATCACTTAAGGTGGGGATAAATGTATGAATATGTGTATGAGTGTGGATGAAATAAATATTTAATAACGATGAATATATGGAAATTTTTGTAAGAAGGGGGTGTCATAAAGTCAAATATATTGAGATAAGTGTGAATGACTGTAAAATAAGATTGAATAGAAATCATAGAATGAGTCACACTTATCATAAGAGTATGTTGCATGTTGATATGTAATTACATTGTGAGGTATTCTATAATGGTAGGAGGTCATAGTCTCATGTTGTGACCATACATACATATAAACAAAAACACAATCATGTAAAGGAAATTTTAAGTTTCCATCTACATAAATAAATCACATTTGTTCATTAGACAAATGTTAGGAAATAAAAATCAGAAATGCAAGAACATAATTTGAAAACTAGACACATGACAATAAATAAAGATAATAGTTAACCAAAATGTAATATAAATTTTGAACTACTTTAAACTTATATTACATTAATGAAAATAAGAATGAAAAATATATATAAATAAATCACAAAAACCATTTGCAAAATAAAATATATATGAAACAACAAGGAACCTAGGAGTGAATTTAAAATGCACACCATCATCTAAATTTCACATTGTCGTCTAGAAAGTTAGAAAACTAAAGCACTTATATAGGGCCAGAAGCACCAGCACACAAGGAGGTAGACATAGAAAAATAAGAGCATATAAATTTATAAAGAATTATAAAATGATAGTTTTAATATATTACAATTCTACAATAAGTGAAAAAATAAAATAATAATTGTTATCACCTAAATAGAGCACCCCTGTTGAGTAAACCCAGTCTATTGGTAAACATGGGAAAGCTTCCTTGATTGTGGGCTCAAGTATTGGAAGCTAACCTCTAGATTAAGTTGGATCTTGTTGATACCTAACATAAACTTACCTAAACTAAGATCATTTGTAGAGGAAAGGGTTAGAAGGTGTTATGCCCTGCATACTCGTCCCTACATTTTGTCTAGCAAAATGTTGGGTCCCCCCTTTTTTATTTTTTCCTTTGCTTTATTTTCTTTGTGCTTTGTCTTCTATTTATCCGGGATCTGGATCTTGGTCTGTCTTCTTGTCTTGTGGCCAAGGAAATTTGGACTCTAGGGATTCTGACGTCCACTTTTATCTTTGCTTGAAGAAGTGAATGCAGGGTACCCTAAGGCCCAGACTGTTGTGAATTGCTAAGTGTCTTTGAGCTCTGTGTATACTCTGTACAATCACATATTTTGTGAATATGTAGGCATCATAGGCGTTCCATGTAAACTCTGTGCATTTTGTGTGTATGGTGTAATTTGCTGGTATCTGTAAATAAGAGTGTGAGTCTGTTGAGTCCAAATTCTTTGCAGGGTTCATCAACCATGCATTGCAATAACAGGGTCACCGGCTCTTTGTTGAGTTGGCAAGACCCAAGTCGTGATGTCGAGTTCCAAATTTTTTCAAGTTGTAGGATCTGAGTTAGTCATACATCTGAGCTCATGTGCTCAATGGCTAGGTTATATTTTTCTCTCTCCTCTGTCATATCTGCCTTAATGGAGAGATAGATTCCAACAAGTGGAAATTTGTCCCAACTACCCATTAATACCCTTCATTCCACGCCAACTATTAACCAAGCACCATAAATTTTTCCTAGTGGGTATACATGTGTCTACACTTTGAGATTATCAAACACTTAATTAAACATCACATCAACTACCTTGATTTTACTTTCGTTATTCTAGGATTCTTTATCCCTAGGTTTTATGGCAATCCCCAGTGTGTCATTCACAGTAGTTTCTTAGGTTACTATCTCTGCACTTCTCCCATCTCAAACGTATGTTTTGTGTCTTGCAATTTTCTCACAAAAGAAACATCCCCGCCCAGTATTCTTGTAATAACTAGCGATATTTTTCTTTTCTTTATAACAAGATAGGTGATCCTTGAAATCCCAGTATCTACATTTTTTCTTAAGCTTAACGTATTGTATATCTTATACTAACAATTGTCTGGTCCTAGAGGTTATAATCATGAAAATGGAAGAAGCAAGATCACCTACAAGAATTTTAGAACTTCCAAGCACATCGACAGTGCCCACCAAGAAATCAAAGATGGAAAAGGCTTTAGAAAAGCTCCCATTGGTTCTAAAGTACAAGAAAGACAACATAGTCCATGGTTCTTAGATTGAAACAATTCTCTGGGAGGTTACAAATACAGATTTTCGCACCTAGGCCAAACGTAAGGGTCTTTGTCAGGCCATATATCAGCTACAACAAGCCAACACCCCAGCGTCAACAAAAATAGCAGCCTCTGGAATCATCCAAGCGACTGGCTTTCCCCACTTAGTGCAAGCCCTAGAATTAATATTGCTCATGGAAAAAAGCTACAATGAGGCCATTAGAGCTATTGTGACATCTAGCGAAGTGCCCATTGCCTCCTTAGATCATGATGCCATCTCCACATTTTGGAAAATTCAATTTTCTATTGGTTTGTCTTCCTCACCCGGATAGCCTCAATAGCTCAATTCACAAAGGCTAAAGTTACAGCTTGACGTCATCTTAACATGGAATGGATGAAAAGTCCACATCATGATTACAAGAAGATGAGGATGGATATCCCTCGCTATGATTTCAAGGAGCCAATCCAGGAAGGGATAACATTTTTGTGCAGGGTTTTCGAGGAGCCTCACGCCTGATAATTCTCTTTGTGGATGTACTATTTTCTATATTATATAACCACTAATAAGTAATGCTTTTACAGGGCCACTATCATCTCAAATCATGTGGACGCCCATATAATAAAGGTGCGAGAGGACCACAAATTTTACATGACTTCTTTTGTTATGTGGTACTTAGCTTGATAGAGTGTGGGAGTCCAGGGACTGGACACAATTGGTGTCCTCGGAACCAAGATGAGGCAACCTACGCCATGGGATAATTTTCACCAGATCCAATGGGATGAGTGCTTTCAACATTTTTTTTAGAGTAAATAACACCTTCGTAATTCATGGGATAAAGGCGCTCACCAAGGATATAGGGTTCAGACTGTATCCAGAAGCCATGACTATGGTAAATTTCATCCAATTTTCATAGAATACATATATTTGGGTTACTGGGTTTACCAAAAACCCTATTTTGTTACCAAAACATTGTAGAGATAGAGTGGTATTGTTAGGGTTTTGCAAGAAGAGACTAGAGGTTCATGTCTTGATGGCCACCAAGAAGATCACCTTAGTATCTTTCCTGGTTGCATGTGGAAGATATACCTTCTCCCTTGTTGTGGCCCGAGAAGTAGAGAATGAGCTAAGCAGTTTGAACTTAGCCAAATTTTCACTCAACCACAAGAATTATGACCCACACAGCTGGCTAGAGAAGGTGATGTCCCAGGGATCTCAACCCCATGCAACATATTTAGAGGATTTTTGAGATTAATTTGAGGTTTGGAGTCGACACTGAGTGAGAATGTCAAAGGGCATGATGGACCGCCTCAGACTCCAGACTTTCCGCCAGACATTTTCTAACAATAGGTTGCTTGAAGACCCTAAGTACAAGGAAATAGGTATTGATAAGATGGACCTCCCACTAGTGAATTGGGGAACCCCATAAATTTTTATAGTTGAGTTTATCTCAAGAGAAGTGATTGAGCGCAACTATGAATATTTTGCAAGGGTGTGCCCAAAGTTTGTCTGATTGGACAACCACTTTTTTGCAGTAATCAGTTTAGGATCCCAAGCATTGGAACAATCTAAATCCCAAGGGAAACATAAGTTCAACGCATCTTCCCAGACATCGAACCCCACCCCAGACCCCCTAATGAAGTGATTAAATATACAATTAGAGAAGTCCTAGAAGCTAATAGAAGCAGCAAGCTCTGGAGTAACATTTGCTCTTGGAGCCATCCCAGTGGACTCCCTACCCTCGCTAGATACATCTCCATCCTTGGTTGCCCCAATTGGTATGCCATGTAGTGAGGATGTCGGCGAAGAAGCAACAATTGTAGTTGTCGAAGCACCATTCCAAAGGAAAAATAAATAGAAAGTAGATAGATCCCTTATTAATAGGGGCCATATCCCAAAAACTGAAGATGTGTTCTAGGTCAAAGAGATTCCCTCCACTTCCTCCTCTAACAAAGATGATCCCCAAAAGATCCCCCGGAGATCTCCCAAATAAAAGTTGATGACTTCTTCCAAATTAATGAGTTGGGAAGTCTACATGCAATGGGAGAGAAGGCGGCTGAGGAGGAAGTGCAAGCACATGATATAGGTACCCTCCAGGAGGAGGAAAAGGGTGAAGAGGCACACAAAAAAATCCATATAAATAGGAGAACACTGGAAATAGGAAGCTGAGAGAAAGACAATAGAGGAAGGGAAAGAACATGAGAATTCATAGGTTGATGAGAAACTGCTTGCACCTAGGGAAACCGGACCTACAGGAACAACCGTACCCCCAGACACAATGCTCCGACCTCCCATAGGTGATCAAGGCATATTTCCTCTTCCAGACCAAAGCTCATTTCTCCTTCCAAATACCTTCAAAAAGACATTGCTTTAGAGCTTCGACAAGAAGCCCAAGATGAATAGGTGTTGTAGTTTCCACCATCTTCCCCACCTGCAGAGAATATCTTGGGAAATGATATAGGGATGGGGGAAGAGGAAGAAGGTAATAATCCAAACAATAATGTAGATGATACAGTTATGGATGAACTAGAGCAAAGAACTAGAGATACCTCCTTGAGCTCAAAAGAAATAAGTGAAACACAAGGCCCTCCATAGTGGCTAGTTGAGTCCTAGAGGATAAAGATGTCGATAGATATATCAGCCCCTATGTCCCTTTCTGAGATGTTGGTTGAAGGCCAGATGGAAAAGAAGCCTAAAAAGGCTCAAATCCTCTATACTAACTAGAGGGACCCAGATGGGAATGTGGTGACATCGGTGGAAGCCCCACCGACGTATAGGGATGAATCAAAAGTAGCAGTCGAGGATTATATCATAATGGATATTCCTCTAGGTTGAAGAGACCAAAGAGGAGAATTGGATCTCCTAGATGAGGAAAATTGGGCCATTCATAACCAGTATGAAAAAGATTATAAGAAGAGAAAAGAGATAGAGGATTGAGCATCAAACTTCTAGAGGCTTCTAATTGAACTTGCGCTTCTCCTCTCTTTGGCAATGCCCGGGCCCTCCGCTCCCAGGATGTCACTTCCCTAGGGTGACATAGATACACTCCAAAAAATAAATAAGAAGGCATTGGCTATGGATGAATGGATTAATGAACAACTCGAGTCAATCCAGATATTCATATCAGAATCACTCCCAAACTTGTATAAGGATAACGATGTTATCAGACAATTGAATAATCTACTCCTAGAATGGAAGGCTTAGTTAGAAAGAATAGGAGGAATGGAAAGGTAGTCTCGAATAGATTTTGAACCTAGGAGAGGAGAATCTAGCCAAGGCTAGACTGTTGGGGAACGAACACTTTGAGTTCTAAAAGACCCAGTACACCAAACTTGTGTTATGATTCAGATGAGCAAGAAACTAGTAAAGTTATTAATAATGCATGTGGCTACAGTTTGAAATCCAATAGACCAGTACACGTCATTCATCCAGGAATTCACAGCATCAAATCCATTCAGTCCCAGTGGTTTTTCCCCTATTTATTCTTTATTGGTTAAGCTTGATGAGTTGGTTGATGCCCAATTTTGGTAGCCAAGATATTTTGATAGTTCGGTGATGGGAAAGGTTACCCAAATGATGTTGAAGGCTCATGACACCACCTGGGCCATCATCAAGATGAAAGAAAAGACCACTGATGCACAAGATTGCATCGGTGAAGTTGTTGGATGCATGGATTATCTAAAAGAGGTGGACAAAGAAGGTATAACACAGATGATCAAGTCATTCAAAATGTTTCAATAGAAATAAGTCCTCCAGGTTCCAAATATTTTTCTCCCACAGATCATTTCTTGTATTCATTATTTTTTGAGCACAATCTCTCAGAGTCCAGAATTTTGGACTTCACTTTTTTTATTCTTTATGGTGTTCTATGTCGATGATTTCTACTGAGTCGACCGATAACCATCTCAAATCATTTTCAGTCTTCTATCAAAAGTCCAGTAGGTATAGTATGACATCGGAGGTGATAGGAGAAAGTTAAAAGACTACGCACGTCTTCCCTAGGCCCCAAGGCATTGATTTAGCATTTAATGTTTGATGAATAGGGAAGGTACTTTAAAAGATAGAGGATCATCTTTGTATTTATGGGGCACCTAATTTGAAGCACTTGGGGAACACAAGTAAATTTCACATGTACAGGGGTGCTTCCTGATGATCAATCTCCTGATTTATTTTTCTATCTTCTTTCTTTTCTTCTATCTTCTCAATGATTGTATATAGTAAAGTGCCTTTAACAACACAAGTAGTACTAGCTGTGGGTATTGTATTTTAAGTAAGTAGATTGTATAGGTTTATGATTCCATGGTTGATAGTAGAGGCTTGTCTATAAATAAGAAGTCGGATGCCATTCCAAGGGTTAGCGAAATTGATGATTTTGATGTCCATAGTATTTGTTGCTTTCATGATCTTAGCTTAGTGTTTGATCAATATCAGTAGATTAATGATCCCTTGGAGCCATGGATGTGCCGACCAGTGATTTTAGATTATTGAAGTTAATAAAGGAATGAAATTCCTCTCTTGGTGTTATTGTGTTGTCTCTAGCTTTGGACCTAACAAATGCTTTTCATTTTGTATGCTTCCTAATGTCCCTTGCTCTAGTTCGGTGATAGTTAAAATGCAATAATCTATCTATCTACTTATGTATGTTTTATTGATGATCATATATGCATTTGATATTAATGTTGGTTTTCTGTCTGGAGCATTGTTGATGTTTGGTGATTTATAATATGAATATAAGTAGATTAATATTCTAACCCTAACTTATCTTTTGTGTTTTCTTTGTGAAGCTAACCATTACTTTCAAGAAAACCCACTTGTTCTAAGTCCCCATAATTAAATAAGTTAAAACCAGGAGGCCCCTTAATATAAAATAGTCACCTTTCCATCTAAACCATTCCCACACCGTCATGACCCGACTACCACGTGCTTAGAGGCAAGGAGAGTTTACTCTTTGATAAACATCTTTAGGCAAATTTGGTCAGTACTCTGGTACATGGTGACAACTCTCTCCCCTATTAGCGAGGTCATTACAAAGTCTTGTCAATAGAACCTGAAGCTACAAGGAGGGCATGAGCTCATCCTTTCCAGAAAAATTAGAAACTAAACCTTTATAGGGTTCCCCAAGTAGTAGTTTTAGGAACCAAGCTTTCCATCGGTTAGGATCATTCTTGCCATTAATATTTGAAAGAATCCTTCAATTGACCTCAAACCCCAGAGAGTTTTCTAAACTCAAACCTCTTGTCCAAGTAAAAAGGACCCATAAAAATGATAACCCTTGATATACATATTTAGGCCTACAACTTCTTAGAGTACCCCAATTTCTCAAATCGTCCCAGGGACAAATATAACCCTTCCCAATCAAACGGTCCCAATGGCTGCATACTTTAACAACACTGGCTCCCCAATGGGGAAATTTCCTAATTTTGTAAATGATATTCCTCCACATCTAGAGAAGATCTGTATGAAATATGAGCACCTAGGCCCCCAGACCATGAAGGAATATTTGCAGGCTGATAAGGATGCCATGAACAGGCATCGTATCCAACACGAGGATGTAGTGAGAAGGATGTTCTCACTACGAAGGATTTTCTCATTGTCCCTCGGGGATAGTGAGTTAAAATGGTACTTAAACTTTCCCACCAACTCCATCAATAGTTGGCAAGATATGGAGGAATCCTTCTTGGAAGCATTTCATGTTCACGTGGACCCCGCTCAATCCCACAACTAGTTTATCTCTATGAGGAAGGAACCCAATGAACCTATGGAAACCTTCAACCACTCATTCCAGAGGGCCCTAAAATGATGTACAGGTCCTTTAATCCCATCCAATGAAGTAACCATCCAGACTTACCTCAACTCTTTGGATCCTTTTGTCGCAACCCTCCTCTGGAGGACCATCGCTGCTAACGAGAGGGACACCTTGGAAAAATTTTACAACCTTTCCCTGGAGTTGTCCAAAAATTTGAGTAAGGCTCTCAACAGAATTAGACAAGGCATTTTGTACAATAGGAAACCCGAAAAAAGTGCCTATGCGAGTGGGTATAATTCTAACATGGCAATGGGTACCTTGACAATGAGTCTAGTACCTCAATATGTCTACCCCACCTCTATCAACACTCCCCTAGCTCTGGAATATTCACCCTAGATAAAACCATAATAGTCAATGCCTCAACCCTCTGGGATACCTTTCTTCCAAGCGGTCACTTCCAATGAATTTCCCTCTACAGCTCTAACTACTATTGCAAACCCATCGTCCCAATCATTACATTATGACCAAACAACTTGGTTGTCCTCCGAGGTCAAATCCCTCTAGCTACTCATTTCCTCACTTTCTATGGACATTGGACAAATGAAGATGGGACCCTCTACGTCCCATAACCCAAATTCCTCTTAGCGAGGAAATATCTTCTTGGGACAACAACATTCCAATAATTCCAAACCCCAGAATTATGACAACAAAAACAGTTATAACAATGCTTGGTCAAGAAACCAGTCATGGAATAACACACAAAACAATGGGGGTGTGGACCTAAATCAGTTTGGCACTCAAGGGAGTGTGGGTCCCAGTCATTCCATACAACTTGTCGAATTCCACCCCTGGACTACTGTTGGGATTAATTGGAAGTATGTATTGAGAGGGGAGGGGTGAATCAGTACCTCTAAATTTTTTATATCCCTTTATCAATTAACCTTTGTAATCAATTACATATCCATTCAATCTGATTTAAACTATCTTTTTGTGAGTTATATCAATTCATAACATTAACATACATGTGAGCATTCATGGAAACATTTATGAAAGTAAATTGACACATAACACAAGATATGATATCGCACAAAACTTCTGTGAGGAAGTAAAAACTATGGTGGGGATGGCACCCACAAAATATTCACTATCTACAGATTGGAAGGGGGTGGTTAAGGTTTACAATTTAATCACTTATGGTGATCTAACTTGTTAGGAGTATCAGTGGAGACCTGTTAAAGTATGCTCTGTTAAGAGCTTTAGAAACACTGTTGAGTGTGCACTAGGTTAAGAGATTTGATGTTGGATGGTTAAATCCACCTTCCTTGAAAGGATTTTTACAATTTGCTCCACTTGTTATAATGATAGCAAATTACAAATTGACCTAGTAAATGCAATCTCCTATTGCTGATACAAATCCTATTTAGTTCACATAAAAAGATTATCACCATAACTGTGATTGAATAATACCTCTGATTCTCAGTATGCTTTGTTCTTGGAACTTGCTAACCAAATTCATCTTTTGTTGTCTCTGTTCTAGAAAATCTCAATATGATCCATAGATGTGCTCGTCTGATTCATTCATGTTCTCCTCTCTCTTCATATCATCTATTCATTTATAATTATGAATGATTGCATTGTCTATTTATAGATGGGTTGACTTCATCGAGTTATGATAAAAACAATGTTAACTTTAAGATCAGGTTTACAACTTATACCTAGATCTCCTAGTCTATGTGTTTTAAATTAGTTAGACTGATTAAAGAACTTACATTCATGTATGTTGTCCCTAAATAAATGGATTTAAAACAATTAAACATCCTAAGAATAGAATACACTTGCTTTATTTGACGTGGAAGTCAGATCCACTTTTGTGGGCTGCAACTGACTTTCAGTTATGTATGTCAGTCATGCTTGACTATCCTTTGGTTTTGTTCTGTCGGTTTCACTATATATGTCTTGTCAGTCTGCACTGTAACTTGCATATCAGGTTCCTCTGTCGGGGTCCACTTTATCTTTCTACTTTGTGATTTCGGTTTACACACTTACTTGTGTCATCGGTTCTCTTTGCACTTAGTCATCTTCGGTGATCTCTTAGTATCTGATCTTCAATTTTCTCATGTCCTGTCTTTCGGTGTATGCTTACCAAAAGTGTAATTTGCATACTAATGGAAAATTAATGTCATCAACTACATGGTGTCGACTACATGACGTTGGCTCACATTCCTAGGTAAATTATGTGACCCTAGAGAAGATAATTCAAATATCCCAGTCAGATTAGTGGCAACATATCGATCCTACTCCTCTGGAATCTTCACTCGATCCCCATCATTTCACTTTTTCTTGTGAACCTATCTTCTTTGGAGCAGACAAAGAAGACAAAGAAGAATTTGATCTTTGGGGGTTCTTCGACAATTCCATCCTTGCCTTTGAAGCTAACACTTTTACCAACTCCTAGAATCCTTACAATATGAGGAGCCAAGCCAACAAAGGCCCCTTCATAATGTTGAATCCCCTGAAAAATACCAATATCCCTCTGGATCCCCTTGTGAATGTTAAACCGCCCCCTCCAAAGGGCTCATCCCCAATAATACCTGATATTTCATAGGAAAAGGTTAGTGAATTCTGAAGGGATGATTCGACATCAAAAAGGTGATGGAAAACACCACTAACACCATGAATTTGATGGAGGTACTTATTAGTTTCCCTAAGCAAAGGAAGGCCCTCCTACAATATCTAGAAAGCCCAGAAACCCGTAATCCCCCACCAAATACTGTCACCTTTGACGAAGCTAATTTGGCTGTGTTCTAGGGAAATATAGAGGACCCTCCCTTCCTGCTTAGCCTCAAAATCTATGGAAAAACTTTGCACAACTATTTGGTAGATTCAGGAGCTTCAAGAAATGTCATGCCCCTATCCATTTGTAAGAAGATCGAGTTGGTTCTCATGTCGTATAAGGGTTTAGTAGTTCAATTGGAAAAGACTACTGTTAAAATGGTAGGTGAATTAAAAAACATCCAGATTTAGCTCTTTTATGACCCTCAGGTGTCCAGTGTCATTGACATACAAGTGGTTGACATCCCCAAAACCTACGGGATGCTTTTAAGTCAAAATTCGGTCCAAGGCCCTAAATGGGTATATCTTGACTGACTTTTCCCAATTGTTTCTCCCTTGGAGAGGGGAAGCCAGTCAAATCAAGGTGGAAAGTAAACCCTAGATGAACCAAGCCCTCACCAATTATGGTCAGGTGAGTGACATATTGTTCCCTGAACTAGAGTCGTACCTATACAAGGCCAAAAAAATCTTGACCCTGGACTTCATTCCAGGCAAAATATTCCTCGATGAGGACCCCACTATCACTCAAAGGATCAAGCAACCTCATTGTAAAATCAAAAAAATGATGTCAGCCTTCAAGATGACAACACAACCTTGGCCACCCTCCTATCAGATACATGGTGTTGGGTGCATTAGAAAGAACACTCTGATTTGGAATGCAAGCCTTGTGTTGGCACCGCCAGGATTTGTTTCTTAAATCTCCAAGAGAAGAGAAGCAAGGAAGAAGCCCTTGCGCAACACAGTCCACCCACAAACATAACTAAAGGATTTCTCATTGAGGAATCCATATTTGAAACTCCTTTGGATGTCATTCTGACCCCTGAAGCATATGTCCCAAAATACATGCTAGAAATACCTCCCCTTACGAAGTTAGTACCACGCACTACCCACCATCCCAGACCCCACTACACTGATAATGACTTATGGATCCTGAAGTTTGACAGGTCCCAATCTAAACAAGGTTGTGGGGGCAGGGTAGAATTGATTATCCCTTGAGGAAAATCCTTCCTCCCCTCTTATCGATTGTAGTTTGACTGCACAAACATTGTCACGAAATATGAAGCCTTAGTTTTGGGTCTCTTATTTGCACTGAGAAAAGGAATCACCTCCCTCCGGGTGATGGGTGATTCAGAGCTAATATTCTAACAAGTCTAGAGCCAATAAACACGTCATGATAAATGGTTGGTAGAATATCATAGCCAAGCATGGAGTTTAATAAAGGACTTCGATGCCTTCAACATTGAGGTAATCCCCTGGAAAATAAATTATGTTCCAGACACTCTTGTCATGTCTGCTACCACTCTTGAACCCATGGTGGGTTCCCAACTCTGGAATTTTTTTGTAGAAATGGTCCCTAACCCCTCTATTCCTGACAATATAACCTACTTCCAGGTCTTTGAAAATGATAAACACATCCTTACCTTCATGGAGAATGTTGGTGTCTTTGAAGATCAGATCATTGAGAAGAAGAACATGATGATACAGAATAGGGTGGAGATGAGGATGATATCCTTGATCTACCCACTAACATGATCTCAAAGGGGATGGTTAGTCTTGAACATATCTTCGATTCAGACCCTCGAGTCAAAGATAAAATCCCTCAGTCCTCAGAAGGGGGAAAATATGAGAAAATCAATATTAGGACAGATGCTAAGGAAAAATGTGTTTACATAGGTACCTCTTGTTCTCTGGAGAAAAAGGAGAAGATTCTCGCGGTCCTCCAAGAATATATTGATGTGATTGTGTGGGGATACGAAGATATCAAAACATATGATACATCCATCATGACACACACAATTCCCCTCAAGCTCAATACCAAGCCTTTTAAGAAAAAATACAGGCCAATCAATCCCCTAATCGAACCTCTGATCTATCAGGAGGTTCAGAAGTTACTATATTCCTAAATCATCTTCCCCATCTAGCATACCACATGGGTAACAATTTTAGTCCCAGTCTTGAAGAAGAATGGGGAAATTTGACTATGCGTAGATTTTTGGAACCTAAATAAGGCCTTGAATAAAGATAACCACCCATTTCCCTTATTGGATGAGGTAATCTAGATCATAAAAAACTCACAAATGATGTCCTTCCTCGACAAATACTCCAAGTATAACCAAGTCATGGTGAAGTTTGAAGATTGAATCAAAACTGCATTCACCACCAAGTGGGCAACATTTTCTTACAGAAGATTTTATTTTGCTTGATTAATGTTGGGGCTACATTCTAGAATTCAATGGACATTACATTTGAAATTTTGGTTAACAAATGCTTAATCATCTACATGGATGATTTTAACTGTGTTTTACTGGGATAGGCGTGATCATCCCACCCACCTCACCAAGATTTGTGAGAAATGTCATCAGTTTCGCATTTCCCTCAACCCTAAGAAATGTATATGTAGAGTCATGGAAGGGAATTTGATTAGACATATTGTCTCTAAGAAGGGGATAGATATCAACCCTGAGAGAGTAGAGGCACTGTTAAATTTGCAGATGTTTGGCAGCAAGAAAGAGATGCGGTCTTTCTTCGAGAAGATCAACTTTGTTTGACGCTTCATCATCAGATTATTCTAGGTTATTAAGCCTCTAAATGATATTATTAAGAAGGACATATAAATTGAGTGAAGTCTAGAGGAAAAAGAGGAATTCACTCAGATCAAACAATCCATCAAAGAGGCTTCAATCTTGGCAAGCCCAGACTATTCCCTCTTGTTTTACATATGTTCCTTCGCCTCTGCCAACTCCACTGCCACATTTTAAGCCAAAGAGTTGAATGTGAGGAATGACCCATTGCTTTCATGAGTTCCCCCTTCAAGAATGTCAAAGTGTGGTATTCACCTCTTGAGAAGAAATCGTTTTCCCTCATTTAGACATTAAAGAAATTCTGGCACTACATTCTTCAGAGCACAGTACATGTGATCATGTCGAATCAAGACATAAAATATTTATTGATGCAGAGTGAGTTGGGAGAACATCGGGGGAAATGGATGGCTATCCTCCAAGATTTTGACCTTGAAATGCAACCCATGCGGTTAGTCCACAGATAGGGATTGTGCAAGGTTGTGGCTGAGACAGACCTACAAATTGAATGCCAAACTTACACAATGAAGTCCCTCACTCAAGGTCCCTGGTATACCGATTTGGTATACCTTCTATTGAATAATCGATGCCCCAAAGGAATCCCTCCCAAAAAACACCAGGATCTCCAATTAAAAAGTGCACACTTTGTGATAAAGAATGGGACTCTTTTTCATAGAAATTACAAAGGTGTGTATCTTCGATGTCTTGATCGAGAACAGGCGGCAAAAATGATTGATGAGTTTCATGGACAGTTTGGAACCGGGCATGGCTTAGTTGATGCCACCACCCATAAATTTTTTTGGGCTAGTTACTATTGACCTTGTATATTTAAGGATGTCCACGCTCACATAATAAAATGCCATACTTTCCAAACCACTCCCTCCCAGGAGTGGAACCTGTCAATGCCTCTCCAACCTGTCTTCGAGGTTAGACCTTTCTCCCAATGGGCATTCGACTTTATTAGGGAAATAAACCCCAACTCACTGGACACTGGTACATTGACTACCATAGACTACTGCACCTGGTGGTCTGAATCCATACCATGCAAAAACAATACACCAGACTTGGTAATCATTTTTATTGAGGAAAACATTGCCACCAGATTTAGAATGCCTTTTTCCCTTGTGTGCGATAATGGTCCAAAATTTTCCTCCGCCCAGCTACTTGAGTGGGCTTACGCCAGAAATGTTACTCTCAAATTTTCAAGTAATTAATGTCCGTAGGGTAACGGGCTAGCAGTCAACTAACAAGAACCTCTTAAAGGTAATCAAATATCTACTTGAGAGAAACCCCCAGAATTTTTACAAAAATCTTAGGTTCGCCCTCTAGGCGGATCACATTTTAGTCAAGGGCACCCTGGGAATTCTCTTTTCCAACTAGTCTACGACTAATGTCCGGTGTTCCCGGTGAATCTACAGATCACAGTCCTATCATTTATGTAAGAATTTGACACAAGAGACAACATTGTGGAGGTCCACCTCCTCAACTTAATACGCCTATAAGAATAGAGATATGGTGCCCTAGAAAATTTTGCAAGGCACCTGGCACTTGTCAAGTGTTTGTTTGACAAGAGAGTCTAGTACAAGGCTTTTCAAATTTTGGACTTAGTCCTCTTGTGGGATAAGGCTCAAGATAAGAAAGACAAACATGCCAAATTTCAAAGGCTCTAGCTTGGGCCATGCCAGATATCCAAAGTCTATGGGGCTAACGCATACCGTCTCAAGTCCTTAATGGAAGAGGTCATCCTACTGCCTGTTAACGGACAGTTTCTAAAGTATTACTTCAAGTGAGGAAGGAAGGGGCTCCTTGCCCCGTGTATTTTATGTGTAGTTGGCTTGTAATTAGATCTGGTGTCCCTTGTAGGCCCACCTTTCCCACCTTTTTTTCTCCTTGTTTGACCCTTTTCACCTTGTAAGTAGTCTTTGGTTTTCTTTTCATTTGTTGGTGTTGTTCATCCCAAACTCTGACATTTTGACTCACCTCCTGTATTTTAGCAGTCCCCAATCTACCACCTGGGCGACGACTAGTCATATCCTCATCTAAGAAAATATTTGAAAGTGTGACGTAGGACATTGGTGAATATTCATCAGGTTCAAACAAAGTTCATGCCAATTATCAAGAGAAAATGGTTGACCAAGTCAGCAAAATAAAGGGAAGAAGAGAACTAATAAAATAGAGGATAGATTGATTGTACTCCCAAAAGATTATGCATAAAAATTAAAGTGTATCTCATGCTGAGAGTTTCTTCTCCTCTTAAGAAAGTTCAATAGATGACAAGGTGAAACGAGCGGCGTCACAGTAACAAGTTAAACTTGAGGACCTCGGTGAAAGAAGTACTGCTTTCACCATCTCAAAAAAAAAGAGAGAAGAAAAACCTAAAGGAGGAAGAAACCATAGAACCCGGGTTGCAAGATAACTCATTGAAATGTAATTTTTTCTAGATGGAGTATAGTTTCTCTATTTCTCCCAGAAATTATTCTATGCATCCCTTTCTAAGCACGCACTTCATGACTTGGCAAGAATGAATTTCCAAATTATGGTGAGTTAGATTCTCTGGCACCCGAAGTTACACTGGTAAGAGAATCTATGATGATGATGGTGGAACCCAAATTTACATATAGATTTGTATATCTAAAAAGCTTAAGGAAGTACTCTTTTACCTTTGTAAATAAATTATTATGTTCTATGTTTTTGTTTTACCTTAGTCTTATTCATATTTGAATTCATAATCTAGTCATTACGCATGTTTTGCAGTCTATTTGATTATTTTATACCTTTATGTAGATCCATCTGGCGATTAAAATTCAATGAAGATCGACGGTTGGCGCTATCCCTTAAACTAGAGATAAAGCATCTTTATCAATTAAGGCATCACAACTAGCTACTAGGTGTTTGATAAGGTCTCGACCGGGTGGGGTCAAAGATAATTAATCATCACATAGATAAAATCTCATCGAACGATCAGTGTTATTCTGCTATGTGAAGCTGTAGATCTTTTAAACCATTAAGGGAATGCAATTGATCACCACGTGTCTCGGCCCCACTATAGTTTGTGCGGTGAAAAGGAAAGATCTATGGTTAAATTTCTGCAAAGATCTATGGTAGGGGTTATGCCTCAAAGCTTAGATGCAGGATGTTTAACTTCCAAGGAATCACAACAGTGACACATGTCATGGGCCCGCCAAAGTTTGAGATGATAGGATAGAAAGGATACAGCTGGGAGTTTCTAATTTGTTGAGAAGACTGACAAGGATGCTCGTCATTTATAAAGTATATTAAAATATGAGATACTAAAGCCCCCATCTTTTATCATGTGGGTAAGATTGACAATGGTGATTTAACTAAGATCAAAAGGTGATCGAGTCTTAAGAAAGGCGGGAGGAAGATCTATGGTCAAACAAAGATAGATCTACAACACACGTGATGCCTCAAAATAGAGATGAATGATCTTTACTCATTTCAGCATTATGATATGGTGATGTGTTCCCTAGACCCACAGACTCAAAGTACCATGATTGTCTGTTAAGATACAAAAGGAATCAAAATTCAGCATGATCCCACGATCGACAGATAAATGTCTTTTACTCATTGAGGCATTGCGAGATGATGACATGTGTCCTCGATGGTCAAAAAGATAGAATGCTCAGGTGGTAGTGTTGACTAGGATTTTCTTTTGTCATTTTAATATTTTAATTGTATTTTCATGTTTGCTAGGGTTAGGTTTATTATTTGATACGTCAACATCTTCATGCAGGGTTTCAAAGGTGGTGATTATGGATCTGTCTGATCCTAGAACAATGCAACCTTTGTGACATACTAAAGGATGATCACATGCATATATTCATTGAAGAAGATGCACAAGAATGGAGGATACTATAGGGTGGTCGACAATGTCGATGTTTCTATTCTAAATGATAAAGCTTCTCAATAAACCAGAAATTAAATATCCATTATCAAAAGTAGAAATGTATAAGATGAGCATGAGGTCAAAGTATCATGATGACTACATGGAGAATCGTTATTATATCAGACATGATATTGAGGACTTGATAAGGTATCATTATTTTGAATTGTCTCTAACAAATCACAAGAGATTTGTTAGTGACCATTATTCTGATTCCTTTTGGTCGACAACCATTTCTAACAAGGATTTTAATTACTCCTTAATTGTAACTAATGTTCAGTTGTTGATCTTAGGATTAGGTTTTAGTTATCAAGAGACACATCAGTCTGAAGCTTGTATGCATCCCTTGGACTTTATACAAATAGGGATTCTAGGACCATGTGAAAGATTGACAATTATTATTATTATTCTAGTTTGATCACAACTGCAACATGGACTCAAATGTACTATTTTTTAAAATCAATAAAAGATAAGTGTTTTTTGTCTCACTTGTGGTGAGAAAATTCAATTCATTTCAGTTAGTCCCTTTCAATTATTGAAGGAATTTCAATTGCTATTCTTGCAATGCTTGTGTAGAGATCTTATATGTCTTATATCATCGTTTGATTATCAAGGAGTTTGTGAAAAGTCTGGATGTTTTTGGCTACTTGTTCAACTGGTCTCCCAATCATAGGAGTTAAATTCATTTTAACTAACAAGAATATAAATAGACTTAATTTCTCTACATCTATCGCAATCGAATAGTTGATGGTATTGGAACATATAATGTCTTGCAAGGTTGTACATAGGATTGAAATTGGATTGATTATACTACCCAAGTTGATATATGCATTGATATAATTAATTGTTGGATATAGTCATTTAGTTCATTGTTTAAGTTGTTGAGATATTCTAGCATTCATTCATTTATATATACTATTCAAAGCATTCTTAAAATCTCACAAAGCATTCAGTTTTGCAGTTTTATGTTGTATTGATTACAATTTGATTTATTTCAAGTGCCTTGCCATACTTGAGAGAGAGAAGTTTGAATTGTATCTTATCTGCTATAAAAAGCCTTGTAACTTGGAGGATAAGTCAAGGTATAGGCCTACCAGCCTTGGTTTTGCAGAGCCAGAATTGCAAAAGGTTCAACCTTGCCTTGGTTGAAACTTGTTAGTTGGCCAAATCACTTGGGTTTCCCAGCATTGGATTGGCAAGTCCATAGGAAATCTAATCTGTTTATTTAAGCACCAATAGATTGGCGATTCTACTAAGGAGTTGTTCTTAAGAAAAGTTTCAAAATTTCTGGTACATATAGACTCTACTAGGAGAAAGGACTCACAAGATAGTAATTATTTTCCTTCTGGAAAGAAGGTGCCGACTCTACAAATTTTGATGAAGTTATATCTTGGTAAACTAATTTTGTCATACTAAGTATTCATGTGGGGTAGAAGATCCTTGCATCAAGATCATGTTGAATTAGATTTACACAAAAGTCTAAGAAGAGGAAAGAAATAGGTTCCAGATATGTTGTATATGGGATATAAGAAGTTTCCTGATAGGGAGAACACTAATTTTAGTCAGGAAAAATAATTTGTGAATCCAAGTAATGTCAAGGAAGATAGAAATCCCTTTGGATTTGAAGATACCGAAGATCATAATCCAATGTAGGAAATAGAAGAAGAGATAGAAGAGTATGATGATGAAGATTAGTTTTTATATGCTACATTAAATAAGTTGACTAAGTATGGAAAACAAAATCCAAAAGTGGTTAAAGCTTTGAGAAGGCTACCTAGTGAGGCCTTGGATATGTTAGAAATAAAAATAAGTGATTTAATTTTAGTTCCTGGTGATGAAAAAAGAACACAAGAAAAGGTGATGCCAAAAAGGGATGGAGTACCAAAATACAATCCCCCTCATAGAGAAAATGGGGAGCAGATTTTCAACAGTGATCATACAAACCCATTGTTTGAACCAGACAATAGAGAAAGGTGTGAGAAGAAAGTAACAAAAATAGAAGGAATGATCATTGGGGAAAACCAAATAATGGAGAAAACTATGACAAAAGTAATCTAAGGCAACAAAACATGGGAAATAATTATAATAATGGTAAAAATCACCACGGCACAAATCATCAAAATCTCAGAGGTCAGAATGGGAATTGCCATAATATGGGCCAAATAAGAAGACCTCCTCGAATAGTTGATGGTATTGGAATATATATTGTTTTGCAAGGTTGTACATAGGATTGAAATTGGATTGATTCTATTGCCCAAGTTGACATAGGCATTGATCTAATTAATTATTGGATATAGTCATTTAGTTCATTGTTTTAAGTTGTTGAGATATTCTAGCATTAATTCATTTATATATACTATTCAAAGCATTCTTACAATCTCACAAAGCGTTCAATTTTGCAGTTTTATGTTTTATTGATTACAATTTGATTTCTTTAAAGTGCCTTGCCATACTTGAGAGAGCGAAGTTTTAAGTGTATCTTATCTTGTATAAAAAGCCTTGTTACTTAAAGGATAAGTCAAGGTATAGGTCTAACGACCTTGGTTTTGCAGAGCCAGAATTGCAGAAAGTTCAACCTTACCTTGGTTGAAACTTGTTAGTTGGCAAAATCACTTGGGTTTCCCAACATTGGATTGTAAAGTTCAAAGAAAATCCAATCTGTTGATTTGAGCACCAATAGATGATAAGACCTTGGTCTTCTCTATAGGTAGGTTCTAGAGTTCTAAAATGCACGAGGTATTTGTCCTAGTGAGTCACCATTTATTATGCCCTGCATACCTGTCCCTACATTTTGTCTGGCAAAGTGTTGGGTCTCACCTTTTTTATTTTTGCCTTTGATCTATTTTCTTTGTCCTTTGTCTTCTGTTTCTTCAGGGTCTAGAACTTGGAGTGTCTTCCTATCTTGTGGCCAAGGAATTCTAGACTTTGGGGATTTCGGCATCCACTTTTGTCTTTGCTAGAAGAATTGAATGTCAGGTTCCCTGAGGCCCAGACTTTGAGATCTACCTATCCCTAGAATTCCAATCAGTAATTAATGTGCTCTCCTAGGAAATATTAAAGGATTTTACCATTTCACTTTCACATTTACCACAAACAAAGTTATCTCTTGAGCTACTGTTATGAATTGTTAAGTGTCTTCGAGCTCAAATTTTCAAATTGTAAAATTGTGATAGTGCTTGTGACCATGTTCGAATAGTAGCATTGGGTCATGGAGACAATAGGTGAAATGTTGTTTCAAGTTTTTTCCTCTTCTCCATTTCGTGTTTCAGGTAGGTTCCTCTCACGGCCTCCTAGTTCATTTTCTATTCTTTTTGTTTGTTTCTTTATTTTGTTGCTTTTTCTTTTCATGTCACCCGAAACTTGCACTGTAAATAGTGCTTGCGCACGCATTTGGGCTTGTTTTCCTTTGCTTTGTGGTTCTAGTGTCTGCCCTCCATGGCTTTTCTAAGCCTATGGATGGGTCCCCTATAAATTAATATAAATTAGTGTAAGTTGGTGTAAATGCTTTGTAAATTTTTTGAATGCTTTGTATATTTTGTAAATGCCTTGTGAATTCGTATAAATGCCATGTAAATTTGTGGTTATTCTATGAAGTAATGTAAATTGCCTGTAGGTTAATGTAGATGGTTGGTAGCTTCATGTATACTCTGTACAATTGCATATTTTGTGAATATGTAGGCATCCCAGGTGTTCCATGTAAACTTTGTGCATTTTGCGTGTATGGTGTAATTTGCTGGTCTGTGTAAATAGGAGTGTGAGTTCGTCAAGTCCAAATTATTTATGGGGTTTTTCAACTACACATTAAAATAATAGGGTCACCGACTCTATATTGAGTCAGCAAGACCCAGGTCATGATGTCGAGTGCCAAATTCTGCCAAGTTGCCATATCTGAGTTAGTCGCAAAGTCGAGATTGTGCACTCAATGAATCAATTGTAGTTTTCTCTCTCCTTTTTCATATCTACCTTAATGGTGGGATAGATTCCCATGAGTGGACATTTAAATTTGTCCCAGCTGGCCATTAATACCCTTCGTGTCATGCCAACTATTAACCAAGTTCCATAACTTTGCCCTAGTGAGCATACACGTGTCTACACTTTGAGATGACTGAACACTTAATTGAACGTCACATCAACTACCTTGCTTGTACTTTTTTTTAATTATGAGATTCTTTATCCCAGTGTGTTATGATAATCCCCAACATGTCCTTCATTGTAGTTTCTTAGGTTACTATCTTTGAACTTATCCCATCTCGAACATATGTTTTGTGTCTTGCGATTTGCTCATGAAAGAAACATCCCCACCTGATATTGTTGCAATAACTAACATTGTGTTTCTTTTCTTTATAACAGGACAAGTGATCCTTGAAATCCCAGGATCTAGAATTTTTCTTAAGGTTAATAAGTTGTATATCTTATACTGACAGTCATCCGATCCTGCAGGTTGTAATTGTGAAAATGGCAGAAGCGGGATCACCTCTGGGAACTCTGGAACTTCCAAGCACATCAGTAGTGCCTGCCAATAAATCAAAGGCGGAAAAGGCTTTAGAAAATCTCCCATTGGTTCTAAAGTACAAGAAAGACGACATAGTCCAGGGTTTCCAGATTGAAACAATTCTTTGAGAGGTCACATATATATATTTAGGCACCTAGGCCAAACTTAAGGGCCTTTGTCAAGCCATATATCATCTATGATGATCCAACGACCCAGCACCAATAAACATAGCAACCTCCAGAATCATCCAAGCGGTCAACTTTCCCCACTCAGTGCAATCACTAGAATTAATATTGCTCTTGGCCAAAAGCTACAATACAACCATTAGAGCCATTGTGACATCTAGCAGAGTGCCCATCGCCTCCTTAGATCATGATTCCATCTCCACATTTTGCCAAATTCCATTTTCCAGGGGTTTGTCATCCTCACCTGGATAGCCTCAATAGCTCAATTCACAAAGGCTAGAGTTGCGGCCCGACGCCATCTTAACACAGAATGGATGAAAATTTTGTGTCAAGATTACAAGAAGATGAGGATAGATATCCCTTGCTCTAATTTCAAGGAGCCAATCCAGGTAGGGATAATATTTTTGTGCAGGGTTTTCAGGGAGCCTCATGCCCAAGAATTCTCTCTGTGGATGTACTATTTTCTGTATTGTATAACCACTAATAAGCAACACTTTTACTGGGCGACTATCATCTCAAGTCATGTGGATGCCCAGATAAGAAAGGTGGGAGAGGACCACAAATTTTATATTTTCTTTTGTTCAGTGGTCCTTATCTTGATAGAGCGCAGGAGTTCGGGGACTAGACATAGTTAGTGTCCTCAGAACCGAGATGAGGCAGTCCACCCCATTGGATCATTTTCCCTAGATCCAATGGGATGAGTGCTTTCAACATTTTTGTAGAGTAAATTACACCTTCGTATTCCATGGGATAAAGGCGCTCACCAACGATATAGGGTTAAAAATTTCTCCAGAAGCCATGGCCATGGTAAGCTTGCGGAGGTGCGATTCCATCCAATTTTCACATCATACATATATCTAGGTTACTGTGTTTACCAAAAACCCTTCTTTGTTACCAAAAAATTGCAAAGATAGAGTGGTACTATTAGATTTTTGTAGGTAGAGACTAGAAGTGCATGCCTTGATGGCCACCAAGAAGATCACCTCAGTATCTTTCCTAGTTTTATGTGGCATATATACTTGCTCCCTTGCTGCGGCCTGAGAAGCAGAGAACAAGCTAAGTAGTTTGAACTTAGCCAAATTTTCACTTAGCCGCAAGAATTATGACCCACAGGGCTGGCTAGAGTAGGTGATGTCCTAGGGATCTCAACCCCATGCAATGCATTTAGAGGATTGCCAGGATGACTTTGAGGTTCGAATCTGACACTACGTAAGAATGTCAAAGGGCATGATGGACTGCCTTGGCCTCTGGACTTTCCCCCAGACATTTTCTGACAATGAGTCACATGAAGACCCTGAGTACAAGGAAATAGGTATTGATAAGATGTACCTCCCACTAGTGGATTGGGGAATCCTGGAAATTTTGACAGTCGAGTTCATCTCAAGAGCATTGATTGAGCACAACCACACATATTTTTCAAGGGTGTGCCCGAAGAATGTCTGATTGGACAACCAAATTTTTATGGCAATTGGTTATGGATCCTGAGCAGTGGAACAATCCAAAGCCTAAGGGAAACAAAAGGTTGATGCATCTTCCCAGACATTGAACCCCACCCCAGACCCCCTAATGAGGCGATTAAATGTACATTTAGAGAAGTCTTGGAAGCTAATAGAAGCAAGGAGCTTCATAGTAACAATCGGTCTCAGAGCCATCCCTGTGGGATCCCTACCCCCAACGGATACTTCTCCCTCCTTGGTTGCCCCATTTGGTATGCCATGCAGTGAGGATGTCAGGGAAGAAGGAACAATGGCAATCGTCGGAGTACCGCTCCAAAGGAAGGAGAAACATAAAGTAGATAAATCCCCTCTGAATAGGGACCCAAGCCCGGGACCTAAAGATGTGGACAAGGTCTAAGATATTCCCTTCACTTTCTCCTTTGACAAAGATGATGCCCCAGAAAATCCCCTAGATATCTCCCAAATAAACGTTGATGACTTCTTTCAAATTGACAAGTTGGGCAGTCTACATGTTGTACGCCTCTCTTTCCGGTTCCCACAGCTTTCCAAAGGCGAGGGTTAGTAGCAAAGGTTCACAAATGAATGCAAATCAAGTATATAATGACTACTAAATGAATAACAGAAACGTGAGCAATAAAATGTACAAACAAGATAAAGGAAGACAAGTAAATGCAAACCCCTCGATGCTTGAAGCTTCTATTATTTCTCTCTACTCCTTCTGAAACGATGTTCTTGATGCTCAGTATTGGCGGGGCAGCGTCTATGACTTGAGAAGCATTAAGAATTTGATAATTGAAATGTGTGTGTGTGATCGCAAGATGACTTGAATGCTAGAACCAAACTGACAGAGTAATGGTGCACAAGAGCTTGAAATCCTGGATCCTTCAAATGGTTATGAAGGGTTTATTATATAGGAATTGGTGATGAAATGAACGGTTGAGATCAATCCCAGAGATGGGGAGATGAACGGTTGAGATCAAAAGGAACAGGAGAGGTCCTCAGTAAACTCCACCTCTTCATTTGGTAAAGAGGAGATAGGGTTTGGTTAACTGAAGAGCTATTTATGAGTTACCTTTTTGAACTGAAGAGGTGGGTGAAGTTACCCATGTGGACTAGAGAGATGGGTGGAGTAACCCATGTGATGTAATTGGAGTTATCTCTTTGAAGATAAATGA
>MU227513.1:2480330-2492845 GCA_018584345.1 Thuja plicata
GAAATTGAGTTTAATTAATTAATTTAATGATAATTAATCAATTAAAGCTATTTAATTAAATAAAATTAATTATTTAATTAATTTTGAGAATTGGATTCGATGATTTGGGGAATGAATTTAGAAGAAAATAGATGATTAATTAATGATTAAAAAACCATTAATTAATACATGAAAATTAGTGTTTTTAATGTAAAGTCGCAAGCCTGTCCATTTTAGGGTGTCTACACATGCAATGAGAGAGAAGGTGATCGAGGAGGTGATGCAAGAATAAGATACAAGTACCATCCAGGAGGAGGAAAATGGTGAAGAGGCACAAAAATGTGCTCTAGAATTGGGAGAAGAACACCAGCAATAGGAAGCCGAGAGAAAGACAACAAAGGAAGGGAAAGAACACGAGAATAAACAGGTTGACGAGCAATTGATTGCACCTAGGGAAACTGAACCTACAGGAACAATCGTACCCCCATACATAATGCTCCTACCTCCCATAGGTGATCAAGGCATATTGCCTCTTCTGGACCAAGGCCCCTTTCCCCCTCCAGACACTTGCAAAGAAGATGCTGATTTAGAGTTTGACATAAAGAACAAGATGAACAGGTGTTGCAGCTGCCACCATCTTCCCCACCTGCAGAGAATATCCTAGGAAATGATACAGGGATGGGGGAAGAGGACTGGTAATAATCTTGATAATAAAACTAATGATACGATTATGGAGGAACCAGAGCAAAGAACTGAAGATACCTTGTGTTTGAGTGCTTCATTTGTAGAGCATTTAGCCGAGAGAATGGTATCATCAACAAACTGTTGATGGTTGATGTTTTCTACTATGTTAGTTACTTTGATTCCTAAGATCTAATTTGTTTGATGATAATGGGTGATCATCCTACCAAAGGCTTTTGCCATGATGATGAAGAGGAAGGGTGATAGGGGGTCCCCTTGTCTAAGGCCTCAGGAGATTTCAAAGTAATCCTCATGAGTTTTGTTTACCAGGACAAAGATTTTGGAAGAGGAAATATAATTGAATATCAAATTGATCCATTGCTTCGAGAAGCCAAAAGATTCTAAGCATTTGCAGAGAAATCACTAGTCAACTTTATCATTAGCTTTTTGAATGTCTAATTTTATAATTATGCTTGGTTCCTTATTCTTTTGTACTGAGTGAATCAGTTCTTGAATGATTATAATATCATCAAAGATAGACCATCCAGGGATAAAACCCGTTTGTTCTTCAGAGATTAGGCCTGGTAGTAGGGTTTTTAGTATGTTTTCTAGGGCTTTGGATAAAATTTTATAAATGGTGTTACAAAGTGCTATTGGTCTGAAGTCACCAAAATTCTCACTTTCATTTTTATTTGGGATAAGTACAAGGGAAGTGTTATTGATTTCCTTGAGTATGTTCCCAGATTTTGAAGAGTTCTCAACAGCTTCCCATAATTCTTGACCTAAGAAGTGCCAACATTTTTGGAAGGTATATGCTTGAAATCCGTTAGGGCCTGGGGCTTTTTTTTGGCTTCATTTGGAAAAGCATAGTTTTGATTTCTTCTAAGGCAAAACTATCGTTTAACATTTTGTTATCTTTTGGGGTTATAATTTTGGGAATGTTGTTTAAAAGTATAGGTTGGGAGTGTAGATCCAAGGATTCCCAATTATTTAGAGTATTTTGGAAGAAGGAAACAACTTCCTAAGAAATTTCTTTGGGGTCTTCTAGTGATAACCCCTGATTGTTTTTTATCTTCATTATTTTGTTGATTATTCTTCTTTGTTTGGTGATATTGTGGAATTTCTTTTGTGTTTTTATCTCCATCGAGTAACCAAATTTCTTTGGATTTTTGTTTCCAATAAATTTCCTCTTTGGAAATAATCTCTTCATGTTTTTTGAGGAGTTCCTTTTCTTTGAAATATTTGGTGTTGTCCATGCCATATTTAATCACTTCTTCATTTAAGGCTTGAATATCTTTTTCTATTACCTTTTTTTTTCTTTGGATATATTCTTAAAGTGTAGGTTGTTCCAATTAAGTATTTTGACTTTTAAAGCTTTTAGTTTAGAGATGAAGCAATACATTTTTAACCCTTCAAAATGTTCTTCAAGCCACCATTCTTCTAGTAAGGTTATGAATTTGTTGCCTAGGAACCACATATTTTCAAATTTAAATGGATTTCTCTTATGTTTGGCTTCTTCCTTAATCTCCAAGGTTATTGGAAGATGACCCGAGCCTGATAAAGCTTCTAAGGATGTAGAGAGAGTGTAATCAAAAGATGTTATCTATCGCCTACAAATAGAAATCTATCTAGTCTTTCAACTATGTTGCAGGAACCATCTCTTCTATTGTATATACCATTGATGGTGTTTATGCCAATAAATTTGTATCTAGATATCCATTCGTTAAAATCTTTTATTGATTGTGATATCTGTTGTGTTCTGCCTTTTTTTCATTGAGGTTTTTAATAGCGTTAAAATTGCCACCCATAATGTAATTCTAGTCTTTGTTTGCTTTATAGAAATTGTCAATTTTTCCTATAATTCAATTTTTCCATTGGTAGTGATAGGACCATAAATATTAATAATGAAGAATGTTAAAGAGCTATGGATACTTTTAATCCATCCCCCATCGAATTGGTTTCTTTTATAATGCATTAAAATTTAATTTTTCTCCGGTCCCAAATTATTGCTAATCCACCAAAGGGTGTGGTGATCTTAGTGTATTCCATCTATCATATCCCTAACTTTTTTTTTTTGCTTTCTTCATTTTAAGTTTTGTTTCTTGAATTAGGATAATTTCATAATTTAGTAATTTTAGCCATCGTTTTAATAATTGTTGTTTGTTAGGGGCATTTAGGCCCCTAACGTTCCATGAAGAGAGCCTTATTTCTCTGTGGGAAGGAACTTCCCCTTCCTAACATTAAAGAGACTAGAGATTTTGATTTGATTCTTGGCTTCTCCATCCATTTTCCTTAATTTAGAATATGGTATCAGATTTATGTCTGCTGTCAATTCTTCCCTGATTTCTACTTCCTCATGTGTAAAATTAATTCTGATCATGTCATATACTGCCTCTAATTCAAGAGGGATATTGTCATTTTGTTTGGATGTGGGTTGATGAAAGTCTTTAATTTATTCTGGTATAATTTCATTTACTTCCTGGCTCTGGTTGGTTTCCTCTTGTAATTGTTGCCATGTTATTAGCATTTCACAAACCTCTTCCTGTGTAGCCATGGCTTCTTCCATTAGCTCACTCAACACAATCATACTATTTCCCACTTTATTTATCGATTCCTTCTGTTTTATTTGTTCATTGTTATTTTAGATTCAACCTTTACTATCACCTCTACCTGGTTTGTGTTTTTAGATCCTGTCCGAGGTGGAATAATGAGATTATGAAGGATGATGTTTTCCATATTTTCCTCTATATCTATTGGCGTTGTCAATACAGTGTGATTCAATGTCTCAATGAATTTATTTGAAGTAGTTTCTGTATTTGAATGATAATTTTTATTTATAATTCAAGTATAAACATTTTAAATTTGAAAATATATATTAATACTTATAAATAAAATATTAAAAAATAATATGTAGGTTTATGATATTTAAAATTAAATAGAGTGATAACTAGAAATAAATAAAATAATCTTAATTTTTAAATTAATAAAATAAGATGATTGAGAATTATGTTTCCTTACAATTTTATAAAATATAGAATTATAATAATAAATAAATAAAATCTAAATTAATGAATTTTACTTAACAATTAAATCATGAATTTAATAAGACTAAATACTAATACATTAAAATAATGATGATTTGACACACTCCAAAAATATGTTTTATTTATCATAAAATATTTTCATGAATAAGTTTTACATTTTTATTTATATGGAAATAATAGTACACATTAAAAAAAGTTTTGTTTTCTACCTCTTTTCATCAAAGTTTTATCGTAGTTGGGGCCTCGACGCCCAAGATGTTAATGAAAATTCCTAGTTTCATCAAAGTTTTAGATTATGGTTTCCTACCTCTTTTCATCAAAGTTTTACTGTAGTTGGGGGCCTCGACCCCCAAGATGTTAATGGCAATTCCTAGTTTGTTGCTATTGTTTGCATTAGTTACCATATCTTGATTTAATATATTTGTTTTATTATCCTCTAATTCTAAATCGCTTTGTATTTTATCATCATTTTGTTTGGACGTGGGTTGATGAAAGTCTTTAATTTGTTGTGGTGATTTTCATTTACCTCTTGCCTCTGGTTGGTTTCCTCTTGTAATTGTTGCCATGTTATTAGCATTCACAAACCTCTTCCTGTGTAGCCATGGCTTCTTCCATTAGCTCACTCAACACATTCATACTATTTTCCATTTTATTTATCAATTCCTTCTGTTCTATTTGTTCATTGTTGATTTTAGATTCAACGTTTACTATCACCTCTACCTGGTTTGTATTTTTAGATCATGTCCGAGGTGTAATAATGAGATTATGCAGGATGATGTTTTCCATATTTTCCTCTATATCCATCGGCGTTGTCAATACATTGTGATTCGATTTCTCAATGAATTTATTTGAAGTGACTTCTGTATTTGAATGATAATTTTTATTTATAATTCAAGTATAAACATTTTAAATTTTAAAATATATATTAATATTTACAAATAAAATATTAAAAATAATATGTAGGTGTATGATATTTAAAACTAAATAGACTGATAACTAGAAATAAATAAAATAATCTTAATTTTTAAAATAATAAAATAAGATGATTGAAATTTATGTTTCCTTACAATTTTATAAAATATAGAATTAAAATAATAAATAAATAAAAATCTAAATTAATGAATTTGACATAGCGATTAAATCATGAATTTAATAAGACTAAATACTAATACATTAAAATAATGACGATTTGACACACTCCAAAAATATCTTTTATTTATCATACAATTTTTTCATGAATAAGTTTTACTTTTTATTTATATGAAAATAATATTACACATATTAAAAAAATTAGTTAGATATAAAATCACATTCCAACTGTCCAAATGGGATTGAGACCCATATCATATCAGATAAGATTGCAAGGTGGCAAGAGCAATAACAAAGGGAGGCTAAGGGTCTCAATCACTTGATTTAGCCCTACATTAGTGGGGTTTGGAGTGGCGTCTAGAGGGTCCAACTCTCATCATCATTTCCATTATCTTTAATACCATGAGCTTAAAAAAACTCAAGTTGAAAAAAATTGGTGACTAAGAATATAATATGCAACACACACACACTCAAGTTGAAAAAAAATGGTGGCTAAGAACATAATATGCAGCATACACATACAATTAAGGGTAGGGTTAAGGCTAGTGCAAGGTTTAGGATTAGAGATATTATTAAGATTAAGAATAAGGTTAGGCTAAGGTTAGGGTCAAGATTAGGACTAAGATAATGATAACACTAGAATTAGAAATAAACTTGAGATTAGTGTTAAGATTAGAAATAAAAATAAGATTAAGATTAGGATAATTAATATAATTAAAATTATATTTAAAATTGAAATTAATTAAATATAAGATTAGAATTAAAGTTAGGATTAAGATGAAAATTAGAGATGAGCGCTCCATATCACATAAATTTCACGCTTATAAAAATATATAATAAACAAAATGATTAAGGGAAATATTTATATTAGATAAGGATTGACATCGAAAGATGGGCATGTTAATAAATTAGCCGAAAGGATTCGAATTGCTTTTTAAAAACCTCAAAATCTAGAGAGTTGAAACAGTAATAATGGAGGTGGTAGACTTTAATGACTGATAATGCGCAGACCTTACATGACATTAAATGCTTCTGCATCTACCTTCCGCTTTCGTCCGTGAGCCTGGAAAACTGATCCCATTCGAGGTTTGGTGGGCGATTAATTGCGGAAGCAACTTTATCAGCCAGGGGGAACAAGGGAAGTGGGCGTAATTTGTGAGGATGGTCGGTCCAGCAAGGCCGCTTTTTGTTCTGTTCGGATCGTCCATCGTTCAGTTCAGTTTTGCTAATGAGGGCTGGGGAGCTGCCCTCGCTGATATCTACTCACGCAAGGTACCAATCCACTGCACTTAGTTGATTCTATTTTTTCAATGAGAGGCATTGGTAGGGTTACCTTTGAATTCCAATTGTATATATTCCGTTGTGCTCATGTCCACTCTTTCCACAATTTACTCGCGGACATGTAATCATGATTGTTAGTATTTTCTTTGAAAACTGAATGGAATTGAAATGGGTGTACATTCTTTAAACAGCAGTATACTCCATTGTGCAATTTCCCAAGAGCCAAGGTTGTCGTGCTCTTCATTATTTTATTGACAAATTCCAAACGCCCACATTTTGTTTCACATGACAGCCATGAAGAGTATCTAATGATCCCAGCTAGCTTGTTTTCGAATCATTTCTGAACCAGGACAGAAATGTTTCTGGAAAAGTCTATATTTTGTTGTCGATTCTATATTAAGAATATTCTCCTAAATTGCATACTTCATGCCAAAATGTTCAGGAAAACTATGTTGAACATTGTTTTGGACTTAGGACGTGGTCCCATGGAAGGGGTTTGGGTTCTTATTTCTACTTTGAGGACAGTTCTATCGACTTGTAAAAGATGCGGCTACAGGATTTAAATGAATTTTTTTCATTGGATTTTTAGATTAGTTTGTGAGGGTTCTATGATGAGAATACATGCAAATAGAAGTTTGATGCAAATGCAAGCATGTAAAAGCCCCTGAAGTGGTAGGGGGAAGTTTTGGCTCCCTTTCCCAACGCAAACTTAAACTTGCAAACTTAAAATCCTACGCTGGTGAGGGAAACCTCCAGCCTCCCCATCACCAGCATAGGATACGGTCCCATGGAAGTGAGGACTATTCCTCACTTCCATGGGAGTCCTCACTTCCATGGGACCGTATCCTATGCTGGTGATGGGGAGGCTGGAGGTTTCCCTCACCAGCGTAGGATATTCAAGTCTATATTCCTCACTTCCATGGGACCGTATCCTATGCTGGTGATGGGGAGGCTGGAGGTTTCCCTCACCAGCGTAGGATATTCAAGTCTATATGGCAGCCCTTAGATTTGTCGTTACACTAATACTTGCATGCATTATTAATCTTCAAAATCCGGCATCTTCAATACCCCATGGTGGTGGTTAGTCCCCAAGATCAATTATTGGAGGTGTGGCGGTTTGTCCAATTATTTGTATATAGTTTAATAAATTTTTATTGAAACTTTAACAGCTTCACCTAATTTTCTTACTAGAAGAGAATTATACATCTATGGGAGTATTTGCTTTCAAGAAACTCCTAATTTATCTTAACAGTACCGGCTGAGAAATTTTAGCTAGCCCACCTGCATGGGACCATAGCCTTAACTGATTGCTATCTTGGCTTATTACGCAGAATAGGAATGCATGTAAACGAACTGTACAATAGTTTGAAAACCTTTGAAGAATACTGTTTAACAAGCTAGTCTGCTGCAGACTTATTTTCTTGGCCGATTGCAGCATTATAATGTGTTGGGGGGTGTAAGTCTAAGATGGCGATCAAATTTTTTAAGAAAAGCCTCTTGATCTTATAGTCTGTCTAAAACTGCCTTTTCATAGTCGTATTTGCTTTATTTTAATGTACAAAAATTTGTGTATGATTCTAGCAATTGCAGATTTTCAGAGTAGAAAAATGCTTTTAGTTTTCGGTCCAGCTACAGATTTTTTATAAGCTTACAAGTTCTAATTTCTATTCAGTTTAGTTTAGCTGCAGCTGTATTTTTTATCATATCAGGATAGCAAAGAGAACTTCATGTTCTTTATCAGCATGCTATTTCCAATATTTGGCCCTTGGATTTGCGTGAGATAACTTCTGATCTGTGCCCACGGTCTTGAATGTCATTAGAATGATGTATCACAGTGTGAAACGTCCCCTTGTTGAAATAGGATTTATTAATTAATAAAATAATAACTTAAAAATATAAAAGAAAAAATTAAAGTTTAATATAATTAAAATTTAGTTAAGTTTAATGAATGGTCAAAAGGCATGAAGTGAAAAGTTGTGACACCCTCAAACATGGGATATAAAAGGGAGAGAAGAGAACTTCATTTGAAGGGTGGAGAAAGGAAAAAAGAAGGGAGTAAAAATGAATTAAGCATTAATGGAAGAAGAAAATAATGGGAAGAATATAAGGAAGCGACTCTTTCAAAGGGGCAGCAATGATGAAGGGTTGTGACCCTTTTGAAGGGTCGTATTTGTGAAAGGTTTTGACCATTATGAAGAGGTGTGACTCTCCCTCACATTGGAGGATATAAAGGGGAGAAGATTTCATGAGGAGGACATCAAAGGGGAGATCAATTTCAGGAATAATATATTAATATTATTCTCAAAGGCAACAATGAAAAGTGGCAACTCAATTCTTATTAAAGGTGGTGACCCTTTGACCAACAAATTATAAAGGAGAATTCATTCCAAGAATTGAAGGGGATTCATCAATCACCGCTTACCCATACCTCAAGGCATTGATCAAGGAAGATTGAACCAAGGAGCAAAAGCACTTATCCAAAACAGCAGCGATCAGCCTCCCAAGAAGGAAGAAGTATTAAATCCGACCTTTCTAAATCGCAACAGCGGTTTGGAAATATATATAACCAGTTATAATTTCATATTCTACAAGTATAGTGGGCAAAATTTATGGCAATCCCAAAATGGGGACATTACAAAGGTTACTTCTTAGTTTCAACTTGATTCATTTCCACATTCACTTTTCCCTCCAAAAGGTGACTTGTTGGAATACAATGGTTTTTTGACATGGGAAGGAGCTAGAAAGTATATGTAAGTATCCTTAAGTACCTTGATTTCTAAAGGTGTACCTTATCATTGTAAGAACCCTTCACAGACTCTGCTGCTGTACTGGATGTTTTTTGTTTGTTTGTTTTGCAAATATATGTTTTTTTGAAATTTTTTCAATAAGGGTTTTGAAACAAACAAGTGACTGAAATAAAAATGCTGAAATAAAATCAGACTACTGCTGCAATTTTATTTAATTTCACTATGCAACGCTAAGTACAAAGATAATTGATTCCGGCGAATAAACATAAGCAAAAACGAGTTCTACAAAGCATAAAGAATCTGATTTATTTCAGAAGACGCTGCTGCAATCTTATTGTCATAGTAAGGGCTGAGATTTTTGACCCTCATTCTTCATGCCATCCCATTCCTTCCAAACTTCTAACCCACAAGAGTAACTAGTAAAATTTGATGTGGCACTGTTCACGCACTGTAGCAACACTATTCACGATAATGTAGCAATTTTACTATTCACGCGCACTGTAGAAAATCACTATTCACGCGTACTGTAGCAAACTTACTATTCACAGTTACTGTAGCAAATCACTATTCACACGCACTGTAGCAAATCACTATATTGAAGCACAATAAGAATCTCTGGATCTGCTGTAGTTTACCTTCCAATCCTTCAAACCCTAGATGAAATTCTTCACTTTTAAGCACAAATAGAACTCTTGAATGAAGCTTTCTTGAATGCCAAATTCACTGGATATTTCACCAACTCAAATGGCTCCAACACTGAAGATTTTCCGTTCTCCAATAGTGGCTGCAAGTAGAAACCCTCGTTCTTCAAGCAAGAGCAAAAATTAACCAAAGTTCAATAATAATCATAAAACATAATCAGAATGAGCTCTTAAGTCTCCTTTATTCTTTTCTTGTGGGAGCTCAAACACTTTCCTGGCCAATGTGGGATAAAAGATATATTCCCACTTTTTAATTCTTTTCACTTAAAACTCTATAGTTGGTGCGCAAATAATTCTTTTAAAAATTAATTGTTCACTTGGCCTCATCTATGATAAATTGACCCTTCACTTAAGTGACTTATTTTATAATATAAAATTATATTATAACTTTACAATATAAGCTCAAAACTATTAATATTTATTTTAACCAAATAAATATTAATATCTCCATTATTACTCATCATCTCTGCACGCCGTCTGAACTGGAAGCTGATGTGATCAAGCCGCATAGAACCATACCCCATTTTTAAAAATAGCAGAGGTCCCTTTTTATCCCCCTCAAAACTTACTATAAATAGAAATTACTGCATACGGAGTCCTGGAGACCTCGAATGAAAGCCAAACCTGCAAAACCCTGACCCTTGAAGAAGATGCATCCCTTAAAGGACCCTCTAACCAACCTCATTAGTCTACGAGGGACATAATAATAGGTTAATTCCTCAATTCTGATGCTCATGAAAAATGGGGACATTATAGTCTACCCTCCCTGAAATTGCTTGTCCCCAAGTGATCTCCACTGCAGAGAAACTCTACTGAACTTAAAAAACAAAGGAAGACTAAGAACTGTCCCACACTGAGACACAACTGTAGCACCAATATAACCACAACTGCACAGAGGTGAGCAACAATCCAGCTGTCCAACTCTGCGCAGTGAAACTGTGCATCTGAAAAAGATGATGTACATGCGGATCAAAAGTAACACTGTCAATAACCCAAACCATGTACACACTGCAATACTCTCCAGTGAACCCAGAGTAACTAGTAAAATTTGATGTGGCACTGTTCACGCACTGTAGCAGCACCATTCACGATAATGTAGCAATTTTACTTTTCACGCGCACTGTAGAAAATCACTATTCACGCGTACTGTAGCAAAATTACTATTCACGGTTACTGTAGCAAATCACTATATTGAAGCACAATAAGAATCTCTGGATCTGCTGTAGTTTAGCTTCCAATCCTTCAAACCCTAGATGGAATTCTTCACTTTTAAGCACAAATAGAACTCTTGAATGAAGCTCTCTTGAATGCCAAATTCACTGGATATTTCACCAACTCAAATGGCTGCAACACTGAAGATATTCCGTTCTCCAATAGTGGTTGTAAGTAGAAACCCTTGTTCTCCAAGCAAGAGCAAAAATTAACCAAAGTTCAATAATAATCATAAAACATAATCATAATGAGCTCTTAAGTCTCCTTTATTCTTTTCTTGTGGGAGCTCAGACACTTTCTTGGCCAATGTGGGATAAAATATATATTCCCACTTTTTAATTCTTTTCACTTAAAACTCTATAGTTGGTGCGCAAATAATTCTTTTAAAAATTAATTGTTCACTTGGCCCCATCTTGGATAAATTGACCCTTCACTTAAGTGACTTATTTTATAATATAAATTATATTATAACTTTACAATATAAGCTCAAAACTATTAATATTTATTTTAACCAAATAAATATTAATATGTCCATTATTACTCATCATCTCTGCACGCCATCTGAACTGGAAGCTGACGTGATCAAGCCGCATACAACCATACCCCATTTCTAAAAATAGCAGAGGTCCCTCTTTATCCCCCTCAAAACTTACTATAAAT
The DNA here is from genome assembly GCA_018584345.1 of Thuja plicata. Classification (NCBI taxonomy): domain Eukaryota; kingdom Viridiplantae; phylum Streptophyta; class Pinopsida; order Cupressales; family Cupressaceae; genus Thuja; species Thuja plicata. Next base: position 2,491,725 of record MU227513.1, read on the forward strand.
AGAAATTACTGCATACGGAGTCCTGGAGACCTCGAATGAAAGCCAAACCTGCAAAACCCTGACCCCTGAAGAAGATGCATCCCTTAAAGGACCCTCTAACCAACCTCATTAGCCTACGAGGGACATAATAATAGGTTAATCCCTCAATTCTGATGCTCATGAAAAATGGGGACATTATAGTCCGCCTTCCCTGAAATTGCTTGTCCCCAAGCGATCTCCACTACAGAGAAACTCTACTGAACTAAAAAAACAAAGGAAGACTGAGAACAGTCCCACACTGAGACACAACTGTAGCACCAGTATAACCACAACTGCATAGAGGTGAGCAACAATCCAGCTGTCCAACTCTGCGCAGTGAAACTGTGCATCTAAAAAAGACCATGTACATGTGGATCAAAAGTAACACTGTTAATAACCCAAACCATGTACACATTGCAACACTCTCCAGTGAACCCAGACTGAATTCCCGATGCACACGCAGGATCCAACAACACATTGAAGAGTGTCCAACCAAATATACCTAGATCCCAAATCCAAAATAGAAGTCTGCCAAGAAGAATACTCCCAGACTTCTGCGGCTCAACAATGATCCCAACTTCATCACACCAGCTGTGGTGAAGCAAACCTATGGGACCTATCCAACTTCCAGTACTAACCCTGCCACCACTTAGATTCCAGTATAAACAAAACACACATCCATCCACTGTAAGGAAGTAAGTATATTCGGTATCACCTGCTACACCAAATCTCCCCCGATTCTCTACTAGTTCCCCATGGGTATGAAATCCAACTGTACTACAATGATAAGAACTACCAAGGGTGTCTGTATCACAACCATGATATCCATCCTCCGCTAAACTGCCATGGATGTACTGACTCTGCAAGTAGTCTCTCAGCAACTTGCAACTACTAACTCCATCAACTGAAGCTGGCATATTACCATCCCAAAAAGGATGGTACGATTCCGGAGCCAATCCACATCGACGCATAATAGAGTCCTCTACCTGTGGATCAAAGGAAAAATGATGAGCACTCCTCACTGTATAGTTACGGTAAAAGACTCCAATCTCTGTCAAAGGCTCATCACTGACAACTCTAGAATCAGAAGATGGCTCCAAACT
>MU227513.1:2492954-2511029 GCA_018584345.1 Thuja plicata
TTCAAATCGCGAATATGAGTACCAACCTCGACCCCATATTGTCTCTCCTCAAACCCTACTCTCCAAAGAAGGTACTCAACATACTTATGTGTGCAGTCGAAGCGAGATAAGGTTGAATCAACCTTCTATCCATAAACCCTCAACTAATCCCTCCATCTCTGTGGCTCAACAATCTGTCGAACAGAATCAACTACATAGGATGAAATAACAGGATTGTTTCCAGAGGAAGGAAACAACCGAACATGAGAGTCAATCTCCCAACCAGAGGATTCTCTGCATATATCTCGTGAAGAAGATGGAGTAGTGTCATGAACAGTCACACAACTCATTGACGAATCCACCTCTACATCACAAGAACTCTCAACGACTTGCCCTGCATCATTTATCAATGTGCTGACTACTGGAGAACCTGACACAACTAAAGGCTCTCGACAACTCTCTACCAAGGTACTCATCCCAACTGTGTCCACAACACCTAAATACGTGATGTATGTAGCCACATCCTCACTACAGCCCGTGGGTGTCAACTCATCACCAACAACCACTGTAGAAAACTGAACTGAATCTGTAGCTAGTGAAGACTGCACTCGGCTCAACTCCACAGTAACCTCATCCAACCCTGACTGCGACTCTTGAAGAGCCAGCTTGGTGCTCTCCCATACCTCTGTAGTTGCCTCAAGCTCATGAGTGAGCTCATCAACCTCCTCTTCCTTCTCCTTCAGTGCATCATAACAAGTGCAACCCCACTCAAGAAGGTAGTCTTTGTCAGCGAATAACTGCAAGTAATTATGTTTCATTATTTCGAGTCCTGACAACCTCTCGTAATGAATGGATCTCTATTAGGGAAAGACCACTATCGCTGTGCTCATCTAACATAGGAGCACCCCAACCAAATACAACTAACATTTGACGGGCAACGTCATAATGCTCTAAGGCTGTAGCAATCTGACTATCACTCACCTTCAACTGCCTGGTCACATGATGTCTCTGAATACTTTGGCCCCCATGTAAGCTCTCTAACCCACAATCCGCACTATGATAGGAAGTTGTATCCACAATGCTCACCTCATGATCAAAATCATCATGTGTGCTATCATCAACGCACACATCAACAATCGAGGCATTGCTACTAGACACCTCAACAAGTGACTCATCTGATAAAGTGGAAACTGTTGCTATATCAGTCTCCTCACACGCTCCCACTCCCCATGTAACTGCAAGTCCCTACAAGTCACGATCTTGGGACCTATCACCAACCAATGAATTCTCTAATTCATTTCCTAAGGTCTGATATGACAAATCAGACTCACTGCAACATGAGTCGTCCTCATAAATATCATCAGTATTACCCAAATCACGAGTACCCACATCATCCACCCATAAACCCTCTGCTATCTCATGCTGATGCAAACACATCTCGCTGCTATCATAGAAATCAGAATTACTAGAACTTGCATTTTTCATGCAATCTGTAAAATTAACACTCTCATCATGCGAGTCAAAACTCAAGGTGGCACCAACATCTTTTGCACTTGCTCTGTCATCAACGCCATCAATAGGCTCAAACAAAGGAACGCTGTCATAAAAATCAGAATTGTTATCATGACTGATAACAACTTCTGGAGCACCGAAAGTACCAACACTCTCCTCAAAACTCACCCTATTTTTCATTGCTTCCTTTGCACTGATTATATTATTTGTATTAGTGTTTACCTCCCTTTTCTTTTGTGACGTAGACCCCTTAAACATAGAAGTCATATACCGTGCTAATCTGTCTATGGTTGCCGGTTGTGAAAGCAATTCACCCATCCTTTCCTGACTTTGTCTAAGCTTATCCAATTCTTTCATTAAGCTGTTCAACTGGTTTCTCTGTTTAATTATTGTCCTTGATTTTTCCATGACTATACAATTGCAAGAGTGCTGGTCACTCAAAATAAATGTTTGGGCTCAATAATTTCCACCCCAACAGGATGGCAGGAAACCGCTCTGATACCAATGTAAGAACCCTTGCATGTTCTAACTCCCAACCTGTACTTTCACTCAACACATTTACTCAAACAGTTGGCATACATGCAATGCTCTGATACCAATGTAAGAACCCTTCACAGGCTCTGCTGCTGTATTGGATGTTTTTTGTTTGTTTGTTTTGCAAATTTATGTTTTTTTGAAATTCTTTCAATAAGGGTTTTGAAACAAACAAGTGACTGAAATAAAACTGCTGAAATAAAATAAGACTACTACTACAATTTTGTTTAATTTCACCATGCAACGCTAAGTACAAAGATAACGGATTCCGGCGAATAAACATAAGCAAAAACGAGTTCTACAAAGCATAAAAAACCTGATTTATTTCGGAAGATGCTGTTGCAATCTTATTGTCATAGTAAGGGCTGTGATTTTTGACCCTCATTCTTCATGCCATCTCTTTCCTTCCAAACTTCTAACCCACAAGAGTAACTAGTAAAACTTGATGCGGTTTAAGCACAAATAGAACTCCTGAATGAAGCTCTCTTGAATGCCAAATTCACTGGATATTTCACCAAGTCAAATGGCTGCAACACTGAAGATTTTCCGTTCTCCAGTGGTGGCTGCAAGTAGAAACCCTCGTTCTCCAAGCAAGATAAAAAATCAACCAAAGTTCAATAATAATCATAAAACATATCAGAATGAGCTCTTAAGTCTCTTTTATTCTTTTCTTGTGGGAGCTCAAACACTTTCCTGGCCAATGTGGGATAAAAGATATATTCCCACTTTTTAATTCTTTTCACTTAAAACTCTATAGTTGGTGCGCAAATAATTCTTTTAAAAATTAATTGTTCACTTGGCCCCATCTATGATAAATTAACCCTTCACTTAAGTGACTTAAGTTATAATATAAAATTATATTATAACTTAACAATATAAGCTCAAAACTATTAATATTTATTTTAACCAAATAAATATTAATATCTCCATTATTACTCATCATCTCTGCATGCCGTTTGAACTGGAAGCTGACGTGATCAAGCCGCATACGACCATACCCCATTTCTAAAAATAGCAGGGGTCCCTCTTTATCCCCCTCAAAACTTACTATAAATAGAAATTACTGCATACGGAGTCCTGGAGACCCTGAACGAAAGCCAAACCTGCAAAACCCTGATCCTTGAAGAAGATGCATCCCTTAAAAGACCCTCTAACCAACGTCATTAGCCTACGAGGGACAAAATAATAGGCTAATCTCTCAACTCTGATGCTCATGAAAAATGGGGACATTACAATCATGGGTGTCCTTTTTGTCTTTTGAGATGTTCATTACATTTGTAACCTCTCTTTTCCATCATTGAGGTTTTCATTCTCTTGGTCATGTACATAATTGTTTGGTGCATTGCTGAAATGACTCTATCAACTCTTGCAGTCATTAAAAAAACACAAAAAAAAACATCTAGCACATAGTAGATTCAGATTTCATTTGCAATTTCACAATGACTCAGAATTCTCAAATAGATTAGTAAACAGATTTGCAAGTACAAACTATGATTCTTTGTAATAGTACCCTCATACTTAAAACTATTTCAATGTGAAAATGTACCCTCAGTTTATACAAACTTATGACAGTTAACACATCATGTGGAATTAAATGTTCACAAATACGATGGCTATTAGCATGCAGTTACAATCATAATGTCATTAGACAATCACTTATAGGTTTATGGTGTAATGGACTGCATGCAATTTGTAACCTTCCCTCTGACTAGTGACTTCCTTCAATGATATCAATTAGAGGTAGTGCACCTTAGAAATGGTGCATCAACCTGCGCACTTAAATTCCATCTCCAACATGCAAGATGAAACACTTGTTGTTCCAGGATGAAACACCAAATATCAAATCCTCTCTTGAATAAGGATGCTCATATGCTAAACAATGTATATGGATTGTGTGATCAAATGGGACAACCCCAAGGTTCCTTAGAGTTGTGGACTTTTACTGAGTTATAATGATGTGATATCTTGGGTATCACAAAGGGACTTACGTTGTTCATTCAATGGACATCAACTACTTCAACCACCTCTAACCAAACAAACTACAAAGGAAAAGGGTTTAGGAAGATCTAATCTACTCCTAGAATGCAAGAAACTGTAGATGTCTTTGTGACTCTACTAGACTTAGTTTCAGCATCGACATCAACCAAGCTAGTGCAATCTCCTAAGGTAAATGTAGGATGTTCAAACTATCACCATTCCATAAACACCATCCATCGATGCATATCAATGTGCAAGCAATAATTGAAGTTAAGCTCATAAATATGCCAGTTGACCACGCAAGACAAACTTATAATCAACAAGCAGCTAGTGGTGTGGTCTATGCGTGTCTCACAAAGGTGCATCTAAAATATCTTCCATTCAACTAAACACTATTTCTATCCACATGAAATGAAATCCTAATCTAAGTGAGGATATGTAGAAACCATGCAATACTCCAAAGCAACACAAGTATCTACCATGAAGACCAACAATGAATTAGCAATTACTTTGATAGCATTATGGCAACAATTTCATCAAGTCTCTCCTTTTACAAATGAGAGGAGTGAGGTCTATATAGTAAGCCCCAAATACAATGAACACCTAAGATTAAATTAGAATCAATGGTTCAGATTTACTCAAAGAAAACCCTAATTAGAGTTTCTACAACTATTAAATACTCATCCAATGACAATGAGGCACCACATTATGGGCCAATAAGAAAATTCAATGGCATGAGAACCAGTGAGAAACAAGGAAGATACCTAGTCGTCCAACAAGTCACCCTTTAGAAGGTGCTTTCCACATTTCCTAATTTGATTGGATGAGGATAAGTGGATGCCACATCAACATTTAGCTATCCTTGTATCAATTCCATCAATCCTCTTTGAAAATATTCATTGTCCTTGGAATTCTTTCTCTTGGATGTCCTAACTTTGTAGTAGTTGAATCCTTTGCATTTTCACCTTCATTGTTTGGAATTCCTTGTCTTCTTCTTCTTTAGACTTGATCCTTGGGCCAATCTCTTGAACATATTGACATCTTACTTGGTACCTCTTCAATCCATTTCCTTGCATGACTTGATCATTATTAGGATCACTCTCTTGATGGGAATCTTGTCCTTCAATTCTTTCTTGCTCTCGACCTCAGACTTGTCCTTATGTTCGTATTCGATAATGACAATCTTTCTCATTTGTAGACCTTTCTTCCTTGCATAATTTGATCATCCTCGTGTGGTAAAGTCTTTCTCTTCCATTGTTTGGGACATTCTTGATTCCTTTATCCGTTACCTCTTTGGCTTGGAATCCTTTAGCCTTGATCCCTCATAGGGACAAATTGGACTCACTAACAACTTGTCCTTGAATTGAATCCTGTTTGATCCTTACGGAAAATTTATGTGAATATGGACGAGTTGATCTTCCTATAAGATAGTTCTTATTCTTCAAGCACAAGTGGAAAGTTGACTTGCATAGGGACACCCTTGTAGCCTAATCCCTGTTTTGCACACCTTAGTCTCTGAATGGAAGATCAACTCGTATAGGGACTTTGTGATTTACTCAAGATTCTCTTGATTGTTCCATCCTTGTCCTCCTTGCTTATCGGTGTCTTATGGAATCACTCTTGCAAAAGAGGAGGCACGAAGTTAATGATCTTGTAAGGAAATCTGGTTGAGAAATTAACTTCAGACCTTTAATCCCTTGATTTTACCATTAATTTGGAACTTTATAGCGTAAAAAATCAAGCACTTAAGATTGTAGCCGAAGTTTAAAAACCAAATGCAAGATTGTGAACTTCTGAGTACAAATCTGAAGATATCAGATCTGCAGACTTGTCTGAAGACATGGCTCAAACTCTGGAAAAAAACAACATACAGACCATGTGAAATGTAATCTAAATAAGTGTCCTATGGTCTGATAATGAAAACTATCTTCCAAATCATGACTGATCTTTATAACGAACTCTGAAAATAACTCTGAAGACAAAAGGTACAGGCCAGATTTAATAACTTAAACTCAAAAATCAGGTCATAGATTTGTACAGGCATGCACTATGGAAGGTACTGGAAGATCTAAACTAGGAAACCAAACCCTTTTACCATAAGCCATACGTCTGATTTCTCAAGGACATCATTCTGAAGACGAAGTCTGAGGACAAAGTTTGCAGCTTTGGTATGATCAGATTGATCAAGCATTGAACATTATGATTTGGATGACTCATTTGGACTCCCAAAAGCAAGGATCAGACCTTTTCTTTGATGCAAAAAACTCTGATTTTCTGAAGACACCCCTGCAATCAGCCTACCTGGGCACTTCTCTCTCTAAAAATGAAGGGTTTCTTTGTACAAATATTTTTTTAGGGGTTTGGGTGCGTATGGGTTATATATATATGCATTATATATACAAAAAAAGAGAAATATACGGAATTTTAAAACTAAATCATTTCATAGTATGATACTTTGATCATTGATCAATGCCAAATATAAATATTAAATGCCGATCGATAGTTGAAAAATATTCAAATAAGCTATATCAATGATATCATATATGTCTATGTTCACAATTCCAATGAAAATCATTACTATTACTAAATTACAAAATGTAGTTCATGAAATATGATTCAATGTTCATCAATCATCAAAGGGATTACTAAAAAATAACCGTCTATTGGATTTGCAGTGGTTGCAAGCTCAAGATCATCATCATCATTTGAACCCAAAGCGGTTCTACTCACAAAGCGGTTCCACTCACACTAGATGCACCATGTGGTATGTCATCATCATCCACATCAACTATAGTGGCTCTAGCAAGATCCTGAATGGTTGCATCCAAGTCAACAGACTCGGGTGCTACATCCCAAAGCTTCATTGCCCCTTGTTTGTATTGGGGATCCTTACGTGACACAAGACGCAAATTGGAATGAATAAACACCAAGTCTTCAGCTCTTTTTGCAGCCAACCGGTTACATACCATGTAGTAGCATCCATTTTAGATTGGTATTTGAGAACACAAGGGGTCTGGTTTTTTCCTGAGACAAATAATCCAAATTCCCGCCTAACATTTGACTACACTTCTGAATCTTTGAAGAGTCTACTAAATGCCTGCTTGTACCCAATAGCAACTTCAAAATTTCTATATGGTGGTACTCTCCCAGGGATAGAAACTACAAAAGTGCTATAGTGCCTTGGAGATAGGGCATATACAAGGAGGTGCAATGGCGTGGTCATGTTGTTCCAACGACGAAGAACAATTGCTTCCATCCTTTTGTAAAAGGTGTCTTCAAGATCATTCTCTCCTTTGTATTACCATTTTTATTTTCTCCAACATTGTGTCCATGCTATCATAGACATCCCCCAAGCATGGTGCATTTGTATCAGCAAACCGAAGCATAAACATGATAGGTTTAGTGGATTCCAATACATATTCCACATGAACGCACCAATTGTCATCCAAGATCAATGCCTTGACCTTTTGGACCCTCTTCGAACTTGATTGCGTCAATATACCCCATTGGTTGCTAATAACCATTTGACCCAATGCCTCTTTCACCTTCACAAGTCGTCTCAGAGCAATTGTGTGAGATGCAAACCGGGTCTCAACAACCGAAGAACATGTTAATAGTAAGTTAATAACACATTTAAAATATGTAAATAACGCAAAAAAATATTTTATTCAATTATGTAAAACATGACAAATGAAACTAATTAAATTAAATTTACCTTCAACAGTTCCAATCTTGAAAAAATTCTGAAAATTGCTTGTGACATGGTGGTTTGTCACAACCATCTAGATCTCCTCGACCTCCTGGTATATTTCTTGCACCCACTCTATTTGGGTGCCAATTGCTTGCATCACCAAATTGAGGGAGTATACGGTGCACGGTGTCCAAAAGATGTGCTCATATCTTACCTCTACCAAAGCACCTACAACCCTGCAAACTTTTGCATTGTCCGTAATTACTTGGACAACATTTTCATTACCCGCCATCTCTATGGAGTCAGTGAATCCTGGAAATGAACTCTACATCTTTCACTTCCCCTTCACAGCCAATCACCTTCAAAAACATTGACCCCTTGGGGGACACTGCAATAACATTGATCAATGGATGGTTTTTGCAATCTTTCCATCCATTAGAAACAATAGATACACCTGTTTCACTCCAAGAATCTCTAATTAGTTTTAGTTGGGCCTCGACATATTTCCTCTCTTTTTGCAATAAGGTGGTACGCACCATTTCATACCCAGGATGTGAAACCAGGAGTTGCATTATTCTATTGCTGACAATATGTTCCACCAATATGGTGATCTCACCAAATTGAATGGAAGACCATTGGCATAGAGGCAACGTGCAATTTTTTCGTAAACAATATCTCTTTCCTCCATTTTAAATGCTCTCTCCAATGGACCTCTCTTGTGGGTGGGGATTTGTAGTTCTTCATCTCCATCTTCTATAGAGGGCATAGGCAAGAAGGGATGTTTGGAGGTCCCAACTATTTGAGAGGGTAATGTCATTGTTTTTTTCTTTCTGGAACTATAACCACTTTGTTTTCCTCTTGCAATCAATTTGTTAGCATCTTCTTGTTCTTTTATAAACCTTGTAATTTGTATAGCAGGCAACCCCTTCTTATTTGGGCCATCACGCATATTAATCCCTTTACCGCTAAGACCCATAAAATGAAGTTTCACTTGGCAGTAAGAGCTATTATATTGTACATTGCAAAAATTACACTTCCAAAAAATCCCCTACCTCCAGGAAATCATGAAATTCTTATGGTATGTCTCCATAAAGGAGATGCTTCATCAATTTTGAAATTTTTACTTCCCTCCCCACATATTGAACTTTGACTACTAGCCATTGTTCCAATCTATAAAAAAAATGGAAAAAAAAACATACTTGAAAAACTTCTCAAACTTGAAAAATCCATCAAAAACTTGAAAAAATTCATCAGAAGACTAAATAATAGGGTTTAAATGTATACCTTAAACACTTAAATCTCCTTTGTGGAAGCTATTTGACACTCCACAATCAATCTCCTTCGAATATAATCACCTTCCTTCAAAATGCCAAGATGGAGAGAAAATATTGTGAGAGTAAAATGAGAGGTAAAAATAAAATGTATGTGTTTGAAGGCCACATATTGGGCCATTTTAGGGTTAGGAAGAAAAAAAATAAAATAATTGTTTTTTAATCATGTTTGGGCCCACTTTTTTTAAGACGGGCCCGTTGCTCCGCATGGGTGTGCTCGAGTCCGTGTTGGGTGCGCATAGGGTGCATGCCCAACACTGTGGGTGCGCACTGGTGGGCAGGTGTGCGCACCTTGGCACACCCATAGTGCTTGGCGCGCACCGTGTGCGCACCCAACACGTACCCACATATGCACTCGTACCAGGTGCGTACCCAAACTTGGTTTAGGCGCTGTGGGTACGAGCCCTGCATTTTAGTTGTCTAGACAACACAAGTCCAATTGGTGGAGAATTGAATTATGCAATGTCACACCCATGTCATTTTATTATCAGCTTGGTGGAAATTCGAACATGATAAGGTCATTTGCTTTATTGATCCGCCCATATCCCAAAGTGGGAATTTGAACTTATCAAGGAATATTTGTTCATTTGAAATTTTAATTACTTGCCCTTTGTCCTCAAAGGGAAATTCAAACCATATAGGGACTTGAGAGATCCCTCAAATTCACTCAATTCCATTCCATTAATTCTCCAATAGGGAAAATCGATCCACACAAGGACTAATCCTTGTTACTATTTAGCCAAAGTCCAAGGGGAAATTCAACCTGTGCAAGGACAAATCATATTCACATACTTTATTTTTTCATTGGTCCTCATTACATTCCAAGGGGAAAATTGACCTCCTCAAGTACTAGGGAAGATTTCATGGGTACAAGGACAATTTGGGGTCCTCATTCTTCAAGTGGAAGACATAGTCATTCAAGGACATAGTGGAAATCTCATAAGGACATGGTCAAGTGGAAAACTCCTATCCTCAAGGACTTTTCCCATTTCGGGCCCAAAAATATTCAAGTGTTGAACTAGTGGAAAAACCACTTGCACAAGGGCAAAGGGAAATTCCTTGTCCACAAGGACTTTCCACTCCTAACCACTCTTCACAATTTTCTAAGTATAGACTTAGTGGAAATCGACATGCATAAGGACACTTGCAATTTGGCTTTGTTCTTCATGTCCAGGAGGGGAAATTCGACCTCCTCAGGGACTAATGGTCTTGACATTTAGTTTTTTCACTTGTAAATGTTCCCTATGAGTGGAAAATCGACCCCTTCAAGGACTTTTACATTTTCTCAAGTGGAAATTTGCCTTTCATAGGGACTTTGCCCAATTTTGGAGTGGATATTCTATTTTCATAGGGATAAAGTGCAATTTTGGAGTGGAAATTCTATTTTCACAAGGACAAAGTGCAATTTCTGAGGGGAAAATAGATTTTCATAAGGATTTTGCACATTGAAAAAATGGAAAATCAATCTCCATAGGGATTTTGAAGCTCGTTTGCACGATTTTTTCATTTTAGCCTGAATTAATAAATGAAATATGTCATTATAGAATAGTTCAGACTATTTGACTAGTTAGGATATCCCAGCGCTTAGAAATTTTATCTCAAGTCCTCAACTTGACCCCAATGAGCCTTAACCTTGACACCTTTGTCTGCATTTGTAACTTGACAACTTGATCAGTTAACCATTCTTTAACTCTTTAAGCTTTGAGATGTCACTTCTACTACCAAAACCCTACCACTACGAGCGAAAAGAGGGGGTTCCCCTTTGCAATGGGGCAATGGTGTGAAGACCTCACAACAAGTCCCGCTTGAGGATCGTTCTTGCTGGTATAACTTGTCAACTCTTCCTTGGTGTGCTTGTCCTAAATTTTCATATGTCAAAGACAAAAGCAAAGTAATCACTTACTTGCGAGTTGTGATTAGTCTTGTGAACCCATGTTTGTTCTCCTTGGGTTTGCGTCCAAGTGGAATGCAATCGCAACAGTAAAACATTCGATCAATGAGCAGTAGGATTGTCATCCCACCACTAGATGTTTCTCAAGTTGGGGTATAAGGAAGCAACGACGTTTGTTTGATGCGCCAAGTAAATAAGCTTGTTTGATATCCCTTATCTTCACATAGCACTCCCATATATGTTACTCCTAAACTGCCACAAGGTTGGCTACAAACTAATCGCCAAATTTACACAATGTCAACAATTATTTAATAATATACTTATTTAATAAAACTTTGAGAAGATGGCTAGGCTGACTTGGCAACTAATTGGAATGACCTAGCAACTAATTGGGATAATTACAGTCAGCCCATCTCAGATGTTGGTTGCCCTCAAGCAACTTTAGATTCAAATCACACCTTCCTATGTTACCTCTTTTGCGTACTCAATGCTAAAGGGGGAGATTGTTACTTGACATTCCTCTACAGGCTAATGAATGATTTTGATAAGATTGTCATTGCTGGCAACTAACATCTAGTATAGAGTACTATCGGATAAGGATAGACTATCAGCAAAAAGGTTATGATTATCTACAAAGTTTATTGGAAAATTTTATCAGCGAAAGGAAAAGAGAAGACCAGAATTAGGGACGACATCCTATTATCACAACGGCTTATGCAAAAATCAAGAAACCCTAATTAGGTCAGGCAAATACTTTAAAAGGAGATCAGAGAGAGAAAGAGATATGAGTATGGAGTGGATATAGTAAAGATAGAGAAGAAGAAAGAAGTGAAGTATCGGTGAAGACTAGCAAAGTGTAAATCAGACAAGGAACAAAGCAGAACGTGATCTGACAAGCTTTAGGGGAAAACATTCACAGGTCATATTTCTTGTTGATTTATTCCTTACAGTTTAGCAACAAGATTGTGAAATCCCTTAATCGGGTAATCCCTTAATCAGGTAGTCTCTAACCAGACGTAGAAGTTCTATTCAGGAACTTATTGTAAATCCTTTAACAAGGTGAACACTGTATAAGTGGGATAAAATCTCTTAAAAGAGTAGTCTTTGACAAGACTTTCAATACTCCTAACAGGGTAAAGTAATTCAGAAGATGACAACTTTGTAAGCTCTTAACCGGGCACTTTATTATTGCAGTGATAAGTTGTGGGTCTCATTTCCATCGCAAATTTTCCCTCTTACTAGGGGTTTTCTGCGACACCATAATATTGTGTTAAGTATTTGAGTGTTTATGTATTACATGTTTGTTAATTTACAAGCTATCACTTATCGGTTAATATTGCAACAGTTATCCGTAAAAGGCAAAACAGATATCGGTATCGGTAAAAATAAGAGTATAAATTTGAGATTGATAGGGCAAAAGTGTGAATTGTTTGAGGTACTGATTCACCCCCCCCCCTCTCAGTCCCTAACACAAATCTTTCCAACAATTGCCATCAGAGCAAATTGGTTCTCTAGGAGAAAAGTTTAACAACTTTGGAGTAGATCTGGGATAATGGAAAGTTATAGGTATCAGAAATAGTTAGAAGAAGCCCTGGAAGATGCTAATGAAACGTTCCATGAATTGAAGAACAAGCTAAAGACATCATTTGCAAAAAGGAAGGAACTAACAGGATAACTAAACATGAGCCTTGATGACCTTGATAGACTATCGGAAGGAAGTATCAATTCTGAGGAAGCTGATGCGGCTATTGCTGATCTCTTGAAAAAGAACAATGAATTACTTGAAGAAGTCAGTAAGATGAAAAAAGAACATGATTAAATACTAGAAAGAATGAGATCTGCCGAAAGTGCCAAAGAAACTCTTGAAATAGAAAAGAGAGATGCTGAAGAAACAATTACTGGAAAAGGCATACTACTAGAAAGACAACAAAGAGAGATTCATGCATAGAGAGAACTGATAGAAAGTATTGGTGACATAAATTTACAACTACAAGCGGAAAATCAGAAACTGAAGCAAGAGAACGAAAACTTGAAAAACAATTTGAAAGTTGAAAAAAGAAATCAATGCAAGACTCACAAAATTTGAATAAAGCATGCAGAAGATTGATGAACAATTGAAAAATCAGAGAAAACCAAGTGACACTACTGAATTGGGATATATCGGCAACAACACTATGGAAAATGGAGAATCATCAAAATTTGGAGAAACAAGTGACATACAAGGTAAGAAACCCTATAAGCCTACTTGCTACAATTGTGGAAAATATGGTCACACAATAAACGTTGGTCAAAGTAAACAAGTAAGTTCTACTGGAAACACACCTTTCAGTGGTTATTGCTATAACTGCAACAAGTTTGGTCATAAGGAATATGAATGTAGATCTGAAATCATCACTACATCATCTGAGAAAAATTTCTATGGATATTTTTACAAATGTAATCACTATGGACATAAAGCTGAAAAATGCAGAACCAAAACACCGACAACGAGGAAAATGGTACACTATCGGATTTAAGAAGTGAACAACTCAATTACATGTTTTAAATGTGGAAAATTAGGACATACACCATCTGAATGTAGAAGAGGAAACAATGAAGTAAGAACTGAACCTTGGAGACCATTTGCACTACCATGTTAGATTTGCTCATAGTTTGGTCATGCCGCCTACAATTGCAGATATCGGTTTGCTACTAACAATGACAGAGATATCAGAGGAAAAAGAATTGTAAATCAAGAACAAGTCAAAGAGGAAATGAAGAAGATATGGGTAAAGAAGGAAGCTATCAAAACATTAATGGAAGCCCCTGTGTCGAATGACGTAGGGAATTCAACCATCATCTAAGCAAGTAAGTAATTGCTTAAGGACTTGAAACTTCATTAGAATCATCAATTAGTCCCTTAAATCAATTTTGAGCTGGAAAATTCAATTAGCATAAATAAATGCAATAAGTGGTAAGTAAAGTTGAAAGTATTTGTATGAGATTATTATCGGTGAATTCATGTTACTATCGGTACAATAGGAACACTGTCAGCCTGCAATAAATGTTTTAGTAACAATAAACGTTGGAGACCTTGCCTCTATATATAACGACATCTATCTTATGAAAGTCATATTCTGAAAATTCAATGCGAAATTGAGCTTGAGCGAACATTACCAATTCATCTTACTGAAAGAATTTCTTAGCGAGTTGATTGAGCAGTAAACTCTAGACGATTGAAAATTTCTTGAGAATTGTATAACAGTTATTATGGATGAGAAGATTATATTAATTGACAGATCACAGGAAATGGAACCTGAATATCAATTAAATTCACTGAAAGCAACTGAAACGAATGAAGCTGGAGCATTATCTTGGATACCAAGTAGAGTTATATTGACAAAAGACGTTAGAGCTTATATTCAATGCAAGCAGAGTGAGATCGGAGATGAAGATATTAGTACAACCTACAAGGAACTATACAAAGAGAATGAAATGCTGAATGAAGAGTATGGACATCTTGAAACAAAAAGACTGACACATATCGTGCACATGCCAAAGAATCTTGAAGTTGAATGGATTAAATGTGTATTGAGTAGACTACATGGAGACTACATATGGTGGGAAGGAGATAGACAAATCGAGATCACAAAGGAAATCATCTTTGCAGTCACTGGATTATCGGCTAATGGAAGAAAATGCGTAAAGGGACTGGATTCTGTAACAAAAATTGAAGGTATAGTAAGGTACAAGCAAGATCAAAAAACTTTTGCTGTAAGCAACATTTTGGACAAAGAAATGAAATTTGCATCAATGGTTATCGGATACAAGATCTATCAGGCAAATCAAATAGACAACATATCTGGAGGAGCACTATAGGTTTCATATGAGATTGTTACTAAAGGAAACAAATATGACTTAGCAGAAATGAAGAGAAATCAACTGATGATGAATCTGAGAAAAATCAAGAAACAAGGATTGAAGTTTGGAGCGTTATTGGTATGTATATTTTTCTATGTACAAAATTATTTTCCAGGCATTGGTAAAGTAAATTGGACAATAGGTGAACCAGTTATAAATCAAATTAATAGACACATTGAACAATGGGGAAGAAGTTACAATATAGTAATGTGGTGTTATTTCAAAGAATTTCAAACTAGAATGTATGGAAGATATTGGATACCACCTCACATTGTTAAGAAATATGAGAAAGATATATGTTTTTTGGTTAGCTCACACTCATGCATAATTAAAGCAGTGGAACCACGAACTTCATGGCTACAACCTACTGGATATGAAGCAAAGGAGAATGAATTAATAACAAGTATTGAGCAACTGTTGGATCAACCTAAGGATATGGAAGCTAATCGATTTGAAACCTATGAAGAAGTTTATAGAAGGATAATATCGGAGAAAAGAAATCAAAGGAAAATCAACTACCATACCTGTAGCATATGCCAAGATCAAGATTAAGCGAGCTAAACAGAGACAACCTACCAGAACAACGCAATCTACAACAAGGAAGAATACAAGAGGACAATCAACAACAAAAGCAAGCACAAGGACACAAAGAAAGGAAAATGAACCTTAAATTGAACAAACAAGATCAAGAATACCGAGGACAACTAATGACTTAGCAGAAGGAATAAGATAGCATGGAACTATCAGACACATACACAAAATCAAGTATAGTATCTGGACAAAAGAAGCTAAGAAAATTATAGATGCGTATTTCACTTTCACAAATCCAAAAGATTTCCAAATGAGTTAAGGAGAACATTGTTGAGGAATTACTCGACAAAATCAATATAAGATGGAATGAAGCCGAAGAGCAAGCAAAGTTAAGCAGAGAAAGAACTTTGATCATTATAAAGCCAGGAACAAGTGTTGAAGAAATTGATTTATTAATGACAAAATATGAAAATAGATGTCTTAGAAAGAGCAAAACAACCAAATTACTAGCAGGTTTTTTGCTACAGAAAGAGAAGATACCCTGATAAGATTTGATGAAGGACAAGACGATCAACCTATTGAAATACAAGATGAATATGATGATATGAGTACTGAGGAAGATGAATATCTTGAGAAACAACTTACAACAAAATACACCCGCTACACTGGAACAGAATAGGAAGCACATGCTACCGATATAGCACCCGCTATCGGTGAGATAATAGAAACCGAGGAAGAACAAGTTGCAAGAACTTTACAAAGTATGACAATGATTACAACAACACAAGAGAAGAGAAACAAAGATTCAAAAAGTGAAGAAAAGAAGACTTAGATGAAAGACCCGACTTTGCAATTTTGAAGAAAGATCCAAAAAAGCTACATTATAAGGAACAACTATTATATGTGGAGAAATACAGAGAAAAGACAGCTATAGAGAAACAATTAAGGGAGAAACAATTGAATAAAATCATGAAGAGAACAATTGAGACATTTTCAAGCTTACTACCAAGAAACAATTGAATAAAATCATGAAGAAGACAATTGAGACATTTTCAAGCTTACTACCGATAATCATTGTTGATGAGAATGAATCGGTTACAACACAGTTAAGAACATTTGTGGACACAGTCAGAAATAATCAAAATCTTAAAGTAGAATTCATAGGAAAAATACAACACAGATCATTTACTGATAGAAGCATGAATAAAATGACAGAAGTCACACAAAAATGTTATCGGAGAGACTGGAAGATATAAAGGAGACATTAACTAAAGCTACAGACATCACAAAGAAGCTACTTACAGGTAAAAGTTCATCAATTGAAGAATCATGTATGATAAGTATACTTATGGATTTGATGCAGAAACAGATGCAAGCTATACATCTAATATGATGAGCACAGTAGAAAGGAATGATAAAGAAGATATTACTAATAGAATAATCAATGTGAAGAGTCATATCATTGCAATAAATCACCTACAGAAACAATGGAATACAGTTTTGGGAAAAGTACAAACAGAATGAGCAGAAAATAGCTAATACCACAATAGTCAAATCTTTTGATCGCATTTGGCATTGTTGTCAAAGGGAGAGTGATAAGAAGATGAGAGTAATAAGAAAATAAAACGAGGAAAATAGAAGATGAAGAGAGTACATGAAAAGGGGGAGCAACACATCAAATGGAGAACAATAAGAAGAATGATGATAGAAAGGTTCTTCCATCAATGCTAAAGGAGGAGATTGTTACTTGACTTTCCTCTACAGGCTAATGAATGATTTTGATAAGGTTGTCATTGTTGGCAACTAACATCTAGTATAGAGTACTATTGGATAAGGATAGACTATCAACAAAGTTTATCGGAAAATAGTATCGACGAAAGGAAAAGAGAAGACCAGAATTAGGGGCGACATCCTATTATCACAACGGCTTATGCAAAAATCGAGAAACCCTAATTAGGTTAGGCAAATACTTTAAAAGGAGATCAGAGAGAGAAAGAGATATGAGTATGGAGTGGATATAGTGAAGATAGAGAAGAAGAAAGAAGTGAAGTATTGGTGAAGACTAGCAAAGTGTAAATCAGAGAAGGAACAATGCAGAACGAGATCGGACAAGCTTTAGGAGAAAACATTCACTGGTCAAATTTCTTGTTGATTTATTCCTAACAGTTTAGCAACAAGATTGTGAAATCCCTTAATCGGGTAATCCCTTAATCAGGTAGTCTCTAAGCGGACTTAGAAGTTCTATTCAGGAACTTATTATAAATCCTTTAACAGGGTGAACACTGTATAAGTGGGATAAAATCTCTTAAAAGAGTAGTCTTTGACAAGACTTTTGTTTGCTAAATATTTTGCAAGTCACTAAGACTACAACTTGCAAAATGTGTATTTTAGGCAGCAGTATGTGAGATTTTTCTCTCCTCTCAGCAATAGGGGAGGCTCCCTTCTTACCGCAGGTGGCTTCAAGTAGAACTGAACTGTAGCACATACAGTTCACCTTGCAACAGTAATGCCGGTGACTCGATAATTGACGTAAGAACAATCAAACGAGGCAGCGGTTGATTTATCTAAAGACGAGGTGATACAATGAGCTCAAAGTCTCCTTTCCTCACCTCGAATCAGTAATCTAATCTATTTATCCAATACTGAAGCTCAAAGTCTTCAGTCCTTGGAGTGTCTCAGCCACTAATCTCTATAGTAATCTCAATTCCCTGAAGCACAAAGTCTTCAGA
>MU227513.1:2523556-2566300 GCA_018584345.1 Thuja plicata
AATAGTGTAAAAGAAGCAAAGTGTCCGTTAAAGGCGCAAAGTCCTCCGTTGCTTCTCCGGGACGAGAAACTCAAATAGAAGCTCAAAGTCTTCTTAAGTGAATTTCTTATCAACCTTGTGTTCGTATTCCCCAGCGGAGTCGCCAAAAACTGCTGCCTAAAATACACATTTTGCAAGTTGTAGTCTTAGTGACTTGCAAAATATTTAGCCAACAACTTTCAATACTCCTAACAGGGTATTAATTACTCCTAACAGGGTAAAGTCATTCAGAAGATGACATCTTTGTAAGCTCTTAATCGACACCTTATTATTGCAGTGATAAGTTGTAGGTCTCATCCCCACCGCAGTTTTTCCCTCTTACAAAGGGTTTTCTGCAACACCAAAATATTGTTTCAAGTGTTTGAGTGTTTATGTGTTACATGTTTGTTAATTTACAAGTTATTAGTTATCGGTTAATATTCCAACAATTATCGGTAAAAGCCAAAACAAATATTGGTATCGGTAAACATAATATAAGTTTGAGATTGATAGGGCAAAAGTGTGAATTGTTTGAGGTACTGATTCACCCCCCCTTCTCAGTCCCTATTCTAATCTTTCCAACATCTATCAGTACTTAATTTCTGGATTATTCCTCTTAAAAGTTGAACCATCTCCTTCAAGGTATCCCTCATGTTGGTATGTGTCTCTTTGATCTCCCTAATGAATTCTCGGGGGTTTGTCTTTTCCGTGTCAACCATCGCCTTCTTTTCTCAAGACTGGCATGTTTGATCTTTGTCACTAATTAATTACCCTCAGGCTGGCAAAATCGCAAGCTTTGATACCACTAAATAACCCACTCAACTTTTTTAGTCATATAAACACAAAGAACATCTAGCACATTGTAGTTTCGAATTTCATTTGCAATCCTAGAATCACTCCAAATTCTCAAATAGATTAGTACAACAAATTTGTTGGTACAAAAGATGATTTCTTGTAATGTCACCCTCAGATTTAAACTACTTCAATGTGAAAATGGTACCCTCAATTTAATAGACTTATGTTTGTTAACACAACACGTGGAATTAATTGTTCATAGATACAACGACTACCAACATACAGTTACAATCATAATTTCATTAGGCGACCACTTGCAAGCTTATGGTGTAATGGACCACATGTAATTTGCAACCTTCCCTCCGATTGGTAACTTCCTTCGGTGATATCGATTGGAGGTAGTAAGCTTTAGAAATGGCACATCAACATCCACACTCAGCTTTTATTTGCACCTATATATTTGCCTTTGTGACAATCCCACATGAGGATCCTTCTTACTAGCATTAACCACAAACTCTTCCTTGACGCACTTATCCTAAATTTTGCTATATCAAAGACAAAAGCAAAGTAATTGCTTCCTTACTAGTTGTATTAGTCTTTTGAACCCGTGTTTGTTCTCCTTGGGTTTGCATCCAAGAAAAAGGCAATCAAAAGAGAAAAACCTTCTATCAATGAGCAATAGGATTGTTGCCCCACCACTAGATGCTTCTCAAGTTGGCATTTGAGTTCGGAAGGGCTTTTGTTTGATGCACCAATTAAATAAGCTTGTTAAATATCCCCCATCTTCACCTAGCACTCTCAAATATATCACTTCTAATGCACCACAAGGTCAATTTCGAACTAACTACTAGACCTACACAAGGTCGACCTATAGGTTTGAAACCATTTTCTCTGTTTGTCTTGGTTCTCACTTTCTGGTTTTCCTTCCATTCGTTTTGCTTGTACAATCGAGGTTGCCAGGTGTTTCTTTGAAGAGTGTTGCCTTGTTTCGTTTTGAGGTGTCGCCGTTGAGAGGTATCTTGTTTGTCTTCGTGGCTAAGGGAGGGATGATTGAGAAAGAGTTGCGATTAATTGCGCAGAAAATTTTGTCCTACGCTTTTTTTGCGAGTTTTTTTTTTCTTCCTCTAAAAGCAATGTTTCATGGAATATTAGGGGAGAGAGACTATTAGTCGTGCAGGCTTACTTTGACAACATGCAGCCATTACATGGAATATTGTAAAACCTTTGTTTTTTTAGAAATGTAAAATGGACACTTATCTATCTACAACTAAGGTTTGGAGGTGTGATAGCATGTCTAGTGTGAAGTGTCCTAAAATGATTTTTAAAGATTTTACCAAAACTTAAGCTAAATATCCCTAATAGTTGAACAAAAGAAATCATTTGTTGTTAGTAGAATATCATATTTTTCTTTAAAATTTAACTTATATGCAACCTAAATGGACTATATACCTATTGGTAACCATAAATATTTGATATCTCTAACTTTTATATCCAACACAAATGGACCAATTGTTGAACACAAAAATCTATTTGTTGTAATAAATACAACACATTATTATTTAAATACAACTTATATCAATCACAAATGGATCAATAGTTGAACACTAAATCTTTTTGTTTAAATCTATTACAAGATATTTATTGTAGTCAACTTTTATATTTGTGATAGGACAAATTATTAATAGTCGCACACATAAGAGTAATAGTATTTCACTACGACAACCATACTTTTTTAAATGAGCATTTTATTTTTTAAATGACACTTATAATGGATAGTTATGATATTTTATTTGAAACAAAAAATTATTTATTTCACTTGTTTATGAATGCATTTATACCTTTTTTATTTAACATTCACATGTTCTCATGTGTTCAAGTATGGGTCCATTTTTTGTTGACCAATATTTGGTTATTTTTTGATTTACATGTGGATTCTTTATTTACAATATATAGTATAAATATATAGCAAGACCAGATAATATAAGCACAAGTGCCATAATAAGAATTAAACACTATAAAAAATGGAGAGTGTTGGAAGAGGTAGGGTTTTCGATGGGAGGTGTAGCTGAGGATGGTGATGGAGAGCTAGATTCATATGAGGATGTGGCTCCTGGGGTTACCCTTTCCTTTCTTTGTTTTGGGCTTTTGTTGATTTTCAGCCCTGTTTTTGTTTTTGCCTCCTTGGGTGTTTTTTTGGTTGTGGCAGGGGATTCTTTTCCTTCTCGCCTTTCGCGTTTTCAGGAGCAGGCTTGGTCCTCTCATGGTCCTGGTTTCACCATTGGAGATATTGGCTCTTTTGGGGAGCTAGAAGAGAGACGAGAAAGGCATTCCTAGGGTTTTTGGCATTAGTAGTGGTGCTGAAGGCGAGATCTTGTTGTTTTGAGCTTTCTTTTGGCTCTGGGAGGTTTTTGCTTTGTTGGGGATGGTTGTGGAGTGGCGTTTTTTTAGTCGTTTGATGACTCCCGTTGTTGTTGTCTCTTTTTCTGGCTCCGCCTTCCTCCCTATGGCTGTGTTTTTCCTTCTACCTAGTTGGGATTTTGTCTTTGACCGGGCATGGGTCTTTTTCGGGAGGGGCTGGGTGTTGCAAGGACTTGTCCCTTCGATCTTGATGGGGTTTCTTTCTTCTTTGATTCTCTGTTGCGGCTATTCGTGGTTGCCAATGGCTTCGTGTTTGAGCTCTCTATTGAGGTAAGTGATGTTATTGTTGGAGCTGTGTTGGAGGATGAAGGAGAAGTTGCCCTGTTTGTGGGTCCTGCCTCATTTTTGTTCTTGCTCTGCCTTGTCTTGGTTCTTATTGTTGGTAGCAGTGTGGCTTTTGATTCTTTAGAGGAGGTTTTGGAAGCTGGTTCCGGGGTTTTGTAGTGGCTCTTTTGGGGGTTTGTATTGTTTGTGAGGGCTTGCCTCTTTTTGTTCCCTGTTGTTGTGGCTGCTGGGGCTGAAGGTGGTTCTGCTCTTTGTTGTGGCTAGACGGTTGCTATTATTTTTCAAGGGCCTGCTTTGGCCTTTTTTTGTTTTTGGGTAAGGGTTTTTTGTGGTTTTGGGGCTGTGCTTGCCCTTGTTGGAGCCTGGTGCCTTCAACTCTTTGTTCTTTGTTGGGCTCTTGTTGTTCTTCTCTGGTTTCTTCCAATTGAGTCTTCTTTGGAGGTGGAGCCTTCCCCTTTTGAGGAGGGGTCTTTTTTTGCAGCTTTGATGTGGGTGTGGCTATTTGTGATCCCTTCTTCCTCTTTCATGTTTCATTGTGACGTGTCCTATGAATGTGGATACTTGCTTGGTGGGAGAGGTTGATTGTGACTCCTTGCAGTCTGCCCTTGTTGTTGGCTGCTTGGAAGATGGGTTGAATTGGGGGTGGTTTACCTGTCTGGCTATCTCTTTCTTGGCTGCTCCTATTGAGGTGGGCTCCTTTCCTTTTGAGGTGGAGAGGAGTTTCGCAGGTGAGGATTTGATTTTTGGGTAGGAAGACTTAGTTGTTTTCTGCTGGATGGTTTTGGGTGCCATTTTAAAACCCACTTTAAAGGTTTTTGGAGCCTTTCAAAACCACCTGTTCCCCTTCCTGCTTTTGTTAGCTTGGGAGGAGAAGTCTTTTCCTGTTTTCTCTTCAGGGTTCATCTTTATGTATTTGGAAGTTAAGGTTTTGGGAGCCTTGATAGAGCCCAACTTGTTGGGTTATGGTTGCTTGGCAAAACCCTTGGATCCTGTTCAAGGTTAAGGGAGCCTTTCAAAACCCTTTGTTTTGTTTCTAGGCGCTTAGACCTTCTCTTGATGCAGCTTGAGCTTTGATGTTTTCGATTCTTTTAGACTGCTGATTTTTTGCTGATGGTTGGGCTGCTGTGTGTTTTGGGCTGCTGTGTGTTTATGGGTCCCTTCAAAACCCGTTTGACCATTAATAAAAAAGAATCAAACACTGTAAAACTATTGCTCTTCTTCCCATATATTGTCAAGCTTACAAAAAATATTTTTAAATTAAAAAGATACAAATATAAAATATGCTGCAAAATATACATTTATTTTTTACATCATTTCAAAACTTTAACATATGTCACTTTCTAATGCTTCAAATTAGAAAGCTTTATTTTTTTTCTTTTAAAAAAAAAAATATCATTGTTGGCCATTTCTTTTATACGACGTAACTTTGGCTTTCACCTCCCTGTCAATCCATATTGCAAGTTGAAGCTTGTCGTTCCATCTTTTTTTTATTTTGATCTAGAGTCCTTGTAATGATCTTTATTAGTTTTCTGTTGCTCGACTCAGCTTGCCTATTGCCTTTTGGGGGATATGGAGAAGAGTATATAACTCATACTCCTGCCCGTTATTTGTTACACAAGTGTGTATAAACATTGTTTGCCATAATTCTTTGTGGCACCCCAAATTAATAACAATATTAGTCAATAAATGCATGACCACTTTTATAGTGTATTCTTTGTTGGGATCACCTCAATCCACTTGGAGAAGTAATTAGTATCTACTAGAATCCATTTGAAGCTATTAAAATTTCTCAATTATTTACCCAATAAAATCAATCACCCATTGCTGAAATGGAGCTTACTTAGATTATTCTAAGTGGCAAAGTTCCAACAATTTTTAACCCTCTAGAGAACCTTTCGCAAGCATCACAGCTTCTAATCATTTTGGTCACATTCTTAAACCAAGATGCTACTCTTAAAACCTTGTGTGCATTGGTCTTTGACATAACGTGGCACCTTCCCATGCGTTGATGACATTAGTGTATGATTCTTTGAGAGTTTCTTAGATTGGCATATTTGAGCAACACTTCAGTATTTTCAACATTGCTTCATCCTTGAGTAAAATTTGTGAAGATCTAAATTGGACGGGCAAGTCATGCTCATCAAGTGAAAGATGACATCAACATACCCAGGGTCTTCATTCAAAGAACAGGGAATTGACATGCAGTTATCATTTATCATGTCAACATGCACAACTTAAAGATTTGTTTCAGTGAGTAGTTTAGCAAGTATTTGATCTCTGAAAAGCTTTGTGATTTGGATTTCAAGATCAATTTTTTAATCTTGTTGATCCAGCTGCATGTCCTATCAAAGGCTTCTTGTTGGTTTAAAATTGCTAAGGTACATAAGCTTACAGTCTTGGCTCTAATAAGATATGTTCTCAAATTCTTTTCAATCTTGGCTGCAACAAATATGGTAAAAAATTCATTACACCCTACTTCTCTATGATAAAGTTCTTTACCTCTACATTTTGAAGGGATTTGCTAAATAATTCTATAGGGTGCTAAAAATCATCATTGTTTTTCTACAATTTTTTTTTTTGTGTTATGGCAAGGGCTTAGAATAATCAAGGCTAGCCAATACAGGTTTGTGCTTAAGTGCCTCCTTAATTCTTGAGAAATATTTTGTAGTTCTCCTTACCACTATGTAACTCTTCCCTTTTTCAGCATGCTGGAAGTGGTCCGTTTTTCTTAGAAAAATCAGACAAGAATCTTTGGATAAAGTTGATTTGGCTGAAGAAGGTTTAGATTCCTTTCATGTTTTTGGGCTGAAGCAAAAAGTCTCTAGCATTTGCTCTCATAGGGTCTGTCTTGACTGCCTTTTTAAATTGAATGTGCCCAAGCAACTTCCCTTAATCTACCCCAAATATACTTTTTTTAAGGATTGAAGGAAATTTCATATTCCAAACACCTTTGCGAAGATGATCTTAAGATGGTTGTTGTGATCACTCCTGTCTTTTGTAAAAGATGCGAGGTCATCTTGGTAGACAATAACTATTTCGTTAATCAGTCCAACAAAAGCTACACTCATAACTCTCTGAAAAGTACCCCAACATTCTTTATTTTAAATGGCATTTTCACTTACACATATGTTCCTCAAGGCTTGTTAAGTTACTATGTGTTGTTTTGATCCTTTGACTACCACTTGATCATATCGTTAGAAACTTAGAAGCCATCCATCATAGATGAAACTCAAATCCATTCTCCCTTTTAAATAATTTTCCATATTGGGCAATGGATAGTTATTTTTAAGTGACAACGTATTTAGAGTTCTAAATCTACATATAATATCTCCATTTCTTTTCTAAGGTTCTAGGTTAGAGATTTGTGATGGATGCTTGATTGGTTTAATAATGCTCCCATCGATAAGTAGGAGATATTTTACACAAATCAAATTGTGATATTGCTATCAAGATTCAATTGTGTAGCTTTTTTGAGTCAAACTCATTGACCCATGTTTCATGTGTAGTTCACAAAAACCCATCTCTGATGAGAATGAATAGAACACTTAGCACTCATTGCATCTAGGTCCATTTGCAATCAAAGTGGGCTTAACTTTGGAGGAAACTTTGTAGTTAAGCGCACTTGAGCTAGAGTAGTATTGGGATGGGTGACGTCCCAGGAAGTCCCAACGCTTCACCTCTGTGAGCATCACCTAGATGCAATGAGTGCTAAGCGTTCCATTCATTCTCATGAGAGATGGGTTCTTGTGAACCACTACTCATGAAACATGGGTCAACTAGTTTGACTCAAAAAACTACATAGTTGAATCCTGATAGCAATATCACAATGCTCCCATCTCTCAATTTTGTGAGCTCCTTCAGCATTTGAGGGGCAACAGTAGGGTTAACAGGTTATTGCTTTTGTTTGAAAGGCCTTGCAGTTGGCTGCAACAAAATCATATGATGGAACAAGTCCCCTCTAAGTTTTCAACTCATTATAAGACCAAGCAAAACATCCTTTTTTATTTCCTTAGCAAGGCAATGCAATATGGAGTATCTTCTCAATAAGTTTAAGCTTCTTTTTTGTTAGTACTTGTTAGTACCCATATGAAACTTTGTTCTTAATCAAGTTTGTAGTCCATAACTCATGTCATCTTCATCTTAATTAGTTTAGGATTTTGTGATCTTCCACAATCCTTATATTAAGAAACATATGCCTATGAGAATGTCAAAATCATTTTGAGCTTCTGTTAAGTACACAAGTTATTTTTGGTCAATGAAACATGGTGTAATGCCCCCTTTTGGGATGATCTTGGATCTTGCCGTATAATAACAAGTTCAATTTGTATATAGAAAAATGTACATTTTGAATGTGGTAGAATGTATATCTATCTATATACCTCAAGAGAAGGGGCCACAGAGGAAGAGATCTCCCAAGCAAAGCCCCTAGTTGGATCCAAGTTAGATTAATACAACCCAAGTGATATAGGGGTGTCAATGCAAAACAAGAATCTAACCAAGTGCTAAGAAAGAAGATGCTATTTCCTATGTGTCGGGTATAGTCAACTAGGAATATAAATATAATGTTGAAACTAATGAAATAGAACATATCTGAAGTGTAAATACTCAAATTAATTAATGAAATATACCGACTCACCTTTAAATGCTTGAAATGTATGTGTTCAAACTCAGATCTGCAATTCTACTCCCAAAATAGCTCAAAAACCCGAATAGGACCAAATCTGGAACCAGAAACCCAAGATCTTCAAAACCCAGAAATCATTCTGTTTCAGGACTATGCTGACCTGGAGGGTGGATTGTGACATGTAGAAAATCCACCCAGGTTTAGGTTGAAGTCTACATCCACCTGCTCTGCAAGATTGCCCCGGAATCTGGATCTGTGACAATAACCTAGTTTTCGACAGCTCCGAATCCGAATCTGCAAGTCTGTATACTTGAATCTGCATGGGAAAAATGTTTGTTTTTGTTCGGGAGGGGCTTGCCTCGGTCAAGCCCCAGTTTAGGAATTAACCTTGAATGTAAATGTATGTAAATTGTTTGTAAAAGCAAAGCAAGTGTACAAATTCACCTCTCTTTGTAGAAACCCTCGCGGAGGATCTGGATCTGTAATCCACAAGGATGTAGAAGTGCTCAATGTTGAATCTTGTAGGAATGTAGGATATCTCATCAAATGTAATAGATCAATCATAACAAGTCATGGATCTATGGATGTAGATGTACTCATATGCTCAAATCGGATATGCAAATGCAAATGAAGAATAGATGAACAAACCCTTCCTTGATAACCAACTCCACTATCTTCAAAGAAGGAAGCTAGACCTTGAAAGGAACATGCATGATCATGGAATGATGATGAAAAGGCCTCCAATGAACTCCTTCAAAGCTCCTTGAATGCAAAAGATCTTGAAATCTTGAAGTCTTCAATGGTTGCAAAAGATCTCCTGCAATGCTCCTAGGAAATACTTATTAATGCTCTTGGAATGCGTGTAGACAGAAATGTAAAAGCTCTTGTACCTCTTTTTTGCTCAAAATGAAGTGAGTAGGCCTCCTTTAATACGAATTTCGCGATCGGAATCGAAAAGGGTCAACTGCACATGGCGGGAGAAGAAATTGAAAACCCGAGAAGGGCTCGAAATCCTGAGGTGCCCATCCTCAAGGGGGAGGCCGACTTCGCCCTGATCCCAAGGGCTAGGCTGACTTCGGCCTACCCCTAAAGGGCTAGGCCGACCTCGACCTACCCCCTGATGGGTTAGTCCATCAGGGGATGCTCCAGGATCTTGGGGACAGAGAAAAGAACAATTGGAAAGGGCAGAAACATGGGCCCGATCTAGCATAAAAGCAAAGCTACATCAATAGGTCAATAAAGGCATTTATAAATTAGGTCCAAAACATCCTACTAAGGAGGGTTAAAGATGTCTCACCATGGGTCCTTCCATTTTAAGACGATACATTCTAATTAAGAGTGATTAACTCGCCCAGTAAGATGTGTGTGTCTCACTGTGAATCACGCAAAAAAGGCAATGCTGCGACAAAAGATGACGTTGAACAATCTAGCAAGTTTGTGTGCATGCTAGACAACCCATCAAGGATTCACCCTTAGGAAACTGTATTTCCAAAAGAGCAAAATCGCAAAAGGCGATCCGGACATAAGGATCTGTGTATCCTTAAGGGATCAGAAAGTGATGCAACTGCAGGGACCAAGCCTTCTGGATTGTTAGTAATCCAAGAAGAGATCCGAAAGAGAATCAGGCCTTTAGGATTGTTTAGTAATCCATAAAGGGATTCACAGAAGCAAAGCTGTCATAGTGCGTGTGTGCAAAATGTGGGCAAAGTGTATGCCCCCACATTAAAGCAATTGCAAGCGCCTCAATGGGAGCAATGGCTTTAACAGAGTGTACATGCATCTACTAGAGACGTTTCCACTATGAAATGCCCTCAAGGAAAGTAGGCACATAACAAAAGAAAGAGCACAAAGGGATCTACTAACTTTTGGGTTAGTATGATAATAAGATAATATGTGAAATATTATGTCAAATGAAATGTCATCATTCCCTAAAGGAAGTAGAACTACGACACAATGGAGGAAAAACGCGTAAGAGTTACGTAGAAGAGCATTTTTGGGCCGAGATCACAGAGACCTAAAAGATTTGGTGCTACCATGTCGCAATATCCCAAGCGGACTACACAAAGGCACATTTACAAACAATAGCACATGTACAGCATAGCATATAACGACATAGAGAAGAAGCAAGATACAAATAGAAGAATGATTACAACATTTCGATTCCTTTATCACCTTGCATCAACGGAGAAACAAGGATAGTGTAAAGAAATCTAAACAAAACATATAACAAGCAATACATCACTGGGAAAACACAATAGGACATGCAAAACACACAAAGACTACCATGCTAGATAAGCCAATCAAGCGCATCGCCTG
This sequence comes from Thuja plicata, assembly GCA_018584345.1. Classification (NCBI taxonomy): domain Eukaryota; kingdom Viridiplantae; phylum Streptophyta; class Pinopsida; order Cupressales; family Cupressaceae; genus Thuja; species Thuja plicata. The sequence continues at coordinate 2,534,013 of MU227513.1, forward strand.
CCCCCCCCCCCCCCCCCATCTAAGTCTGTATCATTTAGGGAAGGTGGGCAACTTGCAAGAGGAGCAACATCCAACACAATAGGAACAATTGTCAATTCCAAACAAGGACCATGTTGTGGGTCACTGTGTTCGATACTAGGAGTGATTGATAACTGTTTTGAGAGCATGTTAGGCAAATCATGATCAAGATCAATAGTCTTGTTGCTAAACAAATTGCTAGGGTTTGATATTTTAAAACAAACTAGATATTCTTTAAAAAAATAGTGATAGATTCAGTCATTCAACAAAACTTGTCAAAATTAGTGTTGAATCTTCTTCTAATGATTTAAAATCATTTCTGACTACTTAGGAATGATTTTGTATTCATTTAGAAGCAACAAAAAAAGAATAGAATGTTTCTAAAAAACATAAAAACAAACTCAACAAACCTACCTGGGAATGTGATTTTTTTTGAAAAACTAGTTGAAATCCACCTTAAATCCACTCAAATTTGTCTCCAGTACTTTTCAATCATCTAGCATGGGCTCGAAAGCCCAACAAACTCCTTCACTCACAAACCCAACTGCTGCAAATGAGAAAATAAGAAAGAAACTACTGTTTTTTGCTGTTTAATGCTGGCATAGAACCACGCGCGAGTTTTTTTTGCGAGTTTTGCAGAGTTAAAAAACTTGGTGATTAATCGCCACTCGACAAGTGTTGCAACTGTGGTCTCATATTCATCAGAATCACTAGCATGTAAATTATTGTTAGCATTAATAGTATCATCAAGGGTATCTTCTTCATCAAGATTAATCACAATAGAATCCAAAATATGAATAGAATCATCATGTTTATTCATTGGAATTGTGTTATGATTATTAACTTCCTCCATAGGCTCAAGCATGGGCTGGTCAAAGGAAGGTAAAATGTTTTGGGAAGCATGCACACATGCCTTGGCTTTAGCTATACGCTTCTTGCGACGGTCACGTGCATGTCGGTTACGTTTGGTCTTGCTAGAGATAGGAGGTGGAGTGGGATCAATCAACATTGGGTCCTTTTCTCCTTGTGAAGAGGGAACTAAAGGAACCACACTAGGTTGAATGATAGGAACATGAGGTTGCTCAACAAAAGTCGAAGAATCAGACAAAGGAGGAACCAGTGGAATAGGTAAAAGACCAGGGGTAGGATCAACCTTGGGTAAACTCAATTCAACGATCTTTCTACGTTTAAAGGCTTGATAAGATCGAAAAAGGTAATTAGGACGGGTTGGAGGTGTCATAGGTAACGAAGGCCAACATCATGGGAAGAATGAGAAGAGTTATTCTTTGTGGAAGGATTAGGATCATGAGGGGTCATGTTATCATCAAGGTTCCTAGGGAAGAAAGAAGAATCAGGATCAAAAGAACCCATGAGTCTGTGGCTTCTTCTAACCACGACTCAAAGTAATAAAGCTCATACACAAAGGAAGGCAAAGCCAAAGGGAGAGCACCAAAATGAGATCTCACCCCAACAAAGTATGAACAATAAAGCTAAATCCGATGATTGTATAAGATACAAAGAAGACACAATGCATAAAGCAATATCACAACAAAAGGAATACAAGGCATGTAAGGTACGGGTTCACCAAAAATGTATATAGAAAAATGTATATATGGTGAACTCAAACATATAATCTTTGGGTTCATGTCAGGTTCACCAAAATGTGTATAGAAAAATGTACATTTTGAATGTGGGGGAATGTATATCTATCTATATACCTCAAGAGAAGAGGCCACAAAGGAAGAGATCTCCCAAGCAAAGCCCCTAGTTGGATCCAAGTTAGATTAATACACCCCAAGTGATATAGGGGTATCAATGCAAAACAAGAATCTAACCAAGTGCTAAGAAAGATGTTATTTCCTATGTGTTAGGTATAGTCAACTAGGAATATAAAGATAATGCTGAAACTAATGAAATAGAACAGATCTAATGTGTAATTACTCAAATTAATTAATGAAATATACCAACTCACCTTTAAATGCTTGAAATGTATGTGTTCAAACTCAGATCTGCAATTCTGCTCCCAAAACAGTTCATAAACCCAAACAGGACCAAATCTGGAACTAGAAACCCGAGATTTTCAAAACCCAAAAATCTTTATCTCAGGACTATGCCGACCTGGAGGGTGGATTGTGACATGCAGAAAATCCACCCAGGTTTAGGCCGAAGTCGGCATCCACCTGCTCTGCAAGATTTCCCGGAATCTGGATCTGTTTTCAACGGCTCTGAATCCAAATCTGCATGTCTATATACCTGAATTTGCAAGGGAAAAATGTTTGTTTTTGTTGGGGAGGGGCTTGCCTCGGTCAAGCCCCAATTTAGGAATTAACCTTGAATGTAAAATGTTTGTAAAAGCAAAGCAAATGTACAAATTCACCTTACTTTGTAGAAACCCTCGCGGAGGATTTGGATCTGTAATCCACAAGGATGTAGAAGTGCTCAATGTTGAAACTTGTAGGAATGTAGGATATCTCATCAAATGCAATAGATCAATCATGCCAAGTCATGGATCTATGGATGTAGATGTACTCATATGCTCAAATCGGATATGCAAATGCAAATGAAGAATAGATGAACAAACCCTTCCTTGATAACCAACTGCACTATCTTCAAAGAAGGAAGCTAGACCTTGAAAGGAACATGCATGATCATGGAACGATGATGAAAAGGCCTCCAATGAACTCCTTCAAAGCTCCTTGAATGCAAAAGATCTTGAAATCTTGAAGTCTTCAATGGTTGCAAAAGATCTCCTTCAATTCTCCTAGGAAATACTTATGAATGCTCTTGAAATGCTTCTAGACAAAAATGCTAAGTTACTGGTTCAGGTTCGGGGATGGGTTCAGGTACGAGAATTGGGTTTGTGGGTTCGTGAAATTTTTTTCCATTATGATTCGTATGCGTTTGTGTGTGTATATATATATATATATATATATATATATATATATATGTTCAAAAATAAGAGAAATATACATAATTGTAAAACTAAGTCGTTTCATAGTATGAATCTATGATGCTTGATCATTGATCAATGCCAAATGTCAAAGTCTTCATAACTACTGAGCATTAGAAATCTGATATTCTCTTACATCTGATATTGGAAATTTGTGTATATCATTTTGGAGATTTAAGTCCAGTGAATGATTCTATTTTGGTTTATGAAATGCAATATCATTGAGGTTGCTGTTAGCAAAAGAATTCTGTTTTTGTTTTGCTATCATTTAGAGTTGGCATCTTTCACAAACTAAAAGAAGAAATATTCAACATAAAATAACAGTAAAGACAGATTGTAGGAAATGAAGAGAGAGGATATTACGATATAGCATAACAAATACTCTTTAAATGCAAGTACAATATATAATGAACATGAAGCTCACAAAGGGTCATCAACATATCTCAATAGGATTGTAGCTTTGATAATCTACTAATCCTCATGCCTTGCTATTTGTGTGATTATACATAAAACAAAAATCATTTGCGGATCTGGATGGACCCACAGGTTCGAACACGAACCTCTTGTGAGGTTTTCACACCATCGCCCCATTGAAAAATGGGGACCCCCTCTTTTGCTTTGGTGATAGGAGTAGTGGTCTTAGGTAGTCCTTGTTGGTGACAGTTTTCAAGTCCCTAGGTGTGGCAAGTGAGGTTTGAGTGTTTTTGGCCTGTTGTGAAGTCATGTCTGTCTGGGATGTGGGCGAGCTCTAAGCTAAACCTGTCATGGGGATGGAGTCTAAACCAAGCAATTTGTGATAAAATGAGTTAAAACCCTTTGAGAATCCTTGTTCCAGCTTCAGTTTGACCTTAGAAAGTCACGATGGATTGTGGGAGGTAACCTTGCTGAATCCTGAAATTTGGTTGTCAGAAATTTGTCGAGAACCCCCAAAATCTAGAATCTGCACCTTAACTCCTACAAAGTTGGAACCTATCTAACCTAAATTTGGTTGTCAGAAATTTGTCCACGTTGGATCCGGGCAGGGTCCAGATCTGGACCTGTGGGTCTGTCAGGATCCGCGGGCTACAGATCCAGATGGATCGAGGGGTCAAGATCTGGATCCAACGCGGACCGGTCCGCGAATCCAGACCCGGATCAGACCCGGACCTAAATCCAGGGTCCAGGGTCCGAATCCGGTAACGTAGAAAAATGTAAAAGCTCATGAACCTCTCTTTTTCTCAAAATGAATCTCCTGTAACACAATTCCATCACTTGGGGTGACCTACTTAGAGGGGAAACCTATATCTGCTCTCCCAAACGCATCTCCTTCCTCACCCACATAATGTTGTTTTTGGGAGAGTAAATAAATAAATAAATAATCTATTTTACATCACTAATTATACCAAATACAAAAGAAATTATATGTTGACAATATCATGCCTACCACAATCTTTGCTATAATACCAGATGGCTGTTGTCTGAAATTTGTCGAAAACTCCCAAAATCTAGAATCTACACCTTAACTCCTATGAAGTTGGAACCTATCTCAAACATCCTGAAAGGTATTTATACAAATATAACTTAAAGTATAAGAAAATCAGACTTATACTTAAATGTTACATTTGTATAAATCCTCCCGCCCCTGAACTGGAAAATTGCCTAAGTACAAAACTCACATCAATAGGATCCTGTGTAGATCCAACACGCACCGGTCCACGCAGGATTCCCACGGGTCCACGTTGGATTCGGGCAGGGTCCAGATCTGGACCTGTGGGTCTGTCGGGATCCGCGGGCTACAGATCCAGATAGATTGACAAGTCAAGATCCGGATCCAACGCGGACCAGTCCGCGAATCCAGACCCGGACCCGAATCCAGGGTCCGAATCCGGTAACGTAGAAAAATGTAAAAGCTCATGAGGCTCTTTTTTTCTCAAAATGAATCTCCTGTAACACAATTCCATCACTTGCGGTGGCCTACTTAGAGGGGAAACCTATATCTGCTCTCCCAAATGCATCTCCTTCCTCACCCACATAAGATTGTTTTTGGGAGAGTAAATAAATAAATAAATAATCTCTTTTACATCACTAATTATGCAAAATACATAAGAAATTATATGTTAGACAATATCATGCCTACCACAATCTTTGCTATAATACCAGATGGCTACTGTCTGAAATTTGTCGAAAACTCCCAAAATCTAGAATCTGCACCTTAACTCCTATGAAGTTGGAACCTATCTCAAACATCCTGAAAGGTATTTATACAATATAACTTAAAGTATAAGAAAATCAGACTTATACTTAAATGTTATATTTGTATAAATCCTCCCGCCCCTGAACTCGAAAATTGCCTAAGTACATAACTCACATCAATAGGACCCTGTGCGGATCCAACATGGACCGGTCCACGTAGGATTCCCACGGGTCCATGTTGGATTCGGGCAGGGTCCAGATCTAGACTTGTGGGTCTGTCGGGATCCGTGGGCTAAAGATCCAGACAGATTGACAAGTCAAGATCCGGATCCAACGCGGACCGGTCCGCGAATCCAGACCCGGATCGGATCCGGACCCGAATCCAGGATCCAGGGTTCGAATCCGGTGTAGAAAAATGTAAAAGCTCATGAACCTCTTTTTTTCTCAAATGAATCTCCTGTAACACAATTCCATCACTTGCGGTGGGCTACTTAGAGGGGAACCTATATCTGCTCTCCCAAACGCATCTCCTTCCTCACCCACATAAGATTGTTTTTGGGAGAGTAAATAAATAAATAAATAATCTATTTTACATCACTAATTATACAAAATACATAAGAAATTATATGTTAGACAATATCATGCCTATCACAATCTTTGCTATAATACCAGATGGCTGCATTCAGAAATGCAAATCCCTTTACTCAATACTGACTTTTCTTTTCACTTCCTTCATTGCCCTTCTCCAACATGGTCTTCTATGTTTTATATCTTTGTCTCTTTGAAGAGAGACAACCCTTGGAAGATGCTGATCCTTTAAGAATGGACATAACCCTTCTTAATAATGCCTCTTCAACTGATCCCTTAATGATATCTCTTTAAACCTGATCTCTGCCTTTTTTATTTCTTTACTGTTGCTTTAGGTGCCTTTGAATAATTCAATTGCTGGTACTTATTGATTGCTGCTTAACACATAATATAATCGTTGTTTGTCTTTATACTAGTCGCTGCTGTTTATCTAAATTGCCTTCAGAAATAATGGAATCACTGCTTTCACATTGATAGCTGTCATTTGTTAACTCTTTGCATTTTTATTTAAGATAATCACTGCCCTTTTTCTTTATTCAAAAGGGAGTTGGCTTTAAAGAAAAATAAATTTAATTTGATTTAAACACCAAATAGATTGGCTGGCATGGATAATATTAAGTTCGTTCTTCATCTAAATAAACTCAGTTGACCCCTTTTGACTTTGCAATGTTGTCTTTTGTATAAGTAATGCTTGCATGTGGGGGGTGGGGGAGGGGATTGGGAACTCAGTCCGTCCCTTTTGACTTTGCACCATTTTCTTTTTGTATGATACATGGTGACAATTAGGTACATTTAAAGAAATATCTGAAGGGCTGTGAATATCTTTGGTAAAGGAGAACATATGCTCCAAAGTTGTTCCTTTTCCCCTTTTACATGAGCAGTTCCATTCAGACAGGATCGTTGAAGATGTAGATGAAACAATGGTAGCTCAATATGGTAGTATAGACTGGAAAAAATGGGTCATGCTCATCTGTTTCAAATCGAAGTATAATGTGCATGCCTTTCATTTGGTGTACATATTGTTGCTTGCGATTTAGCTAGCAGTTTAATTAGTGCACTGTTCTTGTCAATTATAAGAAGGTTTTAGAAATCTCTTACATTTTTTAGTAGGCTAATGATCCTTTTGAGTTTACTCAGGTGTTTGTTCATAATGTCATAGGCAGATATTCTGGTTCGGGGATACTCTGGGTGGAACTCCCGGCGGGCACTACAAGTAATAAATCAAGTATTTCCAAAGGTATAAATTCATTAGAAATGTATTCTATATTTTGTAGTCATTTTGAAGGTCGTCAAAAATTTAAAAACCAAAATAATAGCAGGCTTTATTTTTGGTCTTGATTTATATCCCTGAAGCATGTTTTTTATTCATCAAAACCCTCCTGCTAAACTCATTCCCAGCTTTATACCTATGAAGTGATTTCAATCTTTTACTAGGATTATTGTAGATGAATTGATTGCCCTTTTAAGTAGGAAATTTTAAAATAGACTAATTGTATGATATTGGTTTGTTTAAGTTGTTTTGTACAGTTGCTTTTGTGTGCTTCTAATGTTGAAAATCATTTCTTTTGCTGCACAAGACAGATATTTAGCTATGACAATTTGTTTTGCTTCACATGACAGACATTCAACTATGACATTTTGCTAACTCCTTGCTGCACAAGCCAATAATTTTGCTGCCCAATAGGCTTAACTTAGTGTGCTAGGCGATTCTGCTGTGCAAGGTAGTTGTTGAGCTGTCTCAAAGCAACCGACTGTTGTGCTAGGCAACCTCTATGCTAAATTCACTCTGCAATGTCAAACATGTTTCTAGCAACAACATTCCAATATAAGTATGCTTCAAAGAAAGGTTCCAAAAGAGTTTACTTATTGCACAAAATTCTATTTGGTTTATTAAATGCCAAAGTGGAGAACCACTTGTGCTCAAGAAAGATAAAGCAGATACATGTTGTAACAAGTTGTAATTAAGTTGGTTGCCTCTTAGTTAAAGTTGCATAATCTTTTAGATAATATGACCAAATCCCAATACTAGTACCCATATAATTACACAGTCATAGGCATACGTAGTAATCTATTCTATTATTCAGATCTTTATCTTTTCAAGAAGCTCAATGCTTCATTTGTTCCAAGAAGACTTATCATTTTTACGCTGAAGGCGTTCCCTTATATGAGATGTACCAAGCTGATTTCTGAGATCGACGATTCCAATTGTTTGATAGCCAGGGACGACCATCAGAGTCATTTATGCCATTAGATGGGATGGCCCGTTCACCCTTCTTTCTCTGCCCATACATGCGTTCATTTTCTATAGATTGCAGTGCCCGATGTACTTCCATTCAGTTTCTCGCGGTCAGTTGAAAGACAATACTGTAATGACCCTAACCGGCCATTTTCCTCGATTTCACAAATATTCCTCGAGCAGATTTAAAGAAATACATTCATGCAATAAACTATGGAATTCAATAGTAATTAACCAGCATTTCATATTCCATTAAAACTATCAGCAACATCGTTGTGTTATAAAATAACAATTAACATGCAATAGAATAACAATTAACAGAAAAGAACCTGTGAATACAATGTCGAACTCTGCTGTGAATCCGCACCGTAGACGAACTGGGGCTACGTCCAATCCACCTCTGAGCCAAAAGGGTTTCCGTCCTAAAGGCTGAATTCGAAAGTTGAAGCTTCCTGATATCTCCAAGAGATAAAATATCATATCATAAACTAAGCATAATCCAAATGAGCCTTCAATCCTTCTTTTAAAGCAATGGCTGTGACTCTTCAGTTTCCCCTCTCTGTCTTTTCATATTCTCATTTAAAGTCACTTTTTAAATAAATATAACCATTGGTTATAAAGTGACATAATAAAAGAAAGTGAGGAATCTTCTGGCATTAAAATGGAGGACTAAACGAACTCGGATGGAGACGTGTGATAGCTTGCCGGAAAGCTCTCGGCGAGATGCTCCGAGTCCACTACTGAAATGCCAGGAACACTGAGTTCTTCCTACTTACTATAATTAGTAAGCACCCTGGAAACCCTGCGGAAACTGATCTGATTGGCCTGAAACTGAAAACACCTAGGCCAAACACCCCTCTGATCCTCGGCCAAACCTCGGTTAGCCCACCGGACCAAGATAAAAGGGCTAACTATAAGGCATGAGATAGTGTGCCCAAAAAGGGGACATTACAAATCATATCTTCCCGGAGATTGCTTGCCCTCAAGCAATCAGAATCTGCATGCTGCGATCATAATACTTGGATCCCAAACCAACCTCAGGGAAACTGCTCCACCAACCTGTCGTGTGAAACTGAAACAGATATAATGCCCTAACCTGTGAAGCCATTCATACAACAACAAAACAACAACCAGTCTAATGTTAAGATCCCAAATCACTGCAGTATCAGTCATACCAAATTGCCCTGTGTCACCATCATCTGTGAGAAAGTCAACCCAACTGAGAACCTCACTCCAACTGAGAGTACTGGCACCGCTACGGTCAGATGCAGGGAGGAACCAAACCTCACACCAATCGACTCCTTGATAAATACTAACCGCAAGTACGTCCCTCCTGGATCCCATAAGCAAAAGGGCCATCCATCTCCCCAGCTGGCTGAAATATCTTGATGCCCGATGCTCCTACTAAGTGGATCACCAGAACTGTCCAACTGCCATAACACTGCCCCTCTGATTTGTCGCTCGAACTGGAGACTATACTGAAGAGGCAAGATACGCAGATTGTCGGACAAGGCTTACATCTGCAAGCGAGGAAGCATACCAAACCAATTACTCACCCCACACCTGTGCAATAATCGAAAAAGGAAGTTCTCCGTAGGTGGGCTGAATGAAAACCCCAATGCATCCCATATAATGTGGCCAACATGCGATGCACTAGCCAACTCTGTTGGAAATCCTGAATCAACATAAGGATTCCATAATTGTCTCTCAATACCCGGATTCATACAGTGTACACCTTGGTGTGAAAAATTCACCCCAACAGGCATAATCATCATACCAAGCTCAATAACCCCGTACTGAATAAGCTCTACCCGAACATCATCATCATGCCTAAAATATGTGGTGATAGAATTACCATAAGCAAGGGATGAATCAGTATGATAGCGTAGAGGAGCCGCGGCTGTGTGGAAAGAGGAATGATCCAAGGGATGCTCGCCAAAACGGGACATCTCACCATCAACATGAGGTAGTGCACGGAAAGACACATCACCCATCATGCCACAAGACATAACTGCCCATCCTGGACTGCTGGTATAAAAACCACACTGCATAGCTACTGAGCTCATCCCGCTACTCCAACCTGGTGACCAAGATTCATCTCTAACAGCTGACCCTGGGTCCCAAATTCTGTAATCGACCTCATCCTCGTCATGGGGATAGGGAATACCTTCCTCATGTAGCTTGAAGAAAGGATCATCAAATATCAAATCAGCATCCATCTCAAACAAGAAATTGTCGATCGCCTGAAAGTTATCCAACTCATAAAGAAACTCTGGATGATCCAAAGATCTTTTGGGACAGCTATCCAAGTCATAGGTCTGCTGTATGCTATCGAGTTCCTGAATCACCTCCTGAAAGAATTCGGACCTTTCCTTGTCATCATGTTCCCTGTACTGACTAGTGGCAACAATCTGATTTCTTGCTTCCCGAAGAGCAAGACATGTGTGTTTCAATTATTCCTGAGCAATATTAAGCTCTCTGTTGAGCTTATTAACCTCGTCATCATTTTCCTTCAACTGCTCAGCATAATTTTCAGCAACCTCTAACAGGTAGTCACAATCTGCAAGTAAACATAGATATTCTGATTTCCAATCCTCAAATGCTATTTTGACCCCCTGTAAATCTGCAACATCAGATCCAATCCTTATACCACCTTGTCTTGTCTCTTTCTGAGCTTTCCTGTAAAGATCCTCAATGATCTGGAGAGTTCTATCATGGTGAACAAGAGCTGCAGTAATAGCATCGTTATTGACCTTCAGTTGATGCTGCAAGGCATGCTTCTCATCTATAATATTTTGAAATGCTTTCTCTGATTGACCATCCAAATCATCATTATGCATACGCAATGCGCTGCTATAGAAATCACATGATTCCTCATAATCTGTAACCTGTATAGTTGCTATCTCTTCTTTAGCTTCTCCTTCCTGCATTGATTCGACATTTGTCTTACAATCTCTAGCTTCAATGACAACCTCATAAGACCTTCCTTCAATAACTGGTTTAGTTTTTTGTTCACTTAAGGGTTGATTAATGATAGCTGGAAACTCTTCATATAAATTTCTGCACCTATCTTGTGCAAGTAGATCTCGAGCCAAATCCTGATATTGCTTCCTTGCCATTAAAGTCTTTTGTTGAAGCTTTGGATGAAAGTCCATGAAACTAGAGAAGGTTAAATCTCTTTGAACCCGTGGAAGAAGTGTGTTATACTCCTCATACATGCTGAGTATTTCTATCCTTCCATCAGCCTGTGAAATCTGGACTAGTTGCTGCACCTGAACAAGATCCTTCATGATTTTTTCCAAACTCCGCGTCTTCCTCATAGCTAGAAAACTATTAGACTCTGCAAGTGAATGTGAAAACTTGTAGCTGCCAAGGATAAAGTTCCACTCTCAGGGACTGAATTGCTAGCACCTCTCAGAAGTTTCACAACTCCTTCCTGATACCACTGCACTACTGATTTGTCAAACAGTTTGCTATCTCTGTATTGATCCTTTGCTGGCTGTTAATAAAATCAGTCTGCAAGATTTCTGATAACTGGAAGAGGGTGCTTATCTAGTTTCAAATAAGTTTGAATGTTCTTCTTATTGTTCAATTTCTGATACCCATGCAATGTTCTTGACTTGCTGTTCTCTTATAGTTTAGTTTCCCAACTGTCTCTTCTAAATTTTTGCAAAACAATCACCGCTATAACTTTCTTAACCAGTTGCTACCAAATAGTGTCTGCACTTAGTTGATGGGAGAGTGGGAGCTGGTTTCAAACTTACGCTAAATGTTTATGTGCCACTAATTTTTGAAGTTTAAAGTATCTAAAGCGGTATTTGACCAGATTCCCAATGATATACGTAATGCAAGAGAATGAATTTACTGGAATTGTAATACATTCATTTTTATCGTAACATAAAAATGAGCAATACAAAAAACTGGATATCGATTTCCAATCCCCTATTACAATACGTTCTAAGAAAACATGCATGGAAGTAAATTGTCTTATGCACCTGGAGTGTTGCGGGTGTCTTTTGCAGACCACTACACTAGTCACGATTTGCAGAGAGACTCTACGGTGATGATGCTGGAATGCTGCGTTTGAGGTTGCATATGGGTTGACTACTACTGTCTTCCACTCGTCTTAGCAATCTATTCCTATATGGCCCGCGCCATAAGCTTCCCACAAATGCCCGCGACTATGAAATGGAACTCTGGTGTTGTGTTCGGACTGTTGAGGAAGCAATGACTATTTCCCTTGCGGAATTATACCAGTCTTAGCACCCAGCGGTTGTCACTCTCACTCGGCTCTCCTTCACGCGAGTCTCCTCCAGTATGACCCCGCGTCAACCTTCATGGTGGCTATAACTGAAGATGTTAGACCAGCTAGCCGTGTCAACTGAAAGCTAGAAAAACCGTAATGATTCTTGGTCTTTTACAATATGCATATGATAAAAGATCCCCCTGCTATCAACGGCCTGTTGATATGTTTTCCAGTATATCCAAAATGTTGTCTTCTTCCTAAATAATAGTTGGAAGAAATGAAGCTATCCAAAATCTGTTCCTTTACCATTTCAATGACACCCCACAGAGGTTCACTAATATTCCTCCAATATTAGAGAGTGCGGCTGGAAAGTTCTGAGGGCCCATGGATATGAAAATTCGATTTATTGTTAGCAGAAATAGCTAACGATTTGAGAAATGATTCTTTCATTTATTTTTGATAAATTAGGTGGTCGTCTCAACTTAAAAACATCACAAATCTTTTAATAATATTTCTCGTAACTTGCCTGCCAATAGAAACGCTACTTTACTAAAATGCTTTGCCCAGGACTATAGTCGGGTTGAAATATTTATCGGGGTCTCCATAACATTTGGTCTTAAGCAATCTCGAGATGCTACCTTTGAATAATCACCGCCAAATATTCTCATTTAATTATAAACCTTTGATTTCACAAATTTTTTTTTCCAATCTTTTAAAAGCATTTGCTGGACGATTAATATTGAAGCATCATAATACATATATCGAGCCTGCCCGCGTGAGAGAGAGAAAGGTGCTGATAGTCACTTTGTATGGAACAACCACACTGATAACAACCCTTTGCTACACAACTCCCTGATTGTCTGATACTAATAAGCTGAATCTGAAGCAATTTCTTGTCACTGCATGTAGTTTTGGAAATGAAATCTAAAACCTTCCTCTAAATATGACTCTAATAATACTCCACAGGCTGGCCAGAAAACCAGCTCTGATACCACTGTAATGACCCTAACCGGCCATTTTCCTCGATTTCACAAATATTCCTCGAGCAAATTTAAAGAAATACATTCATGCAATAAACTATGGAATTCAACAGTAATTAACCAGCATTTCATATTCCATTAAAACTCTCAGCAACATCGTTGCGTTATAAAATAACAATGGGATTTCTCACAATCCAAATCTGAACTCAACATGCAACAGAATAACAATTAACAGAAAAGAACCTGTGAATACAATGACGAAGTCTGCTGTGAATCTGCACCGTAGACGAATTGGGGCTACGTCCAATCCACCTCTGAGCCAAAAGGGTTTCCGTCCTAAAGGCTGAATTCGAAAGCTTAAGCTTCCTGATATCTCCAAGAGATAAAATATCATATCAAAAACTAAGCATAATCCAAATGGCCTTCAATCCTTCTTTTAAAGCAATGGCTGTGACTCTTCAGTTTCCCCTCTCTGTGTTTTCATATTCTCACTTAAAGTCACTTTTTTAATAAATATAACCATTGGTTATAAAGTGACATAATAAAATAAAGTGAGGAATCTTCTGGCATTAAAACGGAGGACCAAACAAACTTAGATGGAGACGTGTGATAGCTTGCCGGAAAGCTCTTGGCGAGACGCTCCGAGGCCACTACTGAAATGCCAGGAACACTGAGTTCTTCCTACTTACTATAATTAGTAAGCACCCTGGAAACCCTGCGGAAACTGATCCGATTGGCCTGAAAATGAAAACACCTAGGCCAAACACCTCTCTGATCCTCAGCCAAACCTCGGTTAGCCCACCGGACTAGGATAAAAGGGCTAACTATAAGGCATGAGATAGTGTGCCCAAAAAGGGGACATTACAAATACTGTGTAATTACTGCTAATTCAAGGGTAATAAATACGGTGAAATTATTGGTGTTCATTTCTTCGTCACTGGTTTATTTAACTTTTTTCTTTGCAGTCGCTTATATTGGCAAAGGAGGGATTTTACAGAAGTCAGCACAATCTTGAAGAAAACAAAGGAATGATGAAATCGAGCCTGCAAGGGGTGAAAATCAAAATGGGTCCCAAACCCAATGCGTCCCGGCCATTTGAGAATTTGATTGTCAACTGTACAAACCATTCAATGTCAATGGTCATTACATTCAAATGTTTTTCCCAAAGAACAAATAATGGATCAAGAAAGAAAAAGTTTCTGAATTTGTTGGATCACTAACACAACACATGCCATAGTGGTAGATTCAAATAATAATTTGCACATAAAGCAGGGCAGCATAACCTTGATTTTGAGAAGAACATTCATTGTTTTTATCAATTAAAGCATTTAGGAATCAACATTTGGCGAGAGACTTTTAAATATAAATTTGATAAAAAAAATGGAAATCTATGGAAAGTTTCTTGCGAAGAATGTATTTGCAGCCGTCATTATTGTAGCAATCAAAATACAAAAATTCAAGTGTTACTAACAGTTCTAAGTATGCCCCTGTTCAAGCAGTCTCTGGAACACATTTTCCTGGAAACTTCCTGAATCTTTTCGTGTACCTTACCCATCTAATCAACACACAAAGTAGCAAAACCGCCAACAACTATGACCTAGGATGCCGGTTCGGGTTTGATTTCGGGTTCGAGTTCGAAGAACCGGTTCGCCGGTACGACAAAATTTTGAAAAGGGGTTCGGGTTCGGGTTCGGGTTCGTTAGTACAAAAATATGTAATTTATATATATATATATATATATATATATATATACACATATTTTGATATTTATGCAGCCTAGAAGCATGAGTTAAGATTAGAATGTCACATGGTATCATAAAAAGTAAACATTTAAACAATAAAACACTTGTAAATTTGTAATCATAGCATCATGAATCATGAATCCATTATCATACTACCATCATATACTTCAAGTTCAAGTTCAACATCAAAGATTCAAAACATTAAAATTATATCATAACATTAGTTCAAATATCATTGTTTGAAGTTCAACTAATGGATTAATAATTTATTGATATTCTTCTTCTTCATCATCATCTTCTATATGGAGCCTAATAAGATTCGAAGGTTAATTTTTCCCCTTTCATTGATGCAGTTTCCACCCCAAATTATTAAAAGGGGGTTTGGGGGCAAAGCCCCCAAGACGGGGTCAAGGGGCTTGCGGGATTCAGGGGCAGCTTTAATTATTTTATAAAGGCATTGAGAGTTATTTTTCACCTATTTGCACACCATAAATGAGAGTTATAAGTAAAAAAGCCTTTAAAATCACCTTTTTAGGGTTGTGGACGCCAACTTTTTGTTAAATTCGTCATAAAATAATGTTTTTTTTGAACCCGAGCGCGAAATTCGCTGCAAGTTCGCGGCAAATTCGATTTTTTGTTCGAAGTTCGCTCGGGTTTGACCGTCCGCAACCCGGGTTCGAACTTGGTCTTGTGGTTCGGACCCTACCCGGACCCACAGGCGGACCGAACCCGGACCCCGAACTGGTTTGAATTTATCCGGGCCCAAGGGGCCTAGGGGTCGATTGACCCCTAGACCCCGCAAGGGGCGCTGCCCCTTGACCCCATCTTGGGGGCTTTGCCCCCGAACCCCCATTTAATAATTTGCGGTGGAAACTGCACCAATAAAAGGGGAAAAATTAACCTTGGAGTCTTATTAGGCTGCATATAGAAGATGATGATGAAGAAGAAGAATAAGTATATCAATAAATTATTAATCCATTAGTTGAACTTAAAACAATGATACTTGAACTGATGTTCTGATTTAATTTTAATGTTTTGAATCTTTGAAGTTGAAGTTGAACTTGAAGTATATGATGGTAGTATGATCATGGATTCATGATGCCATGATTACAAATTTACAAGTGTTTTTATTTTTTAAATGTTTACTTTTTATGATACCATGTGACATTCTAATCTTAACTCATGCTTCTAGGCTGCATATTTATCAAAATATGTATATATATATATATATATATATATATATAAAATTACATATTTTTTGTACTAATGAACCCGAACCCAAACCCCTTTTCAATATTTTGCTGTACCGGCGAACTGGTTCTTCGAACTCGAGCCCGAATTCGAACCTGAACCGGCATCCTAGAATAAATTTGAATTTTGCTTGGCTGTTAAAGATTAGCTTAATCACTGTTTACCGTTGTCCCCTCCGCTGGAACTAAAATGTAGATTTGGGTGTGGGAAAAAAATACAGAGATGCCATGAATGAACAATTGTGAGTACTACATAGTAGAGGAAGAACTAAGGAATAAAGAGAGACACATTAAGAAAATAAAGGAAGAAACTTAAAAAAAACAAATTAGTAAAATTCTAAAAATAGTAATTTAAATTATTAAACAATCTTTTACAATATTATTAATTTATTATAATTATATTTATTATTGATATAAATATACACAATATTGGTTTTATAAAAATGGAATAAATAAAAATATATTATAAAATATTGGTTTCTATTTGCACAATATTGGTTTCTATTTGCACTTTTTAATTTTATAAAATATATTATTTTTTTATTTTATTTAAAAAATTATTAAGAATAATATCTTTATCATTTAAATTTTTTATAATATATTTATTTTGTGATCAAATTATTATTGAAATATTTATAATTTTATATCTATTTAAAAACTTTTATAAAAAACAATTTGACTTTAACATACATTTTAAATATAGTTTATCAATTTATTTTAATAGATATGATTATAAATCTCTCTCTCTCTCTCTCTCTCCATATCCCTCTCCTCCATTTCTATCTTCGTCTCCCTATTGCAAACATAACATGAAGCGATTGGCAATGGAGGCTATTTACTAAATAAGGAATTGTAAAATGTAGTAAGTACTTTTCGATTACAATAATTACCAGTTCGACAAACAATTCATGTGTTTGATAAGCCACATCACTAAACATTGTTCGCATCCGTACTTTACATACTAAAGGGTTATCTTAATAAAGATAATTTAAACAGTAAACTGCTACTCCTTCCAAAAAACTAAATATTTCTGCCATACATTAATACAAATGCACCTTCCTTACATTCATTTCAAACTTCACATTTATACTCCCCTTCCATAACTCTTTGGCATACCCGTTGCACGCCAAGGTGTGATTGCTAGTTATTAAATTTGTTGTGTGAAGAGTGAGATTTTAATCTGAGAATTGGTATGACCAAGAAGGTGCCTGCTTATGGGAGTTGTTGAATACCCTATGTTTTCTTTCCTGTTTATGCGTGTGGTGCTTATTATTGTAGTGCTTATCATGATTTTGCTGTAGTTGTCACAGTTGGTTTATTATTTCAAATATGATAATTAATTATGAGAAATTGCTGTTATTACTGTTGATTTGATTCCTGGAAGTTTACAGTTCAGTTTATTAAGTTTGAAGCAATTTCGAATAAGTATTTAACATGATATTATGATTGTCTTCAAATCTTTCTGATATCCCCAATTTAGATTAGGTTTGCATTTAGTATACAAAGCTCATTTTGAAGTAGGACTTCCCATCTTGCATATACTTTGTTTATACTTGGTCAAAACATCAACATTCTTGTATCAGAACAATATTAAGTGTGCCTAACACTTCTTGACACCATTTTCGAGGATATGTGTTGAGGACAACATTAGCTTTTCCTTCAGTGAAGTTTGAGTCTGGCATTGTAGGGTTTAAATGGAAAGAATGTTAACATTCATTTTCTTCTTACCTTTGTGTGATATTTTTGTGAAAGTTGTCATATTAGATGCATGAATTATAGGAGAGATAATGGAGGATATTGTCTTCCAAAAACAAATAACGTGGATGCAAGAGTATGGTCGTTAATAGCCAAAGAAAATAACTGAACAGCGGACAAGTAGAAACAATGAAACATTGATCACCTAGTCGCCTTAAATCTTCCATTGTTGGCTTATCAATGAAAAGCGCTTAATTTGCAACTGAAAATACAAAAGAGTACATTGTCAAAGCTGCTGAACAAATCACAGTTGCCAGATGAAGAGACTGTGCAGTTATCTCTAGCTGAAGAGGGTATATCTGAACAAAAATCCAAACAAGATGGTTTTAACAGTCATGGTGAGGTTTTTTCAGAAATTTCAGAAAAAGAAGTGAGTAAATCTGTTGATGTTGAGGTTCCATGACTTGCAACTCATCCAATGAGAAAGCCATTAAGTGCTACAAGTCCTGTTGCTTCTTAAGCATCTTTCTGGCAATTAAGGAGAAATTTTGAGAAGACTCCAAAGAGACAATATTGGCCTTGACTTTCTCTATTTATTATTTACTGGACCCCATGGGTAGAAGCAATGGGTGAGCACACACTAGAAGTAGAAAACCCTGAAATGAAACTAGCACTTTTAAGTTTCCAACTGTGACATCCAGTTGTAAAGTTCCCATGAAGACGACTTCTCTTTCAGCTCTTGCACATTTTCATGGGCTTGCCACTGAGGATCTAGACACATTCAACTTTGTTGTGCCATGTAGAAGCTATGACTACCAAGTGCCGGCATAGGGATTGAAGTTGTTTCCTGCTGCCTTGAAGGACACAACCCTTGGGCAGGAATGACAGTTTTTAAAAGAAGTACCCAGATTTTTTCTCAATGATGCAAAGAGACGAATAGTTATTGGATGATTGCAAGGAGTAGTTCTAGTTCAAATTTCAAATATCTGGAGAGAAGAAGCTAGATGAAGGATCCATCAAGCTCATCTACTTGAGAGGCATATATAAAGATTACTTTAAGTTCGAGGTATAAACCCTCATAGGAGGAGGTAACATTTGCGAGTTGTGGAAGAACTACTCAAGGCATAGTATAGAAATCTAGGTAGTAATGGAAAAGAAGCTTTTAAAGAAGAACAAAGCCTAGTACAAGGGGAGGGATTCTAGAGAAGAAATGTTCGAAATGATGCAACGAGAAGAATTGTTGCAGTGTACACGTAGTGGTTTTAGTTCATATTTCAATGATTTAGACAAAACAGGTTGGAAGAAGGTTTGAAGAATTTTTTTGAAGCTTATCTTCTTGAGAGGCATTTGCGAAGATTGCTTAGAGGCATTAAAAATCATGGGTGAGGCAAAATCTGCAAGTTGTGCAAGAACTACTCATGAGCAATGTTGAAGAAGGCCAAAATATAGTGAGCATCTACCCTATAATGGACAAAAGCTGTTGGAGGAGTAATGAAAGTTGAGTTCAAACGCTTGTTGGAAGATATGAAGATTAACATTATCAATATCATGATAACATAAATGAATGCATTGCAAGCAAAAAAGAAGTAAGAGGAGGTTGTGCAAGCCCTGGGTTTCTTTTGCCCCGCATCTAGAAGCAAGCACCCTAATGATGATTGCCCATAGAAAAAAGAGAGGATTTCTAGCACCGAGGAGAAGGGAGATGACTATGCACTAGTAGTTCTTCCCAAGAGAGAAAAACAAGAGCATCTTATTTACTTTATTGCTCAAACGAGGTCATAGCAACAAGGGCCTCAGGATAAAGGTATGTCTAATCATCAAGTATTCATTCAATCCTTATTGGGCTAGTCAAATGTATCCCCCTCCGTCTCCTCCACGACCATGTGCATATCAAGGAGGATGACAACCAATTTTGCAAACACAGGCAAAAGATTTTCAGTTATACAATCAATCCTCATCAAGTCAATATGATAGCCTCCTAACAACCATGGCGATAATCATGCCAAGGAGCACAAGAAGGTTGGTAGCCTCAACAACATAGCATAAATTTCCCACAACAAGGCCTTCTACTTCATTGACCCAACAATGCAAGTATACAGCCCACAAGAGCACAGCAAATACCTTTTGAAATTGCACCCAACCTTATCACTAAGCAAGCTTAGCATTGCTTATTGTAATTATGTATTGTATGCCATATATCTTGTAATAGATACTTTTTCTTGAGGTCATCAAGATATGAGAAGAATCCCTCTAGAAACAGACACCCACAACATCTACATCAAAGATAATTGCTTATGTATAAATACATATTGATATCTATTGTATTTTTGTCTTGTATGCCATATTGCTACGTTCAGTAACTTTAGTTGGTTTGTAATGTAATTATGTATTGTATGCCACATATCTTCTAATAGATGCCGTTTCCGATGATTTTGATCCAGAAAGCACTAGTTAAGTTGAAAATTTATGTTTAGAAGTTTATATTTTTCTATCTTCTCTGTTCATCCTGCTTCGTTTCTACAGATAATTGTAAATTATATCTCAATTTCATGGCTTGCTTGTTCACAATGCAGCAAATTCAGAATATGATTACCATAGAGATGAGAAGGTCATATACTTTTTATTATTTTAACATTTCAATATTTATTCATGTGTCTGATATGGAAGTTGGTGTTGCAGCTGCTCTATATACAAATGTTGGATATTCTCAGTCTAATATATTTATTGCTTTGGCTTCACTAGGATGCAGTTCAGCAGCCTTCATTAATCATTGTATATTTTGGTGGAAATGATTCTATGGGTTCGCATCCCTCAGGATTAGGTCCTCATGTACCACTTCCTGAATACATTGAGAACATCAAGAGAATGGCAACCTATCTCCAGGTGAAATTTCCGTTAGTATTCTGTGTTCAGATTTCTTCAATTTCGTTTCGTTTGAAAGATGTGAATTCTTCAATTTTTTTGATGACAATTATCTAATTTGAGTTTGGGGTAAACAAATCAGGACCTCTCAGAATCGACACACTTGATTTTTTTAAGTTGCCCACCTGTTAATGAAGATTTGATTAGTAGTACTTCAAGGTACTGTTCTTCTTGTGTGCATTTTATGGGGCACAATTTCATAATTCAGTAATCTACCTGTTTGGCCTAACTTTTTTGGATTCTACAGTGGCATTTTTGGTCCATTAGTACGAACAAATGAATTGTGTCATCAGTATTCTGAAGCCTGTGTGAAAGTCTGCAAAGAGATGGATATCAAGGTTATAGATCTCTGGTCAGCCATACAAATAAGGCCAGATTGGCGTACTGCTTGCTTCACGTGAGTTGACAAGAATCTAAATCTCTAACTATGTTTTCAATTATGTCAAGGAGATTTCTGTATGAGGTTGATGAACTGTAGACATTTCCTACTAGAAATTTGTATGGAAGTTTTTTGGCATACAGTTGGATTAGCTGAGCACTTTGATATGAAGCTCATAGTCATTGTTTCTCTTTTTCCAATGTCACGCATATTTTCTTAAGTTAATGTATTCTACTTTCTGTGAGATTTTCTGTTATGTTGAACATGGCTAATGGCATATTTCAAGTCCTCATTTAAATTATTTATTGTCTTCAGCACACTTTATCTTCTTTTGTTGTCTCTCTCCAATGTTAGGCTTTTTGAGGTTCACATTTGCTTGTTTGAAAGTTAAGTTGTGGAATAAATACTTGTCACCCTAGAATAACTTTCTTATGATTATTTTGACTTCAGGTATTAGCACAGATAATATGCTTCCTCAACATATCTTGGCAATGATTGGCTTTGATGCAATCATGGCCTTCCTTAATACCTCTGACATTATCTCCATGACCATTAAATAAATCTAACAGATTCATCTAAAAGCTTATTAACAAGGTAGAACTAGAAACAGTAAAGAAAAAACACAATTTGCAACAGTATTGTTATTAACTAGCGGGTCCAAATTCTTTCATTCAAAGAACACTTTATTTATCTATTTCAAACATTCTTTTTAAAATAATTTTGTTGTAGTGCATATCAAGCCTAATAAAAGGTCCCAAAATATTTTTCTTAGATGAAGCCTAAACATTACTGATTACTACATATACACAAAGAGTGCACATGCCACATATAAATAATGATTTTCATGTGAGGCTTTTTACCTGTGCTAAAAGGCAGGACTGTATTCTACATTTTGGATTTGTAGTTCTACAATCGTCTAGGATATTTCACTGGATAATTCACAACACATTTTTTTTCACTAACTAACAACTCAAATTGAATATAATGGTACATTACTTCAAAGTGATATGCTCAAGAGTTGCATACATAAAGCTTCTAAGTTCTTGCTAACACAATTGTCAATAAAATAGAACAATGATGTGAACGGAAACAAAATAATTGAATTTTTAAAGGTCCAGCAAGAAAACATTACACTCACACTACTTGTGAGAACCCTAGTGTGAGAAAATTCCAGCATGGAAAGGGGTTTTACTTCTGCTCTTCTTATTTTCCTCAAAGCAAAAATGTAAAACAGAAACGGTGGATTTCAATGGAGCTGTTTGTATTACTATGAACTCAACTCTTCTACAACTTCCTATTACCATTTCGTCTGGAAAATTAGGCTTCTGAGAGCTCCTATATTGCTGAATGCCTGCATATTGTCTACGAACTCTGTAGATGGTATATTCGGAGCTTATTAATACATACAAGGGTTGTTTCAAATGCCTTCTATACTTGATAAATCATGGGAAGGTAAATTGGACCATTTAAGATGAAGTAGTACTTTTGTTGTCTTGTTTTAGGAGGTAATGAGCTCAGCAGGTGCCAAAGGCCTCTGAGTGGACTCAATGTGTTTGAACAACAGATAACTTCCTATTCTGCCTACTCTATTAATTGGTGACAGACTTGATATCTGTTAACCCTTTCTCTTTTGTACCTGCCAGATTTGAATGTGGCACGGACCTATCCGATCACTCAAGGCTGAATTTTGTCACAGTATGGCATGGATCAAACCTTTCTAATTTGAATGTTTTTATGATCCCTTTGCTACTCTGCACCCGCTTTTTGATTCCTAGGTGTCTGGACATTCTCAAGAACCTTTTGAGTTGCATAGTTCAATCTGTTTTGTGAGACAAGTGCCTATGCTTCATCTTATTTTATGACTCAGATCATGTGTTTTTGATGCTCTCTCTAGTGTCTGATTGTTTTACAGGCCTTAATTAGATGTCTTTGTATCTTCTGAATTTATTTTTTCTTTTGATCCATTTGAGATTGGACCTGTTTAAATTGCGCCTTTTTGCTCCCAAAAGCTCGTGTAAAATATTAAAATATAACAAAAAAATTCTGAACATTTTCCAATAAATTCATATAAAATAAAACTTTCATTATTCTATCATTTATATAGAAAAGAAACTGTTTCTCTTTCACATGAACATGGAACTTTTTCCATTACCAAATCAACTACCTTCAAGTAATTGGAAATAAAACATTTATAAAAGAGTTTTCCTTCGCATGAGCAGAATAACAGTCTACAACTGATTCAATTGAAATGGAATATAACTGAATAACAGAATTAGCTAATTTTATTTGAGTGATAGCATGGACCTGAGTGAGAAGAGAGTAACTGTGCTTTGATAACCAATTTCATTCAAGTGATAACATGAACCTGAGTGAGAAGAGTGTAACTGTGCTTTGATCTATTCTGGTGGATTTGAATCTTTAATGTCTTCCTAAGAGAGGGAGAGCATTATTAGAGGCCTTAACTCCCATTAATTGACCATGGGTCACCCGCACAACCCCTTTCCAAAATTGGCCCACTCTATACGAGAGGTGCATAAATAGGGTTCGGTCTTATTGCCATCCGAGTCTTTGGTGTTTAGAACCAACATCAATCTTAGTCGGTCACACCCTCTAGACTCCACGCCTAAGAGTATGACCTTCACTAGACATGTACTCGTAGTTCATATGATTGATGGTTGCATGCTAAGTGCATTGTGCCATTTTTTACAAAGTTTATAAAATGCAAGCACTGTACTTCGTGCTATCAGATTCACCACACTTACTCATATAATTGAGTCTATTTGACTCTTGGGTCTACACGACCCATCACATACTTGTTGTCCATTTCAAGCAATAACGGTCTAATGACCTTAAGGAATGGTGGCCTTACTGGCAACTGTTAACATATATGGTTTTTAATGTTCAAGAAACCAACTAAGGGAAGTCCCTTCCCAATGATTCTTATAATTCATTCGTTCTGTTTTCCTTCCTAGGATATGAAAAGGGAACCCTCTTGAACAAAGAGTATAATCTAGTTCCACTCACATGTATGTTTTCAATTTCTTGTTTTTATAACCTTTCTGATCAAGATTTGATCCAACAATTCAAGAAAGATGATGCAACATTCTTATGGATGACATCTTGTCATATTCGTATATTGATCTGGTCTGCCCAACCAAAGGATCATTGATCATTCATGATTTAAGATATTTACGGTATTATTGAACTGTCAAGTTTATCATTGCAGATGGATGTAGTTACACTTTCCTAAGATACAGATTTACTGGTTAGAATAACTTTTGTTTGAATAATTAGAGTCTATGGATGAGTGACATAACCTTCCTTATGCAGATTAAGCATTACTCAACAGATGAGGCGACTCCTTGAGCTAGTATAGATTGTGCTTGATGAGATAAGGCTAGGGAGTTATGACCACCACACACTGCCAAAGAGTGTTATTGACCGCATTGCAGATTCATAACTAAAATGCAAACTTATAGCTGTTAAGCAGATTCATAATTGATCCACAAATTCATGAATGATATTCAGATTCATATCTGACATGCACGTTCGTAAAGGATATAGGGATTCATATTTGAATTGCAGTCATAAATGATATAGGGATTCGTATTGGAAATGCAGATTCATTATAGATATGCTTGACATGGGTTATCATTCTTCTATTTGAAACATAGTGAATGACTGCTAATGTAGATTGAGTTTGATATGCAAGACTATGATTGCGATTCTTATATGTAGACTTAGAAAATTGGTATGCAGCAAGGACTCCAATATTCTCCTCCTTATGTGCAATACATGGAAATATTAAAGCTACTGCTATTGGTATGCAGATTATTTAAATTTTAATGAATCATTTGCTTTGATTCAAGAAATAACACCACTTAGCTTAGGACAGGGATCAAATCCCTTAATCAATCCTTGCTCGATGAAGTGAAGAGCTAACACAACAACTCGAATTCTTAGTTAAGTCGAATCCTAATATGGCGATATAAAATATGCTGTACGTCTTCTCTCTTTCGCTTATAGTGATGAAGATGTAATTGCTGTTCTGATTATGCTTTAGCAATATGCAATGGTTATGGTGCTGTTCCTGATTGCTATCTAAAAGATTCCAAACCAATCTTAATGTAAATAACTGTTTTGTTTTCAATTTTTAAACTTGGACCAGCGTGATTGTCCACTGAGATGAATTCAAGTAATTCTGAATTTTTGTGTCTTTTCTGATATATTCACTTTTTTTGGATTTTTGGGTGATACAAATAATTGCATAAATAATGACAAACTAATTCCAGCTGAAAATGACAAGGAATATACTAAGAATTTAACAATACTTTGAGTCTAAACAGTACATACCCGTACAGGTACAGCAATCTGATTTTTATTTATGAATTGATCCAAATGCAAGCGGTCTACAATAAGTATTGACGCCAGCTGTAGGAAAATGCTTGGCGTGGATCAATATGCTGTCATAGAACTTCCAATACAAATCTGCAATCAATGGCATCCAATGCAAGAAGAAAACGCCTCAAATAACCTCCAAGTGGCTGCCTCAAAGGAAACGCCCAATCTGAAACAAGTTGGCTGCCCTGCTGAATCTTCTCTTCTCAAAAGGATATGTATGCAATGAAGACAAATGTCCCTTTCCTCTGACAATCAATGTGCATGATGAACAAATCCAATCCCAATCCTTGCTGAGGGCTACGTCCCAGCAATTCTAGTCCTGGGGTTTGCGTCCCAGACCTCCAAATCGCTCCACCAGAGCAATTGCCAAATTCACCATGTGTAATGTTCAAAAGATAATAAGAAATTAGGTCTCCATCTCCTTATATCCCCTTCCAAGTGCAAATCGAACACTAAAGGGAATTTATAGTTTGCACTTTAAATAAAATATAATAAAATAACATTTTCCCAATTAAAGTTGTCCAAACTCAAGGAAAAACATTACTTTATCAAAATGTCATAACTCATGGCACCAAATAACCTCTGGATAGTGAAAATAGTTTATAATAATTCGAGACCTTTCCAACGAGCCCCCATACATAGGTATATGTGCCCAAATCCATTAGTTATCCCCTTATTACTCCGAAATGGCTATATAAATAGCCTTATTATAAATTATTTAATTACCAACTTAGGAAATATAAAAACATTTCCCCTTAAGCTTCTGAAATCCCAAATCAACCAAATATATATGAAACTGACCATGTCACCTGTCTGTGACTGATACCGGACAAAATGAGTCAACTGGCAGTCCCTTCCCTAAAATATAGGGATGCTCCTAGAAGTTAGGAAACCAATCCTGTCACACTGAAACTGACACCAACTGAAGGGTTGTGAATAACCTCACGACTGACAACTGTCACGAGCTCCTAAATTTTAGGGATATCCCCTAAAATCTAGGAACTGCTCCAAACTGGCTCCAAACTGCTCGTAAAGCCAAAATCCGGTCACTGTATGCACTGAATGAGTCCCTATCCATCTCTGCTAGCCTACGAGACTCCAATGATAGGCCAACTCCTCCGTCTCTGATGTCCACTCTAGAAAGGGGACATGACAATCCTCCCTTCCTGGAGATTGCTTGTCTACAAGCAATGCAACACTATATCACTACCATCCCAGACATACTGTTTATACCGTATGCAGTACTTTGACTGCATCTGTTGCTCCTCTCTGAATAAATATGATGTATCCCTAATGTTGGAAACAACTCATCGCCCCCCTGAAGTGCAAGTGCCATCACAAAACCACTGCTTGGATCCCATATCAAGGCATAGTTCACACTGTACGGGATAGAGGTGAAGTAGATCACGTCATCACTGTTGAGTATCCAACCCTGACTGCCCTCGTGACCAGGAGTCCACACAACTGGCCATTATGCTCCTCTGTCATAACTCTGATCAATAACCAACCCAAAATCAAACCTGTACCAGTCCATCAAAGTCACCCCATAATCTGTCTCTGTCCAGAAATAAAACTCTTTGACCGCTCATACGGCTGAAACACTGTAACAGGCAATGTAGACTCTGGAAATGCTAAGTGGACCTGGCCAATGCAACCATTAACCCAGCTGGAGTCAAGGCATATGTAGTCTCCAATCAGTAGGGGTATAGCTACCCGACCCAAAGAGAGATGTGATACCACCAAAGTTGACTCAAGCATACCCTTGACCCCTGTCATAGAGACCTCAAGAGTGGCTGATCCACACATGTGAATCATCCCAACACTATGACAATGGAACCCCTCCTGCCACAGAATCCATACCAACAACCATCCAAGCCTGCTAACATAACACAGACCGGCATCAAACACTATACCAGTCAAGTGGTCCCAATTGTGCCAATCCAAGAAGGATACCCCATAACCTGTCTCCACCCCATAGACAAATCTCTCTACAATCCCCTACTCCTGAAGTGTTGGGGTATCTATTGCCATCTTAGGGAAGACTGGATGATACTGATTAGGGTAACTATCGACCCAACTGGAATCAAGCAACATGAAGTCACCCATCAACAGTGCTATCGCTACCCTATCATGCACGCCACATAGTCGTCTCAGGATCAAGGTGAATGCACTAATTATGTCACTCATCCATGCGTAAGCGTATGTATGCTGAAAGTTGATCCCTGAATCATGTATCAAACTGGGATGCATGGCTTCACCCAACTGCTGCACTACTATGATATAGAACATCCTAGGTGTGTGGAATGAAGCAACTCATCAAGGATCATATGTATAAATTAAGTGGCTTTTGCACAAATGCCAAAACTACCACGTATAGCAAGGGGGTTGTGTCATTGTTGGTAGTAGTTACAAATGTGACATGATAGTTTCATAATTGTCAACCTATGGTTTTCTCATGTTAATTTCACATTTGTCAGATGGTGGTTACAAATTCCTTAGTAGCAATTATTCTGCAAGTGTTAGATTTGGCCATTTTAATTTGGCAATTTAGTCACTAGGATTTGAGCAAGGAGAGTAACAATAGATAATGGTGTAACTTTTTCTATCTTGAGTTGATTGGGATTCCTTTTATTGACAAAATGACAGTTCTAGATGTTCTAGTTAGACACATCCAATTGCTACACAAAAGTGAGAGTGAGAAGTTAGTGATTCAATTGGTTTAGATGAAGATTATGATGTCAAGGATGGCATACATAGTTGCCAAACTCGCCGAGTTTTTTAAAAACTCACAAGTTTTTTTGCATGGCTAGTCTTTCCATAAAAAACTCGGCAGTGGAAGATTATAATGCCTGGGATGCAAATAAAGTCATCCCGATTTCATGTTGATTGATTTCTTTTGCTCCTCTTAGTAAACACCCTCCCAACCTTCGACGAGGTCATTTGCTAGAAGTTTGTGCCAAGAAGTAAGGATTTGTAGTTCATCTAGTTGTAAGTGCAATTGGAGCTTGTTCAAGGCCATCCAGATAAAGAAGAGGAATAATTTAGCTTAGAAATGCCTCAATGATCTTGTTTTTATGCAATATAATCATCATTTGTGTACAAGGAAGGTCGAGGAAATATTAGGTGGTCCAATTGATTTGGATGATATAGGTCCTTACAGTAATTGGACAGCGCAAGAGCAACCTCCATTGTTTATTGCGGATTGCACCTATGATTTGGAGAGGCAGGCTATGGAGGAGGAGGGGGTGGATTTGGATTCAAATTGGATGACAAAGGATGATGAGGAGTCATTGCTAGTGCCAACAACATTTGCATCCAGGATGTAGGTTGAGCCATAACATGTTGTGCCGAGTGAGGAGGTGCAGCCACAACGGGCTCCTAGGACTAGACCCTCCAGTTCTACCTCTCCCCTAGTTTTTACTAGAGCTGGGAAGTGGAAGGTGTAAAATGTTTTGGTGTAGTATTTACTTTTAGTTTTACAAAAACACGTTGCTACTTAAATTTTGCTTCAGACTATTAGGCTACCAGCCATCAACATTTCACATGAGGATGCCATTTTGTAGCCAATTTCCATTTAAATTAATCAAATATGTCCAGTTTCAGCTTTTTTTTTATGTACTCATTTATTGACTCATTGGATGTATCTCCTTATTGTATTTTGAAAAAAATATATTTTTAATTAAATTTAAGCAAATTTTTAAGTTGCCAAATTTTTTGCTGAGTTTTTTTTTCTGGCCTTGGCAAGTTTTTCAACTATGTCATATCCAATTGTCATTCAAAGGTCCTCAAGCTTCTGTTGTTTAAGCAAGAATTTTGCTTATCTTTTTGCATTGGCTGACTTTAGTTCAGACTTCTTCACAGTGCACTAGAGGCTTTTGCAGTGAAATCAACCCTTGAATTTTGGCTTGCAGTAGAAACTGTGTTCATTTAACTTGAAATCAGGTGCGAGAGTACCTATGATGGGAAAAACCGAGCTGCCGAAAAGTAGAACTAGTAGAAAGAAAACTACAATGTAGAGTTAACCCTGAAAATTTTTACAAATAAACTTGGAATGAATAGAAAGAAAAAAATCATGCTATACAGCAGAAAGTGCTATGTTACTGGGTTCTGCAGGAACACTGGTGGAACCTGAACTGGGTTCTGATCTTGTCCAGGACAGTGGGGCTCTGGATTCAGTCTGGTTAAGTTTGAATATGTTTGAACTTTGGGCTGAATTCAGTGGCCTGGGGCAGGACATTTGAAGAAAATAGGGAGAATATGATTGCTACCAAAAACTAACTCAAATATTAATGGAAAAGCAAGAGAGATTAAAACTCTTACCTAACATTTTTCCATAATCTCGATCTATGATGAGGGGGCATGATTCTGCTACACAGTATCATTTACATCATGCAGCTTGTAGCACTGGCATTGCTCATTCTTCCAACAAACCAGGAGATGACATTGGTGCTGTTGACGAGGAGCAATAAAGTGATTTCTATTGATCTATATGTGCACATGCACTGATGTAAAGCCATTTGACCTATCTTACAGTTTGACAATTGACAATACTCGTTTGTCAGCTGTGTTTTCTATTTAATTTTTACATTGTCTAATAATATATATTTCTATATATTTTTAGCTATATATATATATATATATATATATATTGTTATTGTTTCAGCAAACCCAGCCATACTGAAACTGGAGAAAGAAATCAGCAAATAACCAAGTCAAAACCTGAATTCAAACCCAAATTGGCAGCATAGGAGATTGCTAAGAAATACAAATATATGTTCCTGATATTTTTTAACCTGTTCCAAGAATTGTAAGGTTGCCTAAAAATGTGGAATGGAAGCAGAACCAAAGAATCCGATTTAGAAGGAAAATTGTCCTACTCGCTGAGATATACTCTCTAGTAAAATTTGAGGGTGAATGGAGAAATTTATTTTGTAAGATTCTGAAGGTGCTCCAAAATGGCTGTAGAGAAACTAAATCTGAACTTGCTCCAGCACAGGGGAATACACACAGAAAGACCTTCCTTTTCACAAAGTTATGTGTCAAATTAAAGGCAAAAGGATTTTTAGTAAGATCAGGCTCTGCTTCAAGCTTGCACCAACTCTTTCTTTCTAAATGGAGCAAAACTCGCTTCAAACAAACCCGTGAGAAGATTGAAAATCAGAAAGTCAAGATGGGTCTGTCTGAGACCACATAAATACTTAGTACACTAATGAAATGAAAAAAAATTGATTAGAAGTGGATCTGTTACTATATAGCTAAGTTACAGATCTTGGTACTGGTTTGGCTGCAGGCTTGCAGATTTGGTCTTTGTTTTTTGGGTTTAATTTCATCCATAAAATAACATATAAAAAATCAGAATATATATTAAGTCTAGAATACCACACAGTATCAAATACTAAATAAAAGCTCTATAAAATATTAAAAAAAAAAAAACTAGAACGCCAATCAGTAAAACTCAAATGTCATGATATATATTGATTAAAAATAACGTTGTCAACACTGTTATTAATAATCCATGACTAATTAGGCTTTAGTGTCACGAGGCTCTTTAAAAATATCATCTCTATCCATATCAAATGGGGATACTGGTACATTAGAAGAGCTACAAATAGTGGCATTGGCACTAGCATTGACACTCACTAGTTGGCTGGTTCTCAACATCAAGTGTAGGAAAGTGGGAAGTGGGCATCTAAATCAGTATGCTTTGGCTTGATATCCAACTTCTTTGTAGCCACTTTGTTTGTGTGAAAGTATACAAGTTGTAATGCACATTTTAGTGGAGTTGGTTACACTTTATTGAGTGAATGGTATGTGCTCCTATTTCTTTTAAATGTAGATGAATAGCAACTTATTAAGACAAAATTCGAGAGTTAAAGAGTTATAAGCTATGTTACCAGATTCATTCCTGCAACCCATCAAAGTCGGGTTCGATTTGGTGCAGAGTCTGGTCCTTGTCAAATTGGGCCCCAGAGCCCCAAATTCGACCCAAAGTTTGCAGACAGACCCAGGCAGACTTTGGGCGAATTTGCTGCCCAGCGGCAGAACCTAGTTCAACTATGGACTTAAAACAAGATTTTTTGACTTTTTTAAAGTGTATTTTTTTGCCTAATTTGGTCTATTCGTCCCTGCAACCCTAAAAGAGACCACTAAAAATGTGATGAGCAGGCCTGGCTCTTCGTCTAAATTCAACTGCAATATTCTTCTAGAGACTAGAAAGTAATCAAATTGAAAAAAAAAAGATCTTTGCAAATATATACCTTGTTTGTATTTTCTCAATATTTGAAACAAGACTGAAATTGCACTAAAAGATTTAGAACATTCAAAAACTACATGATGGTCATGCTATAATCTGTAACCAAATTATCATGCAAATATTTAACAATTGTTATCAATACGAACTTGGATCTCATGAAAACACCCTACCTCTTAACTCCCTTCAATACGCTGGCCGAAATGAATATAACTACTGGCCGCAATACATAAGATTTCTGGCCGCAACTTCCTAGAATGGCGGCAGCCTGCTAGCATAGGTAGCGGCTTGAACAAGAGGACTGTTGGTGGAGCCCAAATTTTTGCCTCCAGTTTGAGAAATAATGTTGGAGGTTTGACAAAGTATTGTCATTGATGTATATAAAGATATGGCATGGCAAAATGAAGATAATTGAAACATATGAGTATAATTTATAACAGTGATACATTGAATTGATAG
>MU227513.1:2573392-2588108 GCA_018584345.1 Thuja plicata
TTTAAAATTATTAATGAAACTTAAAAGATGTTTTTTTATAAAACTTATTTGCATTAAAATTTTATTTGGCCTTGGAAGCAAAATTTTAAACTTGTTATAAAGAATATCAATATAAAAGTAGTTGGAGTGTACAAAAGTTTTATTGCATCCAAAATGCCATGATCAATGAAGAGTTTATGAAGTGTTCCTTGGTCGACTTAAAGATTTCTATAAGGGGTGACCCTTGTTGACATAGAAAGATCTCAACACTAATATTTGGGTCTCAATGCAAAGGCGAGAAGACTTAATAGAGTGGTCATTTTGTTCCATCTCTCTTCAATAATTTTATGTGGTTGTTTGTGGAATGTTTCTTCAAGTTCCCACTCTTTTGCATTTATGATGACTTTAATCTTCTCAGCCTTTGAGTCAATGACTTCATATATCTCTCCCAACCAAGTGTCATCTAAGATCACCCACTTAAATTTTGTTGCTCTTGTAGTGCTAGATTAACTCCGTAAAGACCAATCTTGGTTTATGACCATGTTAGAGAGTGCCTTTCGAACCTTCACAATTCGTCTTCGAAAAATTGTGGTGGAGGCACAATGGGTCCTAGCAACTTAAAGCAGAAATCTCAACTTTAAGAAAAATTAAATTCATTGAAGTTATATGTAAGTATTAAAATGTAAAATGTTTTATTAATCTTATTGTTTTACTTACCTTCAATAGCTCCAATTGTGAGAATGTTTTGAATATGCCTTCAGCCTCACTATACACCTCTTTGATCCAATCAAGTTTTGTGCTAATTTTATGTAGCATAAGGAGGTTGAGGGAGTGGATTGTACAAGGTGTCCAAAAGATGTGTAATACTTCTCAATCAATAAATTAAATGTTTTGAATTGTATGGCATTTATGTGATTTAAACAATGTTTCAAGGCCCCACTTCCTCAATGGCTCGACAAAGAATAATAATAATAAATGCACCGTCCTTAACACACCCTCACAATCCATTGCCTTCAAAAACATTGTCCTTTGATGAGACATTGCAATAACATTAATCGGTAGCTGATTAGTTTGCATCTTTCCATCTATCAGAAATGATGAATAGCTCAATGATTTCTCTAAAAAATTTCCCTCCTTTTTCAATAAGGTGCTATGCACCCTCTCAATATCTAGGCCCTTGTTTCCTTTTAGAGTCTCATTAATTGCTTTCACCATTTGTTGCCAATATGGTGAGAGAACAAACATTGGAAGCCAATCTTTTTGATTGAAAACATCTTGCAATGTTTTGGTCAGCAATCTCATGAGACTCATTCTGAAATGCCATTTTCAATGGCCTTTTCTCTCTTACGTATTGTAGGTTGTTCTTTAGGTGTTGCAAAAAATGGCTGGTTCTCTATAGGTTAAAGGTTAGATGTTGAATGAGGGTGCATCGTTCTTCAAGACCCTTTCTTTAACAAAGGATGATTTGATTTACAGCTTGTGGATTCATCTGCTTTTTTTGTCATTAATATAGTTAATGACTTGCTTTGGTGGATTTAGTACATTGTATTTTCCTTGGCAAACTTTGATGCCCACCTCAAGGGTGCCACACAAATGTGTTTTCACCCACCTATATGAGCTTGAATATTGAACATCACACCCATCACAAATTCACATAAAATCTCAAACACATGGAATGGACTTTACCATATTAACATATTTCCAAAGGGGTGAATTTGGGTCTGTTTTGTAGTGGGGTTGGCCCATAGAAGTTGATTGAACTGTCTGCCATATTAATCCCTATGGAAACAAGTTCAATAAACAACACCTTTAAAACAAATGTAAATTAAAAAGTTCTATAGAGCTTAACTAAGTTCAATTTTTTTTAAGCATATGCCATAGATTCACAAAAGAAAGGGAAAAAACTGCAAAACAAAAAAAATGTAAGGAAACAAAATCAATCTTGTTTATAAAACTCTTTCACTACAATCTCCTTTGCACTGAATGAGCTCTTGCATGTGTCAGAAAAGCAAGATAGTCACTTGGGAACCTTCACTCATCAATCATCAACTCTATTTGTTTGATGACAAGTAAGAATGAAATCTCAACATAGATGAATATTTGTGTTTTGCATTCACGTTGAGGTAAACTACTTTGCTTTTGTCTTTCAAATGCCTTGGAATGACAATTTTAGGGTTAAGAGCTTGTCAAAGTCGAAGTCAAATTTCTAAAAGATAAAAAAACAATAAAAAGCTAAGTTGCAGGTACAGGTATAGGAACTAGTACAGATACGAGATACGAGTACGTTAGTATGACATTTTTTTTTCCCTTGGGCGCAGTAGTTTTGGTGTACACAAAATTTAAAGAAATATACAAAATTGTAAAACTAAATACATATGATATTATGATACGCCATCATTGATCGACGTCGAATGCCAAAATGGTAGTGATAAAGATAAATATTTGATGCTGATTGATAGTTAAATAGTACATTCTTTATTCTAGTCTTCACTCACAAACCTCCTCATTACAATCAAATTTCTTATATGATGAGATACCAATAACTAGTGGGCGTTTCGGAGTGGAGACCCTAATGGGTTCAATATGTTAGATGTGAGAAAGACTTAATGGTAGAGGGAATTTTTTTGAGTAAAGAGAAAAGAGAGAGTGAAGAGAGCGAAATGATGTTTGTATTGGGTGAAGTGATGCTGTTAGGGGTATTGTAGGGGTTTTGGGTGAAAAAAGTTAAAAAAAAACTCTTTTTTTTGTTACTTTTTGGCGCTCAGTGCCTTTGGTTACCTTGTAGGCCACAAAAATACCTAGATGCCCGAGTATGTACCCTGGGCATTACCTAGGCAGACCCGTATCCAGATGTTCCCGATATGGGTGCACGAGTGGAATGATAATTGATTGAGATATTGAATATTAAAAAAAAAGAGGTATACTCCTTAAATAAGCAATTACAAGAAAGTTACTAAACTAAGTTACTAAACTAACTGGTTGAGTGACTTGAAAGAAAGTTACTTATATGAGACCATTGTACTAAATATTACAATAATACATTAATTCCCTCCCTTAATGGTCATTCTACTAACTACACTACATAAGACTTGACATAATCTGCAAGTCTTTTGGCCACGAATGCATAGAAGGTTGACTCCTTTTCAGAACGTTCTTTGACATAAGCCTGCTACTGAGACCTCCTTGGTTGGACTTTTGATCAGCCAATCACTTTTTGTAAAAATCCTGTACATGACCAAGTACAAGAACAAGCTGAGTGTCTTCCAACATGATGTTGGGTAACCAGGCCATCCCTCCCGTTATCTAGAGACCAAGATCATCTTCTCAAAAAACTTTGTTTTTTGTTGATAAAAAATTGGCAAAAAAACTCTGAAATCATGATTTTGCCAAAATCATCAAAAGAAGCTGCAAGAAAACAGCACCAAGATCTTGTGAAAAAATCATCAAAAACTCGCATTTTGTAGAAAATAAAAAAATGGTAAAAAAGCCATCATTTTTTGTTAAAAAAGCATAAATAATCAGTAAAAGAAAACCACGATTTTATGGGAAAAATCATGAAAAAGCCCTCCATGCAAAACCCTCTTAAATCAGAAAAATCACAATATTTGGGGAAAAAAAAAAACGTGCAAAACCCTCTACAATCAGAAAAATCAGCAACCCTCAGTCACGAGAACAAAGAACCCTTGCAGAACTAAAAAACTTAGTTTATTCAGTAAGAAAACGGTAAAGCAATCTGTAAAAACCATGATTTTTGTTTTAAAAAATCGCCAAAAGCTTAAAACCCTCAGTTTTATTTAAAAATAAATATCTTATGAGATTTTCCCCGCTTCAGAAAATACCATGAAATTTATTCTTTAAAAATATCCGTCAAATAAACCTCAGGATTTTTGTTTTAAAAAATCTGCCAAAATAAATTATAATTAAAAATTTAAACCACATTTTATAGGAAAAATTTACCAAAAACTAACCTTTGCTCTGATACCATGAAACGATAATTGATTGGGATACTCAATATTAAACAAAGGAGAGGAATACTCCTTAAATACAAGATCTTTCCATAACAGAAACAATTGAGAACTGAAGACAAAATAGAAAGTTACTAAACTAATTAAACAACTTAAAGAACCGAAGTTTTTAAAAACTGACTGACTTAAAAGAAAGTTACTTACAGCACTATTATACTAAATATTACAATAGTACTTTAATAGGGAGGCCTTAAGAGTGTACCCTGTAACTTAGAAAAAAAGGTCAAAATATGTTATATTTTCCATGGGTTCATCTAGAACAGATCCACAGGTCAAAAAGTGTTCCTTGGATGCATCCCCACGTGTACCAAACTGAGATCAAGATCCATTCTAACCTGGACCTAGCATTGAAATTGAACAAGTCACTCAGCTATTTAGAGATCAATTACACTATTGCAAAATGGAAAAAACCACTAAATAGAAAAACTTATACACAAGTGGGACTCATAAAATAAGTTGCAGTGTCCAAATACTTGAATGAACCTTTAATAGTATATGTTAAATAGATTTGCATATATGGCATGCACAAGTTGAGGAATGATTCAATGAGCATGCAAAAAATAAATGCAAGCTCTCACAAAGCATGGGAACACATGTATAATGTTTAAGAATGCAAAGTGCAATCACACACAAAATGCAGAACACAAGTAAAAGAATGCACAGGTGTAAGCACACCAATACATGTTTTTATGGGAGAAAAAAGTTGTAAAAAAATGCTGCAGAAAAATTGATACACATAGTTAGACATGTTGGCTACTTATCCATGGCCTAAGTAAATACAATCACTAACAGCGTCCATCTTAGGCTGTTACTCCTCTTGTTTTGTGGGCTGAATTTTTTCGTTCTTCATGTAGCTTTGGGGGTCCAGGAAACTTTAAACTTGCTACTAATAGATTCAATGTACTGTCCAATCTTGTTACTAATAGCTTACCTTTTTTCATGCCAATTATTTACTGTTCAATGTTCAATCTTCAATCTCATCCTCTTAGTGCTTCATGGTTACGCTTTCTTAATTCCATCTTCTTGTGGATATTTCTTGTTGCAATGCTAGGAACCCTCTTCCTCTGGCTTTATTAACCATGTCAAGAACGTAAGTCTGAAAATTAACACACATAATTAAACAAGTGTTAGCTCTACGTTCAACACAATCAACAATTGTGTAGGCTATTCCAATAGATAATTGACTAGTCAATACAAATTGTTTGTTAACTAGTGAGATAGGATGAAATAATGTTCTACTTTAAAGTGCCAGGTGGAAAAATTGCTTGTATTGAGATGCTTGCTAAGACGGTTGTCAAGAAATCAGAACATTAGTGAAAATGAATTTAAAAACACAATGAAGCTGCAACAAGAACATATAACATTGATGCCTGTTTTTCCTTGTAGAAATCTGATGTAGGAGACTCAAACATGGTTGTTGGTTGCGCTTCTGCTCTTCCAGTACTTTTTACAATTTAGCAGTGCAAAATAAAAGGAGTGTTTCTCAATAAAACAATCTGGATCATTGTGAACTTGATCAAACTCTCCTACAGCTTCCTACATTTCACTGCAAAATTGAAGACTACCCAGAACTCCAATACTACTAAACACTCGTATAAATGTTGCAAACTCTCTAAATACATTCGTTGAGCTTAATTACCTATTGATGAAGATTTTAAGGGCAATTTTAGATGCTTTCGACACTTGACATGAGATGGGAAGACAATCTGGAACATTTGTGGATGAAGTGATACCTCTGCTGCTTTGCTTTGGTACCACCAAGGATCATTGGGGATAGGTTGGATGGAACGTAAGTGAACTCTGTAGGATTTAAACCTTTGCCAGCTACTGCTGTTCTGTCAATTGGTGACTGACTTGGTCAAACCTATCTTATCTCCTATATAGCATTGTGAATAGTTTGGCATGGGCTGAAATGGTCACTTATCATTAGATCCTATCGGTCACAGGTTTAGCAGACTTTGCGTGTTTTTACACTCCCTTGCTGCTCTGCACCTCCTAGCCAACTCCCTAGGGACATCCTCAAGAACCTTTCTAGTAGTGTAGTTCAGTATGTCTGACGAATGCCTTGCTTCTTGTTCATTCATGTCTTTATATGTTTTTGTTTTGTATAGTGTCTGTGTCTTAAACGTGTCAATGAGATGTCTCTATATCTTTTAATGTTTGTCTTACATATTTTGAAACATTCAGAAATTGTCTTCTTTTCTATCTTTTTCAAGTTTTGTTGACTTCTTTAATTTCCAGCACAGGATGCTAGAAAGAAATTGACATAGGTTTTACTTATATTTGAGATCTTCTCACAAAGTCCTTACGCAT
Source organism: Thuja plicata (assembly GCA_018584345.1). NCBI lineage: Eukaryota > Viridiplantae > Streptophyta > Pinopsida > Cupressales > Cupressaceae > Thuja > Thuja plicata. Next base: position 2,579,710 of record MU227513.1, read on the forward strand.
TGTAAATGCATTTAAATCTTGAAGAGTCCAATATAAATGAGGTGGAAGATACGCATATCTGATGAACTTGACATTAATCAAGACTTTGTCAGTTTCAATGTACATTGTTTACTGTTCAAACCTGTCTAGAGTGGTATCTGCACGTTTACATTAAATAATGAGGATATATACCTGTTCTACTATATGCCAGCTTATTCAATATTACTAGCCAAGAATCATAAATTGTGTGTGAGTTTGATATGCCTCGTGGATCTTCAATGAAATGGTTTTGTGCATTTGGCTCACAGAGATGGTATTCATTTATCTTCGGAGGGTAGCATTATTGTAGTCGAGGAAATTTTGAAAGTTCTAAAGGAAGCAGATTGGGAGCCTTCTTTGCACTGGAAGAATATGCCAACAGAATTTAGTGAATCGTCGCCTTTTGATTTAATATCATCCGACCTGAAGAGCACTGTCAATGTTTCCGAGTTTACTTTTCACAGACAAAAGCAGTGGGATTAAGTTTTCGCTTCCTACTGTAGTTTCATCTCTTTCAATGAATTTATAAGATGTATTCACTTTTATTAACTGTTAGGCTGCCTTTGTATAAGCAATATAAACACATCCATTAGGTATGCGAGTATCAACTGCATCTTCCTATGCAGAAAATCATATTTATTGAAAGAAGTTAGTGAAAGGCAGACGTTCATCTGCCCATCTAACATTGTTCATTATTTTTATTGTTTTAAAATTAGGTACAATAAACATATTTTGATTGCCATTACAAAAAGTGACATTAAGGTTTGAAATACACTATTATATTATGGACTGCTATTATTTCATGTAATTTAGCCCTTTTCAATATAAAAAAAGGTTTGAAATATGCTTAAAGCATTCAGTACTTTTAAATACCTCTTTTTATTGTACATTTTTAATGTATAAAATTTATATGTCGATCTTAGGTTGCCATTTTTCACGAGTCGTTACAGTGATCTTGAGTATCTACAGAATGCTTGTGCATTGAGTTGATTCTTGTGATCGTGGATGCACACCTGTTCTCATTACTGTTAAAAGGGTCCATATGAAGTGAGGAAATCTTTTATTCAACTTTTCCCGTCTTTGCTCTCTCGTATCACTGTAATATCCATTTCTGACAGTATGAGGCTGTAATATATGTTTCTGACAGTATGGGGCTGGCTATTTTTGTCTTGCTCTTACATTATACCTTTGTGTTGGATCCTGGAAATATTAACTGGACAATTTAGGAGTCAATTTTTTACCTAGCTGACATTACAATGGGAACTAAAACTCAAATAAGCTCTTTTTAATTTTCCGAGTCTTTCCAAACTCCATCTAATCAAAACATTAGCCATTTTTTGGTAGTCATCAGGTACTGCGACAGTAATTTGCAAAAATGTGTACAGACCCTTCCATTAGGATTAATAATAAAGAAACAATTGGGTTGGAATATTGTAATAATAAAATAATAGTGTAATAATTATGTTAATTAGCTGATAGGCTATATATAGAGAGCATTGCATCAAAGAATTATTATCCAACTTGTGAACATGGGGAATTGACATATTTAGGGGCAATTATTAAAAGAAAAGCAAGGTTGTTAGTTGTACAATTGAGGTCGACAACTTGTACCATTTGTTTGACGAAGTTAAGATAAGATAACATGACTGCCAGCTTGTTAGTCAAGATTCATAGTAAGATTCATAGTAGAAGACCAACGTTGAGAGGAGTACAAACATTGTTTAAAGATGCTATTCTTTGGTCCTTCAGTCTCCTAAACGCCATTAAAATCTTTCAATTCATTTCATTGCCCACCTGAAAAATATTGTCTCATGCTGGGTATTTCTCACACTGCAACAAAAGTATCTCGAATTTCGATCGCATTAAAACAGTAAAGTGATAGAGTTGATTTCATTTATTTCCAAACGGATTATAGACCAATCCTGCCGACATTACGAAAGGGGAGTTTTCTTCCTGAAAAGAAAACAGCAATGTTTCATCCAGAAAAGAAGTTTTGAAAATGAAAATGTGACCAGTATGCGCATATTATAAAAAGGACAAGCACATATTCTGGTCACATCAGAAAACCGTACTGGGCGACAGAATCTGAATGCGGCTTCTTACGTAAGATTCTGTCCGACCTGACCAACTATAGGTAAACTTTGTCGTCAAATGCTGGGAAAAGGAACATAGCAATGATAATTTGTGCTGCTTTGAAATTAATGGTTACCAAATGGAAATATTGATGCCTTACGAAGGGCGCACAGATTTTACGTTGTATATGGTTGACGTTCACATACCTTAAACTAATTGGAAGCAAAATGACATGTAATGAAGTATTTAGAAGGAAAAGTGATTTTTTATATTTATCTTCTGAATTTCTTTAAATATTGTATGAAATTTAAATTTAATTAAACTTATAAATATAATATTAATTATATAAAATTAAGTATTACAATAACTGAATAGGAATATAAAGGAATATAAAGTTTAAATAATTTTCACCTTTAATTTATGTTGTTTTTCCATTTTAAAACAATGGAAAGAAATAATTAAGTAGAAAATGTTATTTGAAATAAATGAACTCATTCAAAATCAATGGTCCAAATGAAACTATTCTAATTGTCAAATTTTTATTATTTCATTCATTATATTTTTCATTTTTTTCACTGTATTTATCATGAAGGACAAGATAATATAAATGAAAGCCACCACACTAATGCTTTCATTTGTGTTTTTTTTTTTCGCTTGGTTTTTGTGAGTGACAATTTATTTTTTAAAAGTCTTACCTATACCTATAAGAATGTAATTGAAAAATACTATTTATTTGAAATGGTTTTATTTTATTACATATTTATTATATAATTTAAAATATTTTTTTAAATATTAAAGATCAAGTATAAAATTGAACAAAAAAGGATCAATTGGATATGTTTTGGGGTTGTCACAACAAGAGTTATTAAGACTAGTATCAAATGTTATAAGTAAAAGTATATAGATATATTCAATCACTGGATAATGTAGCTATGCAAAAATAGAAATTAAAAACATCACTCTAGATTTTTGTTCACTCTAGGTTGCAACATCATTTGGATTCATGAACTAATAGTTCACCATGAGGTCCACATTGGATTTGACTTCATGCCAAGGTATCACAAAAGTTTAGAAAGACCTCTTAAGGTAAATTCATACTCAGAAACCTAGGGAGGAGGGTTATTTTGCCATCTTAACATAATGGATTTAGCAGAGGACAACTTAGCACTTGATGCCAAGAAAAAGGTACTGATCTTACACATGAGGGAATCCATGATCTCCTCATTCATTCTAATGAAGAGGGTTGTGTCATTTGCGAATTGTAGGTTGATCATGTCATTATTGTTAGGGAGAGTGATGTCTTTGATTCTTGGAGAAAGGCATGTTTTTCTAAGAAAATAATGTAAAGCATTTGAGGCAATCACAAAGAGGGAGGGGGCCAATGGGTAGCCTTTTCTGATGGACCTCTTCAGATTAAAATTTGTAGATTTGGAACCATTTATGTCAATATGTGCTTCAACATCTTTTATCAAAATGTTCACCCAGTGACAATAGCTAATGGGAAAGCCAAAGGTCATAGTGAGGAATGACCAATCAACCTTCTCGTAGACTTTTTCAAGGTATAATAAGAATACCCCGCTACTTGATTGTCTTCTTTGGCCCAATGCATAGCCTCCTAGCTTTTAATGAGGTTCTCAAGAATGTATCTACCCTTGATAAATCCTGTTTGGGTGTTGGTAACAAATTTGGGAAGAATATTAGTGAATCTGAGTGCCAGGATTTTGGCTACGATCTTCTAGGAGACATTAAGTAAGGTTATAGGCCTCTAGCTCTTAATAAGAGCTTTGTCACTATCCTTAGGAAACAATTTAATAATTCCTCTTTTGATTTCATTGTTGAAAGTGCCTTTCAACTTCCTTATAAAACTGAAGTGGATCCTCACAAGCCCAATCTATATTAGCTTTGTAAAACTCAGCTAGGAGACCACCACCCCCTTGGGACTTATCATTCTAGAGTGTTTTGATGGCCTTTTTGAATCTCCATAAGGGATCTCTCTCTCTCTCTCTCTCTCTCTCTCTCTCTCTAGAACATATGAGTCCTCACTAGTTAGCTTCCTAGGGATGATGGTCCTACAAAAGTTCATAGCTTTTATACATCTTGGGTCTCTGTCCTTGGCAGTGAACATCTCCTTATAGGAGGACATGAACATCTCCTTTATATCGTCCCTCTATTGAACGACTTGACATCCATACAAGAACTTATTAATATTCTTTGTAATTTGTTTTCTTTTTGAAAATATTAAAAAGTACTTAGAATCCTTGTCTCTCTTCTTCATCCAATTAAGTTTAGACCTGATTTTTATACCCTTGATTTTCTAATTTTGTATTCTTTTGAGAGCATTCTTGACCTCGATCAACTCATTATTGATTTCTATATTAGTGAGGTGTCACTGTAGAAGTTTCTTAGATTCAAACTTGTCATTCAGTTTAGATTCCATCATCATGTTGTCCATAACTTTCTTCTTCTCAATTGTTTGTAATTAGAGTTCCAACAATTGACATTTGTATTCCATGTTTCAATAGAAGTTTTACCTTCTAACGTCCACTGATTAATCTCTCTAATGATAGTGATTGCATTGCGAAAATCTTCATCTTTAAGGAGATAACCATTAAGTAAGAATTGATCAGATTTACAAGGAGTAATACTATCGTGATTAAGGATTTGAATATCAACAATTATTTGGTGACAATTAGAGATTGTAGAGGGATGCACCTTTACACCACAACCTCCATCACCCACTCAAAACTAAAGTTGTCTTTATTCACATAAAATCTATAAAAATGGTTAAGCTTAGAATTAAGTCTAGCCCAATAGAATAACTCATTTCCTTTTAGTACACATTTAAAATTGTCTCGAGGCCTACTAGGAACACTTTTACTAAATTTTCTCTTAATTAATTAGTTTTCCTAACATTATTCTTCTAATTCAAATTTAAATTCCAAATTTTCCTCCACCACACTTATAACTAAATAATATTTATTTTTTTATTTTAATGTCTTGTAAAATTAATTAAATAATTTTGATTGTTTAATTGATTTATTCCTCCACAATAATTAGATAATTTTTATTATTTAATTATTTAGGTCTTTTTGCTCTTTTTCTCTTAATTAAGTAATTTTAATTATTTAAATAAATTTATTCATCCAATCTTCTATAATTAATTTAGTTAACTAAAATCTTCAATAATTAGACAAATCCTTTAATTGTTTTTTATTAAATATCAAAGAGTCAATACAAATATAAGCATCGAGAGTTCAAAAACGAGATAAGCTACAATATAACTATGCTACAACATAATGAATCCCTATTATTGCCTTATACACAAATATACATCCCATATACACAAACTATATGCAAGTTTTTACAACAGTTGACTATATAAAATACTACTAAGAGTTAAAATTACTAGACAAATTGAAAGACACCATGCGAGGAACCATTATCAACTCATTATTGATTTCTATATTAGTGAGGTGTCACTGTAGAAGTTTCTTAGATTCAAACTTGTCATTCAGTTTAGATTCCATCATCCTGTTGTCCATAACTTTCTTCTTCCCAATTGTTTGTAATTAGAGTTCCAACAATTGACATTTGTATTCCATGTTTCAATAGAAGATTTACCTTCTAACGTCCACTGATTAATCTCTCTAACGATAGTGATTGCATTGCGAAAATCTTCATCTTTAAGGAGATCAACATTAAGTAAGAATTGATCAGATTTATAAGGAGTAATACTATCGTGATTAAGGATTTGAATATCAACAATTATTTGGTGACAATTAGAGATTGTAGAGGGATGCACCTTTACACCACAACCTCCATCACCCACTCAAAACTAAAGTTGTCTTTATTCACATAAAATCTATCAAGTCTTCTACATATCCTTTTTTGCCCCTTCTAGTAGTCGCACCATGTAAACCAAATACTGTTATGCTCATATTTTCTTCTCTACAAGGGATAAAAACGGTTAAGCTTAGAATTAAGTTTAGCCCAATAGAATAACTCATTTCCTTCTTGTACACATTTAAAATTGTCTCGAGGCCTACTAGGAACACTTTTACTAATTTTTCTCTTAATTAATTAGTTTTCCTAACATTATTCTTCTAATTCAAATTTAAATTCCAAATTTTCCTCCACCACACTTATAATTAAATAATATTTATTTTTTTATTTTAATGTCTTGTAAAATTAATTAAATAATTTTGATTGTTTAATTGATTTATTCGTCCACAATAATTAAATAATTTTTCTTATTTAATTATTTAGGTCTTTTTGCTCTTTTTCTCTTAATTAAGTAATTTTAATTATTTAAATAAATTTATTCATCCAATCTTCTATAGTTAATTTAGTTAACTAAAATCTTCAATAATTAGACAAATCCTTTAATTGTTTTTTATTAAATATCAAAGAGTCAATACAAAATATAAGCATCGAGAGTTCAAAATCTAGATAAGTTACAATATAACTATGCTACAACATAATGAACCCCTATTACTGACCTATACACAAATATACATCCCATATACAAAAACTATATGCAAGTTTTTACAACAGTTGACTATATAAAATACTACTAAGAGTAAAAATTACTAGACAAATTGAAAGACACCATGCGAGGAACCATTATCACCAATTGCCATAGTCCAGGCAATCAATCCTAAAGGTCCATCCATCTAGACTAACTCTTTCCCTACCTGCATATGAGCCATGTACAAAAGAATGAAGACTTCAGTGACTGGAAGAGCTGCAACTTGGTACTGATCATCTATGTTCTTTTGCTCATTTAGTTCTCTAATGAAATTATGTAAGGCTGTTTCAAATGGAGTTTTATCAGTCGCCTACCTTGCCTATGTGAAACCATTGGAGACTTCGCATGTGAAGAGTCTAGCAGTGCCATCCTGTATGAGGTTTTCAAACTTTCTCTTGGCAAGCCTCATCACCATAGTCACCAGTGAGAAAACATAATGAATAATGTGTCTCCTTAGAGACTTAGTAAGTGTCTTGCTTATGACATTAAACACACTGTCATTCCTAAACTTCCGTATAATCTAAAGATTTTTTGCTGAAAAATAGACTAAAAAGAGTTGAAATTTTTCTTGAGGTTAGCCACAAAACCAAATATGATATCACAAACATTGATATTGCAATTGATAGTAAGGCCAAACATATACTAGAGTTCTCCAGCAAAAATCCAATCAAAGAATAAGAGGTAAATGGTTTCAAGAATTCTACAAATGAACAAATATTGAACTCCCCATTAGGCTTCTTCAAAAGCACCTTATGCAACAACAGACGCCAAAGGAAACGCTTTTTTTTGGGGGGTTCAATAGGCCTACTCTACAAGTTTTCACAAACTTTCTGCCATTCAAAAGGGTTAAGGTTCAAGTTTCACATGCTATTCAAATGGCTAAAAATCTCATCATTATTAGATAGGTATTTATAAATGATTTTGGCTTTGGTTGCATATAGTGTAGTTCCATCTAGCCACTTGAAAGAAACAAAGCAATTGTTGTTGCAATCACAATGAATGGGAAGAGCAAGGGGAGAGAAAGCTTCCTTCAACATTGAATATGTTCTCATTTGAGACAATGACACATCATACTACACATCTCCTGCTAAGATAGAAGATGCCCATCCTTAACAATATCAACAGATAATTGAATATCCTTCAAAGCACAATATTTTGCTAAGCAACCTTATAGAAAGGCCAAGGGTTCCTTACACATCAAATTCCACCATATTGATCTATGTTCCCAAATCTTATTAGGATCATGGATGATACCATTGTGTGAAATAAGGTGTCTCACTGATGCAGGAGCATCCCAGGGTAGCTGGCTATCCTGCATGTTTTGGATATTTGATGGAGTTGTATGGACTTATTTTGATGTGTGAGGGGTTTGGTAGAGTTGGATAAACCTACTTGGGTCTTGGGTAATTGGTTTTGATGTATTTAATGGAACTTGGCATGGTCTTGGTTGCTTGACATGGACTGGGAGGAGCTCGGCCTTGCTTAGGAATTTGGTGCCTATTATAGGCTGTATAAGTAATTTTTCACAAAGAGTTAGAGGATGCAAATTTCAGGGATTGAAGAGGGCCTAGATTTCTACCTACGGTTTGAAGCACGAGTCCTAATTCATCCGGAGCTAGGAGATATCACGATTTTACTAAGACATCAATTTTTGGCATTTAATTGTTGTTGTTGGCCGACTTGTGGCATTTAATTTATGTGTTTGTATTTAATTTATGTTCAGGGCCGACCTATGGCTTAGATTGGTATAAGTAGGGGTTGTGGGGGAAGTCTTTAGTCA
>MU227513.1:2590731-2603212 GCA_018584345.1 Thuja plicata
GAGCACAAGTTTAGATCTTCCTTGGGTGTTCCTACTAGTGTGTGGATCTGGGCTAGCTAGGGTTTCATTTGGATCTTGTGAGATCTTACAGAGTTTCTATTGTAATTGCATTGTATTTGGCCGTAACGCAGAAGGCCTTATAGCCGGGCATGTTGGATGAAAATATAATGATTCTATTATGAGTATTTGCATTGTGTGGATATAAATCTCTGTGTTGTTATTTATATTCCATTGTGTGGTTATTGGTTTGGGGCTAGGACATCTCCATTGGGGATCCTCCTGCCTTGCCCTTCATCACTCACACTGCCCTAGGCTTTCCAAATTGATTTGAAAACAACTGAACTTGCTAAAGAAACTAAGAATTGACCAACAACCAAGTCACTAAAATCTAGGCCTTTCCAAAGCGATCATGTTTTGGGCACTGATTTGAATATGTTATGCCTCACCAATACCTTCCATGGATCCTCCCCTTGGAGGGCTTTGAAAATTCATTTGGTTGCAAGAGAAATCCCCTACAATATCAAGTCCTTTAACCCTAACCCCCCTTTTTCCTTACTAATGGTACACCATTTCCATCTAACTGCATGTCTCTTTTCCCCCCTTTGCCATTGTATACACCTAAAATTGGTCAACTCAAGTCAAAGAAAAAAAAAGCCATTTTGAATTAATTAAAATCAACAAATCAAATAATTAGGTAACTGGATTAATCATTTAATTACTTAGTTCATCAATTGATTAAATTCAATTTATTAAATCAAATATGGATAAAGTAATTAATTCTTTTAAATTAATTAAATCCTAATTTTTCTCACCCACAACGACCTGATGAAAAACAACTCGACCAATGGGAATTGAGAAAAGAGAGCACATGGATCATCAAAAGGCTTTGCTATCTTGACTACTCAATTCTATAAGTCAATCTTGTCCAGTCAAAGGGGAAACATCACTCAACCTTAACCTCAACCGTACTTTTACCATGGTTAATCAAACTCACCCCATACCCCTGGGAGTTCATATAAATAGGAGGCATTTCTTAGTGTCAATCACCACTTTAATGCCGATTCACATCTACATCACCACTTTACATCATAGGAATCACATTTTGTTGAATTGTGCATCCTTTGGCATTTAGCATTGTGCATTCTTAAGTAGGATCATAATGGCAATTTGCATTTAGCTTAACTTTTCATCAAGATCTTGCATCCTAGATTGAATTGTGCATCATTTAGCTTTACATCATTGATCATAGATTATTCTCATTTTCTAAAGTTGTCACTAGGATCTCTAATGTAGCTGAGAGAAATAGTCCTTGGAAATAGAGAGCAATGAGACGCATAATAGGTTGTCATTTCAATTTTTCTAATCATAGTTTATCTTCAATTTGATTTGACTAACTTTTTACAAATGTTTCATTGAGTTTGTGTGTAGATCAAAAATACATACTACAATTGATGCCCACCGTGGGGCCCAAGCCTCACATTCTAAGATCAAACTTCAAGTTTTTTTGGAGTTTTGACATTGCAGATCCTCATAAACCAGTAGAATCTCGCACTTGGTCCAAATATTCTCACACCTGGTACAAATAATCTCGCACCTGGTACAAAGATTCTCGCATCTGGTTTGCATAATCTAACATCTGGCTTGGAGAATCTTGCATTTGGCTTGCAAAAGCTAGCATCTGGCCTGTAGAATATCTTATCTGGCAACCAGAATCTTGCACCTGGTTAGCAAAATCTCTCTTTTGGTCCAAAGAGTCTTACATTTGGACTTTGAATTGTTTCATTTGATCATTATGTTGTGCATTTCATAGATTCTAGCATTCAATCAATCTTGCATAGCATTTAGTAAATCTTGCATATCATTCAATCAATCTTGCATAGCATTGAGTAAGTTCTACATAACATTTAGAAAGTTCTACATAGCATCCGATTAGTTCTGCATAGCATTTGGTCAGTTTTGCATAGCATCCGGTCAGTTCTACATAGCATTGGGTAGTTGTTTTGTAGCATCTGGTTTATGATAGGAAACATTAGAATTGGTTGCATAATTGATAAATTCGAGAGCTAATTGATGTTTTTAATGAATTGTAGATGACTAAAGAGATCAAATCAAGAGAAACTTAGAAATATACATAAAAATCACTGAATCATTTCCAAGAGAAAGAGGCAAAAAGGCTATACAAGGATGCAAAGCGAATACACCTAGCTAATGAATTCGAAACCTTGGAAGAGAAGGTTCAAGCATGTAACAGGTATTGGAAGATCGTTGATCTCTATCAAGCCTTTTATAATGCTTCCTTCGTTCATCTTGATGAATCTCCTATTTGAATATGGTGTTGTAGACACCCTAAAATGGACATACTTGCGACCTTACATTAAACACACTAAATTTCATCTATTAATTAATGGTTTTTTAATCATTAATTAATCATCCATTTCTTCTAAAATCCATTCTCTAAATCATTTAATCATATCCTCAAAATTAATTAAATAATTAATTTTATTTAATTAATTAACATTAATTAATTAATTAAATTTGATTTTCTAAAGTTTAAATTTAAATATTTAAACTTATTAATTTATTCTACTAATTAAATTATTTTCATTAAATTAATTTAATTTCACTCAACAATTTAATTCTAAATAAAAAATAATTTAATTATCTCATGTTTGAATACTTTAATTTCAAAAAACAATTAAATATTCAAATAAATCCTTTCTCAAGTTCAAAAAGGTAACTCTTGATCAACTTTTTAGTTAACTAAACATCCCCTCTTCTCTCCAAGTTGAAGAAGTGGAGTTTACTGGTTTCTTTTCAGTTAACTAAACATCCCCTCTTCTCTCCAAGGTGACTAAAACATCAACGCTTCTCTCCTAGTTGAAGAGGTGAAGGTTACTGATTTTTTCTCCAGTTCCTTTTGATCTCAACCACTCATTCTCCAATTTCTGGGATCGATTTCATTCGTCCAAATCATTTTCCATATTCTATATAATCAACCCTTCTCAACCATTTGAAGGGTCCAAGATTTCAAGCTTTGTGCACTTACTCTGCAAGATTCTTACGAAGCATCAAACATTCTTGTGATCATATCAATATCATTTTTTCAACACTCCCAAGTTACAAATGCTACTGATACCAATACTAAGCATCATTCATCCAACATTTCAGAAGGAGTAGAGAGAAGTAATAGAAGGTTCGAGCATTGTGGTTTGCATTCGTTTGTTTTCCTCTTTGATTGCTCGTTATTTTATTGTCCATAGATTCGTTCTTACTAGTTTTGATTTCTTTCCCTCATTACAAATCGGTGCTACTAACCCTTGTTATACGAGTTGGAACATGATTGGATCTACACATTTTGGTGAACCCGATGTGAATCTTACAACCCGATAATCGCTTGCAAACAACCAAAAGAATTTCCCGGTCTCGACCGTACGACTGCAGTTTTATCATTTAAAAAAAAAAAATTGTCAGGATATTTTGTAATTTCGCAATTGATGAAAGAATTTCGCAATTGAAAAAATAATTTCACAACTGACGGAAGTTTACAGGAATTGACGGAAGTTTAGCGCAATTGACGGAAGTTTACCACAATCACAAGATTATATTTCACAATTGAAGGAGGTATTTCACAATCGAGGAAGGTATTTCATAGTGGAGGAAGGTATTTCACAATTGCCTGTTCATTGCCACAATTGAAATTTCAAAATGTTTTGTAATTATCAACTTTTGATTTTTTTTTGAAATATTTAAAATATAACATTTAAGTATAAGTGATACTTTAAGTTATATTTTAAATATATACTTTTTGGATGTTTGAGAGTAGTTTTAGATCTTTAGGAGTTAAAATGCAAAATTTAGATTTTGGATGATTTTAAAAAAATTCAGACTTAGTCAAATTTTAGGATTCAACATGCTTTACTAACCTTGTTGTTTCAGCTTGTGGCGTAGAAGCAACTAAAATTTTGCTAAATCTTAAATAAACTCGTTTTTCTTTTCGTGCTTAAAAAGAAAAGTGTATGCTCAAACATCACAATCTCACTTTTTAAATTGGTGCATAAAATTGACATGTGGTTAACAACTGAACAAGACAATATAAAATCAATTCATTTGTCTTTTGGTGCTTAAAAAGAAAAGTGTATGCTCAAACATCACAATCACATCTTTCAAATTGGTGCATAAAATTGACATGTAGTTATTAATTGAACAAGGCAAAGAATCCTTGAAATTAGTGCATCTAAAATTGAACAAGCAATCATCATTTGGTTTGGGATTAAAATTGAACTCGCGTGCATTTATGGATGATAAATAAGTTCACACTTGCTATTTTGGTGCTTAAACGATTAACCTTGTGCCTCAAGTCTTTGGTGCGCTTGAACAATCTGTTAGAATAACAACCTTTACAATTTTTAGAGAGGCATGTCTGGGGAAAGTGCTTCTTCCTCAAAGGACGATCTTAAACCGATAATCCTTCCGATCGATATATAAACAAGATGTAGGCCAAAGCTCTGTCATATATCTAGCCAAGCTCGGGCGAGGTGTGTTGATGATATCCTAGATCGGGTGAAGTATCCCTAAGTAGCCAACATCGTCAACTAGGCTCTTAAGTGAGTCACACATGTAAAAACTGATTGGATAGACTCCACGAACCTTACTACAACCCAATTAATTATAGACCTACCCGTTTCACCTCCAAACAAGTGTCTTATTATAGTACAAGGGGTTGCAAAATTTCCCCCAAGATTCCCAACATATGTGTTCCAGGATATTGTGTTGATGAAAGCAATATTCATTAGCACGACAATAATATCTGGGAAAGGAAAAAATACGGGGCACCTACATCGTGGATCTTCGTGTCCTAGTAGCGTGATAATTGTTATGTGAACTGACGAACATCAAAAGTATTGGGCCTATAATATTGCATCTTGAAGCCAAATTGACCTAGATTAATCTTAATGTCTCTATTTTGACCACATGAAAACATTACAACTTGGAAAGGTTGTAGAACATACACTTTTTTGGATCTTCAAAACACTGTGTCTATTGTGCTTTCTTGTGTGATCAGTTCTCGAAATGAAAAACCAACATCTCACACTGTCAAAATGAGTCAAACATGTTCGAAGTCTAGGGTCTCAACCAAAGTCTGTTCCAGAATCACTGTTCCAAAAGATCATTTTATCAGACAGATTCCCAAACTACAATCATTTTTCAAGACTGTCACACTTTGCCGTAATTGATGGAAGTTTTCCGCAATTCACGAAAGTTGGCCGCAATCGATCCTTTTATTGCTTCCATTGATCCCTTTATTGCTGCAATCGCTGAGATTTTACCGCAATTGACCTTGCATTTTGCTGCAAACAACAGAATTCTGCCGTAATCGACCTATAGACCTATGCTTTTATTATATCAAGACAATTTGGATTCCTCTATTAGAACTTTGCATTTTTATTAGTTTGAAACCTTGGAAAAGGTTCTCCGTTTCGTGTGAAATGTTAGTGTACACATCTAAGGAAATAACGAAGTATCAGTTTAAATCTCAAAACATCTAAGATCATCCCTCTTTGTTGGTTTGACTATTGTTTACCGTTGATAATTCAAAAGTTCAGATTAGACTATCTTGATCCCACTATCTCAGCTTCATCAATATTTATCAGCGACTTTGTCTCATCTAAGGCAAGAGTCAAAATTAATAGCTTACATCACCAATCTCTGAGATCAAGATAAATCAAATTTTTTTCTTAGAATTACCCTTGTCAAAATAGGTACTCAGACTCTCCTCGAGAGGTTATCCCATTTTTTTGCTTTATATCACTTGTTTTAGTTCAAAACTTGGATAACACCATGTCTTTCACACCTTATGGAGGACCTTATACTAGGTCAAAGGCTAGAAACCAACTAGATGAATCCTACATTAAACACTTTCCCCTCTGGGAAAAAGAGAAAGATGATAACCCATTTTCCCCATACGAAGAAGAAAAAGAACCCATCTACTATGATGCCAACAACCCTGTTATCTATTTAGAAAGTTTCCCTGAGTTGGAACATGAACAATAAAAAATTGATATCCTCATGCAACAAGTGCAAGACCTGCAAAATCAGCTAGATGATCTTCAAAGTCAAAGTCAACCAAAGTCTTACACTGTAGGGGACTTATATCCCCACCCTATTGATTATATGTCTCAGATCACATCACATGTCAATGAAAGTCCTCTTATTTCCTCAAATCTACCACCGAGGATTTCCCAAATAAACACAATGGAAAATATGTCATCCTTGGGAGGCCAATCTAAACCTTTCAAGAGTTTAATTCAAAAAATGGATCACAGACATCATTCTATTGTTAATCAAGATCAAAATTATCTACCCATGTCTAGCGAGGGTCCATTCCAAAAAAATAACATTGATGACACATCTATCTCCTATGAAGAAGTTGTCCCACAAGAAACCTTTATATTTCCCACCAGTCCTTCATTCCCTAAAGAATCTCAAGAGAAATATTTTCCATTCCTATCGAATGATATATCCAGTAAGATGACCTCCCAAGGCTATACATAATATATTTCAATGTTAATCCCTTTCATGATACAATTCTCTTCAACAACTCAGCTATCCTAGATCCAATGCCATCATATGCTCTGTTTCTAGACAAACCTACTCTAGAGAGTCCCATTCAAAATCATTCTCCCTCATGTCAAAACATTGAACCCTTCCAATAATCCACCATACATATTCCAATTGATACCCTATGTTAAGAGGATGATGCAAAGCATGAAGAAACAACTCCTAAATAAAATCAAGATCAAGATCCCAAGAATGACCAAACCTGTGTAGTTTTTGACCAAGATCTTATATTTCTAGAAACTCATGAAGATTATACTATCCTTATCTATCCTATCCAAGCTGATTCCCTTCCATCCCAAGAATTTTTTTTCATTCCAAGTCATATGGACCTTCCACTTCCTATGCCTAAGAAAGACCATGACATCCTACCCATTCTCCCAAATGATTCTATCCAATTTCATGAGAAATTCACCCTTAAAATTGAGTCAAGTGATCCCCTTCCAATTCTTATGGACCTTCCACTTCCTATTCTTAAGAAATATTATGACATCCTTCCCATTCTTTTGAATGATTCCATTCACAGTCAAGAGAAAATCACCCCTAAAATGGAGTGTTACCATCCTTTTCCAAGTCAAGATCAAAGTATCCCTTCACCTTCATCTCCACCACAAGATCACATCACCCCCGCATGCTTATCATGAGCCTACCATTCCTTCATCTCTATGTCCGAATCCTTCATGCTCTTCACAAGATCCTATCCTACCAAATGATTCTATTCCACCCAAGGATCCTATTAGTCCTCCTAACCCCCGTCATGATCCTAACACATTTGGGCAAGTTGTTCATGAACCCCATACATGTCAAATGGGTGACTCTGCTTCCATCCAGTCTAGTCCACTCCATGATCCTAATTGTCCTCCAAAAGATCCCATCATCCCCCCGCATCCTTATCACGAGCCTACCATTCCTTCATCTCCATGTCCTAATCCTCCATGCTCTTCACAAGATCCTATCCTACCAAATGATCCTATTCCACCCGAGGATCTTATTATTCCTCCTAACCCCCTCATGATCCTAGTATATTTGGGCAAGTTGTTCATGAACCTGATACATGTCAAATGGGTCAATCCGCTTCCATCTAGTCCGGTCCACTCCATGATCCTAATTGTCCTCCAAAAGATCCCATCTCCCCTACAAAAGCTAATAATGAGCCCGCTACATATAAAATTGTTTCATCCACTTTCATTAGGGCTAGTATACTTCATGATCCTATCATTCCTTACATACCTCCTCCACCCCAAAATGGACTCACATATTGCTGTCAAAGTAACAAGTATCCCTTCGCTAAGGAGGTCTTCCAAAGAATGCACTATCAAGGAAAAGGGTTGGGCATCCATGAACAACACATATTGGAACCCCCTCATATAATAGAAAACCCCCCAAACCATGGGATAGGCTACAAGGATCACATTCAAGTTCTTGGTACCATTCATAGATCCTACATTCCTCCATCTAGACCATTGCATACATTAAAGCCTTCAAACCTTCCATCCATCTTAGGTCCCTATATACCTCCATCCACTAGCTCACAATCCATTTATCCTTTCCTAAATCAAGATCAACAAAGGCACACATCCTTGAAATTTTTTCCACCACATATCCACATGAACCCTCCATGTCATTCATATCCATCCATGAACCTCAATACCTTTGGAAGCAATTTGGAAGCCAAGCATAAAAATCATAAGTTTAAGAATCCACATGAAATCAAGGATCAACATGTCCAATCTAATTGACATGAAAAAACTAAGAAAACTATGATCCAAGAGAAAAAAGAATCCAAAATTCGACAAAGGCCCATTGAACAAAATAAAAAAATCAAAGACAATGTGGGTTCCTAAATCCCTCATTGAAGAAATGCGTTCTAAAGCATCACAAGGAAAAGAAAAATCAAAGAAAATATGGATTCCCAAGTCGCTCATTCAAGACTTGCACACTAAATAAAAAATCAAAGTTGACATTCAAGCTTCCAAAGGCTTCCTTCAACCCTCCATCCAAATCTATTTCACCACCACCTTCCAAATCCATCTTGGGTCCTTATGTTCCAAACTCCATATCCTCTTCTCCATCAAAATATCAAACTCCAAAGTCTACTTTTCCTCCAACATTCATCTTTCCTCCATTAGTCCACCACCCCTCAAGGTGTGTGCCAATGTTGATCTTGACAATATTTCCCGCCACCCATACAAGAAAATAAAATATTCCAACACCCCATCCATTTTCCACCACCCATTACCCTATTCCATCTTCATCTATTATAACACATTTTTCAAGGTTACAATATGAAGATCAATATGCTTAAGTTATTCCTCCATGTCCTATCACGAGGCTATTATCTTACAAAAAAAAAGGAAGAGAAAATTATTCATCCACTAGTGAAAACCTAGCAAACAGGCGCATTGGGCAAGTACCATGATGAAAACCTGGAAAATAGGTGTCATGTGTAATATATGAACCTCTTGCATTCCATACATGGGGGAAGGTTCCATCCATATTTTCCTATCATATTATATCCCTTTCATTTCCTCCATTAACCTATGTCCCTCATATCCCTTATCTTATCAACATCCATATTTCCTTTTTCCCAACTTTGATCTTGACAAGGCTAGGGATCTCCCTAGAAACATCACATGTCCTATATGCTTCATGTTGTCCGCATCCCTTTGGTCCATATTTCCTATCTTATCAAAGTCTTGAATCCATATCCCTTCCCCTTGTCCATTCTTGATCTTTCTTGCCCCATCCATTTCCTATCCTTATCCTATCAAATCCATCTCTTGGTCTTGATAGAAAATACAGATATAAAAATGAAAACCCATTTTCAACATCCTCTTGACATGTCCACTATTTTCAACCACATGTCAATCAATGCACCATGTCTTTATCTTATCTTTTCATGTCCAATCCCTTATCTTGCAAAGAAACATTTTATCCCATCTTGTGGATAGTCCTTGACATCCAAACAACTTCAAGACATAATAAGAGACCTTTGACCTTCATCCATCAATCCATAATTTCCTTTCCTTGCTAGAATGGGGGAAATTTGAAAAATCTAAAAAGTCTCAAAAAAATCTAAAAATTCTAAAAAGCCCTGAAAAAATCTCTAAAAAGAGTAAAAATACAAAAAATCAAAAACTATAAAAAGTTATCTTGGTGAAAACTTGGCAAATAGACGCCTTGGAAACAACAAAAAAATTTAAAAAAGATAAAAAAGTAAAGAGAAACAAAATTGCTCTCTTAGTGAAAACCTGGAAAACTTGCACTATTGGGCAGGTAGCTTGGTGAAAATCTGGTAATCAAGCGCCAAGTGTTAAAGTCCCGCTTCTCCATCAATGAATTCCAAAAGATTCAAGTTTGTACTCCCTGCATGCAAGATTGAGTACCCATACTTATTACAGAAGCACAATCCCCTTTGAACATCACACTTATCCATGGTTTGTACTGGTTCACCAGACTAGGGGGCAATTCTAAATGTCTTGAAAACATCTAAAAATCTTAAAAAGTCATCAAAAAATCCTAAAAAGAGAAAAATGTTATGAAAAAACCAAGTCATAAAAAATCAAATATTGCAAAATCTCAGCAATAAATCATCTCTATTTTCAACAAGTGAATGACGATCAAAAAATCAATCAAATATCAAACTGTGAGCTTTGCAAATCGACAATGGACTCATATGACTCAAATTTATCAACAATTCAATCTGTCATCAATTGAATGATTCAATCAATCATAAATCAAACTATCAATTATCTTAAATAGTGACAAATATACTCAAAACCAAACATATCAGTCTTATATGAGTCATCCATTCCTGAAACCAGACACAATCAAGCATAAAAATATTAAGAAAATCAAGGAACAATAAATTGTTGATTAGGTTAGTCGTGCCAATCTGTTGTCAATTTATCTTTTGTGATTATGTTCTTACTCTACTCAAGGATACCACTAAGTGTTGAGAGTAGCTATGATGGATCATGATCTTGTTTTCTTTGATTTATGTTTGTGGAGTGTTTCAACAATGATGATTTAGGATAAATGCGATAGGAGCTGTCACACATCTGGCAGCCACACAGTTCCACAATCTGAGCTAACCCCTAGAAAAGAATTGAAAAATCCTTATCTGATATCTGCTTGTTATAAAAAATCATAGCAATATCCAGAAGGTCAATATATGGGTGCATTTGGTTCTCTTTTTGTTTATGAGAGATCATAGCGATATCCAGATGGTCAATATCTGGATGCATTTGGTTCTCTTTCTTTTCATCAGAGATCATAGAAATATCTAGATGGTCAATAACTAGATGCATTTGGCTCTCTTTATTTTATGTTATGTACTTTTGGTTATCAGAGATCATAACTGTATCCAGATGGTTAGTATCTGGGTGCATTTGAGTCTCTTCTTTTTCATAATAAGGTGCAATGATGAATAAAATTGGAATATACGACAGCAACTTGGTTTCATCACTCATGTCTTTCATTTGGTCCCTTCTTATCACAAATAATCTCTCACTAACTTTATTCTAACTGACACATGCATTTACTCACACACATGGTACATTTTAGGTCTGCATTCATTTAATGCATAAAGAAAAGAAAATAAAAAAATATGCATACATCATAAATAGATCATATAGAAATGCAATCATAATAAGAGCCATCATGCATACATATGTCAGTATCACAGGAAAAATCATACATCTAAGAGTCTGCATACTAGAATAACATCAAATGCATATAACCCTGAAGCATCTCATAAAGTGCATTAGCATGTACAAAACATATAGAAATAATCTGCATATCATATAGAATCATGTCATAAATAGAAGCATCTAATATATCATATGTTTGAGTATAATGGATGGTCGCAAGTATCACATAAAGGTGATTAATATAAATGTCTATAAATATCGGTACATCATCGATACAAAATCAATACAACATCAGTACAAAATCAATACAAAAATGCTACTAGAAGGTACAATGATACAATGCTACAAAAAGTCAACAACTACTACTCCCACCCTTGCCCCCAGGCTGACGAGGGGGTGGCATCTCAGGTCCTGCCCTCTTCTACTGTGAAGGAGCTTCCACACCACTACTCTATGACTGCTGGGCTCTACTAGATCTCTGTGAGGTAGTATAGCTAGAACCCGCTAAGCAGAAGGAATAATGCCGCCAATACTCAATCTCTCTCTAGGCCTCAAGCCCTAATCTCCATAATCAACCAAGAACCTACCTATGGGATAGATCATGTACCCCATCTATGAAGGCTCTAACATCTGTACGAGCATATTTATCCATGATCTCAGCTGTTATAGCCATGCTCTCAATTGCTTTAACCCTATCCTCTGCTGCTGTAACCCGTAGCTCTGCTGACACTAGTCTGCGGGTAAGGTCTACAACCTATTGAGATAGATGTTGGACCTCTAAAGGATCATCCTCTTTACCACCCATATCCACATCTATCTCCCCCTCCTCCCTAGTGCCTTTCAACCCCTCACCCCTCACCCCTCACAGCCCATAAGTCCTCCTCACTTCTCTCACTATCACTCTCACTGCCACTACTAATGCTAGATGTAGAGGATCTAAATCCTACCTCCACCACCTCCACCACCTCCACATCTCTCTCCTCATCTCTCTCCTCTCTCCTCCACTCTCTGTGTAGGAGAAACACTAGTCTGCCTTCGTACCCTCCTCATAACTCAGGGACATCCTCCTCCAGCCCCTTGTCATCCTCTAGGATAGCTCCTAGACCAACCCAAGTAGTCTCTCTCTCTCCATCCCCCCCTAGGTCTGTCTCCTTTGGTCCTAACTCTCTCCCCCCTTTCCCATAATCAGGATCATTACCGCCTCCTCTCCCTCC
>MU227513.1:2608456-2623130 GCA_018584345.1 Thuja plicata
TAAAATTAATTATTTAATTAATTTTGGAAATTTGATTAGATGATTTGGGGAATGAATTTAGAGGAAAATAGATGATTAATTAATGATTAAAAAACCATTAATTAATAGATGAAAATTAGTGTTTTTAGTGGAAAGTCGCAAGCTTGTCCATTTTAGGGTGTCTACATTTGCCCCTCTTTGATGCGACGTGACTTGTCGCAGTGTGTCAAAGATTCTTTGATTTTTTCCTAGCTTGCCCCGACATTTAGTAGGTGTATTTATGCCCCCTCAACAAATTTGAGTGAAAATTTGTGAGATGAGCGTTAATTTGTTGAAACTGCAAATTGTGGAACTGGGTAGCTGACAGATCTGAAAAATAGTTTAAAATGCCCCTATAATTGACCTTTGAAGTTTCCGGTGACCGGGAAGAAATTTCGGTCCTCCTGGGTGAAATTAGGGTTTTTTAGAACCCCTATAAGTAGCTAAGAGAGCTCTTCATTTGTCACTTTGCGATTTGGAGCTCTTATCTTCTTGGTGAGTTTGTTTATTGTTTTCTGCTTCCTTTTCTTCCTCTTTTCGATCGATGGCGGGTCTTCCAGGCGTTGTTCACATTTCTGATCGAGTCCGTTCGTACCGGTGACCTGTGGCTCTAGACGTCTGGTGATTTTCCTCTCTTTGCGTATCATTTATTGCGTTATTTATTGCCTTAAATTTTTGTACTTTTTTGAAAAATTATACCTTTGCCGTAATCGAATGCGGTTTTGCTGCAATTGCGGTTTAAATGCCGCAATTGCTGGTTCTAAGACACATTTGATAAAAGTGCCGCATTTGCTTACTTAAAATGCTGCAATTTCTATTTGAGTGCCACACTTGTAGTTTAGGTGCCGCAATCGCATAAAAGTACCGCAATTGACCATGTTTAATGCCGCATTCGACTATTTAACACTGTATGCCTGATGTCTTTGTCAGTTATCTATCTCTTTTAGCTTCTGTTACGTTCCTTAATATCTGAAACTGATAATTTTCTATTTTTGTACTTTCTATGCAGTTTGTCGGGCGTATCTTGCAGTGTCGAGAGTCGAGGCCAGCAAGACTCGTGTACAGATTTCAGCTTTCAGAGGATGAGAGGTTAGTACTTCATGACCTCGGATTATATTGGATCTGCTATATGCCAGAGATCATGACCAACATGGGTCTGATTCAGCTCTTGTAGAGCAATGGCATTCAAAGACTTGTACTTTCTGGTTGCCCACTAGGGAGTGCACTGTGACTTTGGAGGATGTGTATCGTATCCTCCAACTCCCTATCTAGGGCGAGTTGGTGGAGTATTCCACCCACACTGGTGTCATTGCATTGAGTGAGCTCTCTAAACTGCCCCAGGATCAGCTTGGGCTTGCCGGAGGTTATGACATTCCGTGGTCGAGATTCGGATTTGGCTTAGATAGACTACCCACATTGCTGGGTAGTTTGATTTGTGGGATCCTTTGCCCCAATCGCCGTCAGCGTGGATTTTCTGTAGGGTTCGGTAGTGTTCTTCAAAGTATGGTCCAACACCATACTATCTTTGCATGGGCCCCATGCATGTTGGCCCACATGCATTTTCATATGATGTATGTGGCTTACCTTGATGGTAATTCACTGGGTTGTGGTGCCACATTATTGTAGATTTGGGCGTGGGAGCATATAGTTGTCTGTTGTCCTGTGGGTGCCCATGATCTCCCAACCGATAAGCCATATGTATATATGTATGATGGTGCGATTGTTCAAACCCATATGGGTCATCTTTCTTACTGGCGATAGCAACTTGACATGATTCTATATTTTATTTGGAGACCTTACCGAGATTGTCCTATTTGGGATGGTGAGGATATCCATCTTACTTTTTGTAGATAGTAGAGATATCTGATTGGTCACGTTAGTGACCATGTACATATGATTGATTTCCATAACACCGACAAGGTGTTACGATAGTTTGGCGAGCAGCAGGATGTTTCAGATTCATATGCCTATTTTGCTTGGCGATCGAGGGATTCTCATGTCTGGGGTGCTGTAGTGTCTCTTGATGCTGCTCGCATTGAGTTTTTAGGACTGCTTCCTGTAGAATGGACCTAGTGTTCTGCTACTATTGACCTAGGTTTGTCTTTTATGTGATTGCTTATGTACTTCTTTTCTGCTCTCTGATTTGTGCTCATATCTTGCTTTGATACTTGTGTATATCTGCTATGGTACTGATAGTTGACTTATCTTTTGCAGGCACTACTCTACAGTATGATGCCCACTAGTTGCAGCATCGTCCTATTGCCTTGACAGATGTTTCACATCCTATTCCCAGGACTATCATGCGGAGGGCTCGACAGGTACGACATGGTAGGGGAGGCCGTGATGGAGGGAGGGGTGGTGGACAAGGAGGGAGGGATGGTGGACGGGATGGTGGAAAAGGGAGAGATGGGAGGGATGATGGACAAGGGAGAGATGGGAGGGATGGTGGGAGGGACGGAGGCCGAGGGAGAGGTGATGATGGAGGAGATGATCTCAGTCCTAGGGGCACTGGTGGTGGTATTAGGGTTGGCAGTGGTAGGAGTGGGGGTCACTCTAGTGTTTCCAGAGTTGGGTTGGGGGCCATTTTGGAGGAGGAGGCACCCCAGTTGGTGCATAGAGTACGTAGGCAATCTACAGTAGTTTTGGCTCCCAGGGAGGAGGATAGGGTGGTGATTGAGGAGGTGGATGTGGAGCTTGCAGATATAGATGTGGAGGCTCTAGACGAGGAGAGTGCTAAGATAGGGTCCTCGGGGGAGAGTGGCAGCAGTAGGAGAAACGTTGGGGAGAGCTCCGAGAGTGATGATGATTCCATGGTGGTCAGGCGGAGGTGACGTGAGGGGCTGGGCGGAGAGGTAGAGGAGGGAGATATGGATGTGGCAATGGGGGGATGGACGATGATCCCTCAGAGGTGGAGCGCCTGACCCAGGAGATTCAGGACCTTTAGGTCTATCTTTCCCTATCTGATGCTCATGCCATTGCTTTGGAGGCCTGTGTTATAGCTGCGGAATCCTGAGAGCGATAGGCTCAGACCGAGGTCTGTGCATTCATTGATAGTGTATAGGATGTTGGTTACAAAGATATTTTGCGTAGATATTACAGATCTGGGTGAGAGGCTCAGAGGGAGATAGAGTACTGGAGATGACACTATGAGGGTGCAGTTCCTAGTGCAGAGAGGGTTCCAAGTTATACTGCCTCGCAGAGATCCAGCAGGGCTCAGTGTTCCCAGAGTAGTGGTGTCCGAGCTCCTGAGTCCTCTCATAGGACAAATTCATATATGCCTCCCCCTCGTGCTCCTCCTAGCGAGGGTGTGGGTAGCTCTTGGTAATATTTCTCCTTGTACCATTTTTGTAGTGTTTCATTGTATACACTGAGTAGTACCGTCTTTTGTATCAGGATACACTGATATATATATATATGATATACATGTTGATTACCTTCTGTGTTTAGACTTGTGACTTTCATTTGTACTCAGATATTTTGATCTATATGAGATGCACTTATGTGTCATGATTTACTTTGCATATGTATGATTCTACATGATGTAGTGATGAGCTGTATATGCAATGTGTTTCTATTATGTAGACTCGTATATGTATGATTTACTTTTCCTATGATACTGACATGTTATGCAGGACAGTGTAAAGAAAATGCCTATGTTAATGAGATGCTTTATGGATGCATGTGACTCAACATGTAGTGTCTTAGCTTCTGGGAAGCGAACACAACTGCCAGGCATGACTTCTCAATTGGCATGTAGTTTAGCTCATATCCAACCAGTCCTGCTTAGATAGTAGATGACCCTCTCCTTTCCTGCATCATCACGTTGTGCCAAAAGGACCCCTAATGCTGATTCCGTCATTGAGATATATAGAAGCAATGGTCTACCTTGTACTGGTGGTACCAATATAGGAGATTTAAGAAGGTAGTCTTTGAATATCTGAAATGCCTGTTCACATTGCTCTGTCCATATGAAATTGATGTCTTTATGCAAAAGATGTTGGAAGGGGTGGCACTTGTCTGCCAGTTGAGCTATGAAGCATCTTATCGATTGGAGCCTTCCTTGTAACTCTCTTAGTTGTCTCAGGTTCGATGGTGGAGGCATGTCCAATATTTCCTTGACCTTTGCTGGATCCACTTCAATTCCTCTGTGTGATACTATGAACCCTAGTAATTTTCCCGTTGTGACACCGAATGCACACTTTTTTGGATTTAGGCAAACTTTGAATTCCTCCATTCTATCAAAGATGGGTCCCAAAAATTATAGATGATCCTTTCAAAGTATGGACTTTGATAGTATGTCATCCACATAATCTTCCATTGTCTTGTGGATGAGATCATGAAATATGGTTTTCATTTCCCTCTGATATGTTGCTCCAGCGTTCTTTAGACCAAATGGCATGACATTCCAACAATATGTTCCCCAAGGACATGTGAAAGCCGTTTTGTGTTGGTCCTTTGGCACTATCCTTATTTGGTTGTAACCCGAGAAGCCATCCATAAGTGACAACATTTCATGCCCTGTAGTTAGGTCCACTATCATATCAATGTTTGGTAAAGGAAAGTCATCTTTGGGACATGCTATATTGAGATCTTGGAAGTCTGTGCAAATTCATATTTGACCACTGTGCTTCGTAGCTGGTACTAGATTAGATATCCAATCTGCATATGGTATAGGTCTGATGAATTTGGTGTCTAGGAGCTTTTTTAGTTCTGCCTTGACTAACAACACAACGTGAGGATGCATCTTACTTAGCTTCTGTTTGACAGGTTTTGCGTTTGGTAGAAATGGGAGGTGATGTAGCACCAACTCTGGATCTAAACCTGGCATATCTGAGTAAGACCATGCGAAATTGATCATTCTTTCTTTGAAGAAGTTGATGAACTGTTCTCTCTCCTCAGGGGTGAGAGATTTTTCCAAGTAGATGTTCTTTGGGTTCTTGTCATCCCCCATGTTGATTTCCTCTGTCTCTTCGGCTAACAATGCTGATTTCTCCTCTGTTAAGGGGAGGAGTTCTCTCTTTCCATCTTCTAGCACCTCAAAGAGGTTTTTGCCAAAAGATATGTCTTCTTTTAGCTTTTTATTCTTTTGTTCTTTTTTCATTTGTGGACTGGAAAGAGGAGCTTCCTCCCTGAAGTATGCTACTCTGTCTAGGTTGATAGAGAATCCTGCCTTGTGATCTCCTGATGGAATGCCTTCCCTTAGTCCCATGAAATGAGCTATTGCCTCATTGTTTTCAAAGACATCAAGATCAGGTGGTCCTTTTTGATCCCACTCTATAAGCTCAGGGTGTACGAGACAAACACTTTCACTACTGTTTGGCTTTGGTTGACTGAACGGGACTGCTGATATGGTGCCTACAAAATTGGACTGTGATGAGGATGCACCACTTGAGGTCTGATGAATGATATGTTTGTCTATACAGTGTTGTTCAGTAATGGTCAGTTGTTCAAACAGGTCTGCTAGGTTTATGATAATATCGACTTGAGGGAAAAAGTAAGGGATTGATGGTTCAGAATCGTGGAGGGATCTGCACTCATACTCATTGGAGTCAGTCTCAAAGGAATGTTCGTCCGGTGTCTCACTTCCTTGGGTATCATCGATTGCTAAGTGTAATTTTATTTGGGATTGTGTGGATCCCTCTTCGGTGGGCAACAACTATGCTAATATGTTGCTTATTAGGGCATGCTCAGTGTTGTGCCCCCGATGCATCTCTAGTACTTGCTCTTGATTGACTTGTATGTCTTGGATAACCAAACTAGTGCTTTGTTTTCCATAGCCCAAACCTCTAGTGTTTCTTTGGGTTGGTGGGAGAGGCAATTCATATATTCCCTGTTGCCTTGCCCCCAGTCTGGTTGTACCATCATACCCAAATCTTTGTATCATTGTGTAACCGTTACTGTAGTTTGCCAAAGGTAGGGGTGGTCGGACTGTCTTAGGAGAGTCTATGTATAACCAGGTATTGATGTCTTTCTCAAAAGGATTCTCTTTCGCTATGTCCCCCCATCAGACAAAGGTTGTGGGTGGACATCTAAATAGAACCGGCTATTGAGTTTCTATTGCAATGACAAGTTGCGGCATACCGTGAGTTCTGGGGCTTAGAGGCATGCACGTGATGGTGAAAGCCTCTTCTTATCTATATTCACCACATCCTTTGTCCGTGATGGATATCTTGCCTGCTTTCTCTGTGACATCTTTAAGATTTGAATTTGAAGGGGAGGAGATACTTGCATCCTGGTTAATGACTACCTTTCCCGATGCCCATGTGACATCCTTGGGATTCAATTCTAAAGAGGATGGGATGCTTGCATCTTGGTTTGATGGCACCTGGTTATCAGTGCTGATTTGGACCGCATTGCAATATTGGAAGGGATTGGGATCTCCCTCTATGATAATCTCCTCCCCTTGGTGAGGGAACTAGATGCATTGATGGTATGTTGAAGGTACAGCTTGCATTTCATGTATCCAAGGTCTCCCTAGTAACATGTTGTATCCCAACTCAAGGTTTAAGATTTGGAAGGGTGTGGTTTTGACCACAAGACCAATGCGCATAGGTAGAATGATAATACCTTTAGAGGAACTTTCCTCTTCATCATAGGCTCTGATATTTATCCTCCTTGTGACATCAATGCTTGATTTGAAATAACCCAGTTGCTTGATTAACTTCAGAGTACAAATGTTTAACCTAGCTCCACCATCAACAAGGACCCTACAGACAACGCTTTTGTGGATTTGGACAAGTAAGTGTAGAAGATCATTATGCAGGGGTTTATGCGGTGGCACATCACAGTCTGTGAATGTGGCATGTTTGTTAGCTGCTATATGGTTGACCATCATTTGGAAGCTTTTAGGTGTTATGTCCCTTGGGACAGCTGTATTTTGAAGTGCTTGATCAAGTGCCAGTTTATGCTGCGGAGATATGCGCAAGAGGTCAAACATGGATATCTGGGTAGGTGTGCGCTTTAGTTGGTCTACTATGCTTGTTTTTGGATCTGAGTTTGCTATAGGATTGGCTGATGTAGTAGCTGAGGATGGTACTCCTTGTAAGACGAATCTAGCACGATGCATTGTTACAGCTCAATTTTTACCTTGGTCCCTGATAGTGATTGTGGCCACATGGTTATCTAAAGGATTTATGCAGTTTATGACATTGTCACTGTTGGCATAAGTATAGTTAACTTTATTGGTTTGTCCACCATACGCGGAGGATTTTCCTTTGTTGTGATCATGAAAGGTATCATTGAAAATGGTGTGATCAGTTGTGCCTTTATTTTGAGTATTTGTCACATCAATGATCCTTGTGTCAATCAGGTCCTGAATAGCATGCTTCAATCGGTAGCAGTTGGCTATTTTGTGCCCCTTGACCCGATGAAACTCACAGAAGTCTTTAGCATTATACCACCTTGGTTTTTTTTCCTCTTGTTCAAAGTTTTTGATTTCTGGGAGAGTGATAGTGTTTGATTGTATCAGCTTACGTAAAGCTGACTCTATTAGCTCTCCCAATGGTGTGAAATCTCGTTGTTGAAATTGAAACCGTGGTTTGTGTTGATTCTGTTGATGACTGTTTGAAACAGCGGCCGCTTGTACAGGGGGAGGTTGGTTTTGGGTGTATTCTTGTTGAGTGGGCCCCGTGGGGTTTTGGTTTTCCACAGGTGCACCTTGCAGTGACACCTTGTGTTGCACATAGTTGACCGTCTTTACATCAATGACACCATCGCTAGTGACATTTTTTTTCTTGTTCCACCACTTAGCTTTTTCTGTTGCATTCTTATTTGTGTAGGATCTGCAAGGATACCTCATTTGACTAAGTTTTGCTCACAATGAACTCCTCTTTTGATGAGTTGTGTGAAGTTCAGAGCTAATTGTAACTCTATTGTGAATGACATGTCTGGGATCAGATTGTCAACAAACATGACTATTAAGTCTTATTCGGGCACATCATATGTTATATGGTTTTCTGTATTCCTCCATCTATGTAGGAATTTCACAAAAGACTCTCCATCTTTTTGTTTAATGTCGCAAAGGTCCTTGATGCTGACCTTGCACTCGATGTTATGATGGAAGTGAGCTATGAACTTTTTAGCCAATTCTCCCCAAGACTGAATGCCATGAGGTAGATGTGAGAACCATTCCATTTCTGGTCTGGCTAAACTTTGTGGGAATAGTAGCATTAGATATGTCTCATCATGAGCGACTTTGACACAACTAGCAAAGAACTCTCGGATATGCTCAATAGGGTTGGTACTGCCGCTATATTTGTCAAATTTTGGCACTGAGAAGTGGTTTGGGAATGGAGACATTTGAAGAGAATGGTCAAAGGGGTATGGGTATAAGTCCTCTGTGGTATAGGATTTAGTTTGCCCTTGATTTTGCATATCAATCATTTGGGTTTGAAGGGTTTGCATTTGTTGCATTAGCATGTCCATTTGATATCGAGGCTGATGTGTGTGGACATTCCTTTGTGCTGTGGTGGGTATGAGGCTGTGCCTCTGTGTCCCTTGAGTAGAAACATAGGATTTCACCCTAGGGACTTGATATTGATTCCCCACCGAGTGATTTGTAACTGAAGGGACATGATGAGTCCATGGTGGGTTTCGATGTGTTTGCTGTTGTGACTGAAACTGGGGTTGATAATGCTGGGGTAGGTATTGCTGTTGCTGAGGTTGGGATTGAAACTAGGGTTTCTATTATGGAGGTTGAAACTGAGGCAACTGAAGCTGGGGTTGCTATTTTAGAGGTTGGATTTGAGGAAACTGAAGCTGGGGTTGCTGTTGCAAAGGTTGGAACTGAGGCAACTGAAGCTAGGGTTGCTGTTGCGGAGGTTGGATTTGAGGCAACTGAAGCTGGGGTTGCTATTGTAGAGGTTGGAACTGAGGCAACTGAAATTGGGGTTGCTGTTGTAGAGGTTGGATGGGTTTCAGAATGGACAAAGATGTAGCTTTGGGCTGGCCTTGATTGTAAGTCATTCCGACAGAGATGGATCCTTGTGGGCATGATGTGTTGACCCCAAGATTAGTGTGGATTGATTGTAGCAGTGGCATAGTTTCAGAATAGTTGGTGTTTGGTGGGATGGAAGGCATAGCATGAGAGCTTGATTGTGCTAGCCATGAGATCAAAGGTGGAGGCATAGTGGTGATCATGGGTGCACTTAGTTGCGAGCCTGTCATGCCTTGAGTGGATGATGTACTGGCTTGGGTTGGGTCGTTGTTTTGATTGGATATAGTCTGTGTCGATGTGGGTAAGGCCATTGGTGGAAAGACCTATGACACAACAGGTAGTATCTGGGGAAGCTGAGTAGTATTCTAACCTGCGAGAGGGTTTTCGGGCCATATAGTTGATACACTGAATTCAGCGGGGAGTTTGAATCCCTTCTTTATTAGCATGGCCAAATAATGTTCAGGGTTCCTCTCTACAACAACGTCAACTACTTTTGTGGGGTAGGCATCTTGTTCCACATCTTCAATTTCTTCTTCTATGATATCTTGGAAAAAGGCTACCCCACGGGGCTGTTCATTGAATAGAGCAGAACTGGTGTTCATGAATGGATCATTCTCTTGCTCTGTTTCCCAAGCAGGGAAACGGTTGATATATGACTCATCAAGTTGAGTTCTCACCTTAGACCTTGTGTAAGGTCCTCCATGAGGTTTTTGAGACATAGTACGGTCCAAGTTTTGTAACTAAAACAAGTGATATAAAGCAAACAAAGAAGATGATCCCTTTTAAGAAAAGTCTGAGTTATGTTTTGGACAAGGCTAATTCTAAGGACAGATTTTGATATAACTTGATCTCAAAGTGGTGATGATAAAAGATAATATTTTCCGACCTTTGTCTTGGACAAAGTCAATTTGATAAAGATGATGATGTTTGATATGATGAGATCAAGATATTTTGAGTCTGAGCTTTTGACTTAACAATATTTTTGACAATAATCATGCTTTACAGAGAAATGGTAATCTTTAATGTTTAGAGATTCACACAATGTTCTTCGCATTTTTCCTGGGATAGACACTAGTTTTGGACACCAAAAGAAGAATTATTTCAAGGTTTTAGGTCAGAATAGGAATGTAGTATATCTGGTCAAATGTGGTACAATTTCACCGATTGCGGTAAAATGACTAGTTAATTGTGGTAGTTTATCACACAATGCTTCTGATTTGCAAGATAGTTGACTTTGACAACCCTAGAATTTAACATGTTTGACCTATTTTGATAGTTTGGATGTTTTTTTTTGCATTTTCAAAAACTGATCAAAGGAACAAGCACAATAGACATTGTGTTTTGAGAAATGAAGACTAAAATTGTGTATGTTCTACAACTTTTTCCAGTTGCAAGGTTATCGTGAGGTCTCAACAATGAACAGTCAGATTAATCTACGTCAATGGCTTCAAAATAAAATTTTATAGGCCCAATGCTTGAATGTCTGTTAGCTCACACAACAATTGTCATGCTACTAGGACATGATGGTCCACGACATAGGTGCCCGTGTTTTTTCTGTTTCTAGGTATTGTTGCCGTGGAGTGAAGATCTCTTTCACTACACAAATACTGTGGGACACATATGTTGGGAATCTTGGGGGGAAATTCTTCAACCCCTTGCACTATAATAAGGTATCTATTCAGAGGTAAGACGGGTTGGCCTCTATTTAACAAGGTTGTATTAAGGGTCCATGGTGTCTCTCCAATCGGTTTGTACATGCATGACTCACTTAAGAGCCTAGTTGATCACACTGGCTCCTTAGGGATATTTACCCGATCCAGACTATCATCAACATGCCTTGCCCAAGCTTGGCTAGATAAGACAACTTTGGTTCGTGCCTTGTTTATATACCGATCAGAAGGATTACCGGTTTAAGGTCATCCTCTGAGGAAGAAGCGCATTCTTCGGACAGGCCTTTCTAAAAAAGTATAAAGGTTTGTAATCTAACAGTTTGTGCAAGTGCACCCAAAAATCAAGACACAAGGTAAATCGATTAAGCTCCAAGGTTTGAAATGTGAACTAAGCTACCCCACCATACAAGCACCAATTTTCAATTTTAAGCCCAAAAGTAGGTGTTGATTGCTTGTTCAATTTTAGTGCACCAAATTGAAAGATTTTTTGCCTTTGTTCAATTGTTAACCACCATGTCAATTTTAAGCACCAAATTGGAAAAGTGAGATTTGTGATGTTTGGCATACAATGTTCTTTTTAAGCACTAAAATAACAAATGAATTAATTTTAGTATGCTTTGTTAAATCTGTTTCCAACGCCACAAGCTGAAACAACAAGGTTAGTAACACATGCTGAATCTTGAAATTTGACTAAGTCTTATTTTTTTTTAAAATCCTCCAAAATTTAGATTTTGCATTTTAACTCCTAGAGATTTGAAACCACTCTTAAACATCCTATAAGTATATATTTAAAATATAACTTAAAGTATCACTTATACTTAAATGTTATATTTTAAATATTTCAAACAAAATTTCAGAAGCTGATAATTGAAAAACATAAATACCTTCCCTTAATTGTGGCAAAGTTTTGGCTATTGTGGAAACCTTTTAGCAATTGCGGCAACATTTTGGCGATTGCGGCAAACTTTTGGCGATTGTGGCAAAGTTCTATCAATTGCGGCAAAATACTCTCAGTTGTGACAATATGCAGGCGATTGCGGCACAGATCGGTCAATTGTGGAACAATACCAGAAATAGAGAGTTGGAAAATGATAGAAAAGATTGTGAAACCATCAAATCAATTGCGACATTAAACCATTGAATTGCAGCACTATTTCATCAATTGCGGGAAAATACCAGCAATTGCAAAATTACACAGATATCGAGAAAATGATGGAAAATGAGGTCTGCAACCGTACGACTGAGGCTAAAGGATTCTGTCTATTGTATGCAAGAGATATTTAGGCTGTTTGATTCACGTCAGGTTCACCAAAATGTACGCCTCTCTCTTTGATTCCCACATCTTTTCAAAGGCGAGGTTTAGTAGCAAAGGTTTCACAAATGAATGTAAATCAAGTATATAATGACTACTAAATGAATAACAAAAACGTGAGCAATAAAATGTACAAGCAAGAGAAAGGAAGATGAATAAACGCAAACCCCACAATACTTGAAGCTTCTATTGTTCCTCTCTACTCCTTCTGAAACGCTGTTCTTGATGCTTAGTATTGGCGGGGCAGTGTCTATGACTTGAGAAGCTTCGAGAATTTGACAATTTGAAATGTGTGTGTGTGGTCGCAAGATGGCTTGAATGCTAGAACCAAACTAATGGAGTAATGGCGCACGAGAGCTTGGAATCCTGGACCCTTCAAATGGTTATGAAGGGTTTATTAAATAGGAATTGGTGATGAAATGAACGGTTGAGATCAATCCCAGAGATGGGGAGATGAATGGTTGAGATCAAAAGGAACATGAGAGTTCCTCAGTAAACTCCACCTCTTCATTTGGTAAAGAGGAGATAGGGTTTGGTTAACTGAAGAGCTAATTATGAGTTTCCTTTTTGAACTGAACAGGTGGGTGAAGTTACCCATGTGGACTAGAGAGATGGGTGGAGTAACCCATGTGATCTAATTGGAGTTATCTCTTTGAAGATAAATGAATATTTAATTCATTTATTTAATAATTATTTTCAACATGTGAGATAATTGAATTCTTTTTGATTTAAGAATTGCTTTATTTGATGAAATTAAATTAATTTGATTGAAATTAATTTAATTTGAAGAATTTAATTAGTAAGTTTAAATTTTTGAATTTAAACTATAGGAAATTGAGTTTAATTAATTAATTAATTAATGGTAATTTATCAATTAAAGCTAATTAATTAAATAAAATTAATTATTTAATTAATTTTGGGAATTTGATTAGATGATTTGGGGAATGAATTTAGAGGAAAATAGATGATTAATTAATGATTAAAAAACCATTAATTAATAGATGAAAATTAGTGTTTTTAGTGTTGGCCAGGAGAGCACGGGCACCCATAGGATGACAGACAGCTATATGCTCCCACGCCCAAATCTGCAATAATGTGGCACCACAACCCAGTGACTTACCATCAAGGTAAGCCACATATATCATATGAAAATGCATGTGGGCCAACATGCATGGGCCCCATGCAAAGATAGTATGGTCTCGGACCATACTCTGAAGAACACTACTAAACCCTACAGAAAAACCACGCTGACAGCGATCGGGGCAAAGGATCCCACAAATCAAACTACCCAGCAATGTGGATAGTCTATCTAAGCCAAATTTGAATCTCGACCATGGAATGTCATAACCTCCGGCAAGCCTGAGCTGATGCCGAGGCAGTCCAGAGAGCTCACTCAACGCAGTGACACCAGTGCGGGTGGAATACTCCAACTCACCGTGGATAGGGAGTTGGAGGATGCGATACACATTCTCCAAAGTCACAGTGCACTCCCCAGTGGGAAACCAGAAAGTACAAGTCTCTGAATGATATTGTCAAAATTGATATGACATAATCTCTTGTGCCATAACCAACTGTCATCTACTTTTGCAACAAAACAACTTACATCTGAATTGAGCTGAAAAAAATTACCTTTTGTTTTAGAGCCTGATGCAATCATGTCTCCATTCTTGTTGCTAATGATGCACTTGTTGTCTTTGAACTCCAAATGATAGCCTTTGTCAAGTAGCTGTCCAACACTCAACAAGTTATGATGCAATCCATCAACATATAGAACATCATCTATCTTGTTCTTTCCATCCAAGGTGATGGAACCTCTGCCTATGATAGGTTTAGGAGTGTTATCTCCAAATCTAACCATACCAACTTTGTATTTGTCTAGATGAACAAATCTATCTTTGTCACCTATCATGTGGTGTGAGCATCCACTATCAATGATCCAATCAGTTTTGACATTTGCTTTGGAAATTAAGGATAATTCTTATTCTTCTTCTTTATCTGCAATGTCCATTTCTTCAAGAAATCTTTCCATGTCTTTAAGGGAAACGAATCCAATTTCATCTTCTCCTAAATCTTCATCAGTTACACCTTCTTCAGCATGGTAACATTCCTTCCTATACTTAGGTTTGTAATCAGATCTGAACTTCTTGACTCTTGTGGGACATTTAGAGGCAAAGTGACAAATCTTATTACATGAAAAACACTTGAATGGAAGCTTTCCTTCATACTTTCCTTTTCCTTTCTTTTCTCTCTTAGCAATCATGGAAATTATCTCTTCTAGTTCTTCATCAGTTTCTTCATTCTCATAATGACTAGAGATGTGTGAGGATTTCTTATTGTGGATTGAAGCTTTGAAGGCTGTTTCATTCTTAGGTTCATTCTTCAATCTTGATATCTGAAATGCAGAGATTTTGCTGATCAAAGTCTCTCTCTTGAAGTCTTGTGAGAATTGCATAGTTTCTTTTAGAATATTGATTTTGTTTTCATAGTCTGATGTCAAAGTAGTTAACAACTTATCCATTATATCTTCTTCTAAAATTTATCCTCCATTGTTCCTGATTCCGGATACTGCTTCATTTATTCTCTGATTGTAAGCTCTAATGTTTTCTTCTGGCAACATCTCAAGACTATTGTATTTCTTCTTCCATGTCTTCCTGCGTGCATTCTTTGCTTGAACATCTCCTTCAAACATGTCTTCTAAATACTTCCATATGTTATAAGCTTTGTCAATTTTCTTGATTT
>MU227513.1:2623560-2633805 GCA_018584345.1 Thuja plicata
ACATTCAGATAACACATTACACAACACATCAATTTGGTTATGGGGAAACCAAATGGTAAAAACCCCGGTGGGAATTAGTACCCACAAAGAACTATACTATTTATAGTGATCCCTGTTAAAAGATCTTTTAACCCTGTTAGGAGTTGTACATTATAATGCAGTAGTATAGTGACCTGGGTAAGGGTCGAACCCTGTTAGGAGTCTTTTACAATAACCCTGTTAAGGGTGGAGGACTCACTATCCAAGTGGTGAAGGCTACAACCTTCTGGTTATTTGATACACACTATATCAACAAGGTGAACTGCTGTTTGTGACACTGCTTGTCTGATCAGTTCCTTTTATGCACCGATGCTTTAACCTCTTATAAAGCACAACAACAATCTTATCTATATCCTGAAAGCTTCAACTTCAATATCTATATTATCAACATATGATAAATATAGCTCTGTTGCTTTAACACTCTACTTTTCTTTTCTAATCTCTAGCTTTCACAACTCTTCTTATCGCAAACGACCTTCTATAAGTACATACACCAAGTATGAGATCATGGGACCTGTAGGATGACTCTTCTTAACATCCTTTTCAGCTCTACTAAGTGCGCAAGCATAATTACAACCTCGCAAGTAATAACTGAATAGACGCGTCGCTTCGCTGAGTCAGCTTCATCAATTTAACCATAATTTTGCAATCTTCTTGAAACACGTTTGGAACGTTTAGATTAATATAAAAAACTCATAACTCATCATGAATATACACACACATATCCTAAATATAGGCACAACTCGATCAACACGTTACATATGTCAGCCTTAAACCGTTATTCCTCCAGAACTGTAACCGTCAATAACAAAATTACATATCTTAACTGAAACTTCATATCTGGGTTTGTGTGCATGAACATAGCATAGTAAACATGTAAACAAAATGTATCTATCCATGCTGGTCTTCATGTCATCATATTGATAAGTACATACAAAAGTACTATTGTGTATTATATGTTATCATCAATGACAAACATACAATC
This sequence comes from Thuja plicata, assembly GCA_018584345.1. Lineage (NCBI taxonomy): Eukaryota > Viridiplantae > Streptophyta > Pinopsida > Cupressales > Cupressaceae > Thuja > Thuja plicata. Next base: position 2,624,585 of record MU227513.1, read on the forward strand.
AATCAACTATTCAGAATAAAATCTCCAACATATGTCACATCCTAACGCTTGCCAAATTGCCGCAACACCCTGTCAGTGTTGTGAAAATCAATCATGTAGACATTCTTAGTGACATGACCAATCAAGCACCTCCTCTTCCGGAAGAAAGGAAGGTGTACATCCTCACCATCCCAAATAGGACATGATCTATATGGTCTCTAGATGAAATAAGACATCATGTCAAGATGCCACCTCTAAAACATAAGATTCCCCCATATGGGAATGGACCACGAATCCATCATACATAAAAAATAAGGCCTCCCTGCAGGAAGATCATGAGCACCAACAGGTCTACATACAACTATGCGCTCCCACGCCCACATCTGAAGGAAGGTCGCGCCACATCTAAGTGACTTACTACCATGGTAAGCTACGTAGAACATGTAATAGTGCATGTGGGATAGCATACAAGGCCCCAAAGAATAAATAGTATGGTCTCTCACCATAATCTAGAGAACAACTCCCCATCTAATAGTGAATTCGTGCTGCCTATGACTGGGACACAAAATCCCATAGATCAAGCTACCTAATAGTGTAGTCAACCTGTCTAAACACATATAAAATCTAGACCATGGGATATCATAGGGATCAGACATCCCTAATTGATCAAAAAGTAGACCAGAGATCTCAGATAAAGCAATAATGCCAGGCTACCAGGTGAACTCTACTAGTGTACCCTGGATATAAATCTAGAGAATGCGGTAAACATCCTCAAGAGTCACAGTGCACCCTCCAGTGGGAAGATCAAAGGTGCGCGTGTCTGAGTGCCACCTCTTGAGAAGAGAAGAGATCATACCCCTACTAGTCATGATCTTAGGCATGTAAGTAATCCAGTATAATTCTAAATGCCTAAGGACATCCCTCTCATCCTCAGAGATCTGAAAGCGATATACTAAACCTGGTGGTCTGGACTCTTGACAACACAACATCATCAGTTACCTAAAAAAAAGAACAATACATATAATAATCAGTGCTAGGTACAATCAAATAAATTAGATAGATGCAAAAATACTAAGTATAAAGTACAACAGAGCAATTGCAAAACACAAAAAACAATTGCGACATATTTATAACGATTGCGACAGCCAATCATTAATTGTGAAATACAAATCACAATTACGGCAATAAAAGGGTTGAATGTGGTACACTTAACAATTGTGAAACAATGGAAGAAGCTATGGATCCCCTAAACGTGAAATTGGATAAGCTGGAAAAGGACTATAAGGAAGAATTTTTGATGAAGGTAAATAATAACAACTCGAATGAGGACCTGACAACCAGATTTTTTGCCACAGTGGACAAAAAGTTGAAAGCTTTAAATGAAAAAGTTAGTAATAACGGGCATATGATTGAGGAAATTTCAAAGCATAGCTATGAGGGAATCAAAGTCTCTATGATTAATCTAAAATCCCTGTATACCTATTTGGAGAGAAGCATGTTGGAAAATGCCACTATCATAGTGGATGATGATGCTAGGCCCTCGGGACTGGGAACCAGAACCATAAGCAGTCTCAAAAGGAAAATACGTGAAATGCCTAAGGAGTTAAAAAGTTTGAAAGAATCCATTCATATAATGGAGGAAATGCAAAAGAGGCTGAAAAGGCCATGGAAAATAATATGTAGTTCTTTCTGGTCTTTTGCTGGTAGTTTGCTGGTTACTGTGCTGGTGTCTATTTTTTGGTTTTTCATTGTAACTTGTTTTGGCTTTGTTGGCTAGGTTGGGGTCCTACTTTTTGTTTAGTAGGCATTCAATGTTTGTAAGGGCTTTATTGAATATCTTTACCCCTATTTTTTAAATGGTTTCGATGTCCATTCAAAACCTACATTTACCGTTATAAAAACAATTGCGAAACAGAAAAAACAATCGCAACAAACAATCAACAATTGCGGCAAAACCACCGAGGATTATGACATAGATACAAAAAATTCAAAAAAGTAATTGGATTTAAAAGTATTAATGACAAGAAATAAATGCACATGGGATAAAAAACTCACCGCACCGCCTGCGCCCTCTAGACGAATGAAGGTACAGACTCGGTCAGACACATGTATGACTCTTGGAAGGCCCACCATCACTCAAAACAAGCAAGAAAAGCAGAGAAAATCAGAAGCAAATGTTACCAGAGAATCAGGAGCTCCAAAGTGAAAAGTGACAAATGAAAGGGCCCACAAGCTATTTATAAGTGATCAACGACAACCCTAATTCCTCAAGGAGCCCTATTTTATCATCCCAGGCCCTGGAAGCTTTTGCAGCTAGTATCAGGAGTGATTATAACTATTTTCACATTCTGAATGCCATGATGATCAATTTGTAGTATCAACAAATTGACGCTCCTGTTGTGACTTTTTTGCTCAAACTTGTTGAGGGGGTATAAATCCACCTGCTATCACCGGGGCAAGCTGAGGCAATATCAAAACAAAAGATTATTTGACACAATGCGACAAGCCACAATGCATCAAAGAGGGGCAAATGCAGACACCCTAAAATGGACATACTTGCGACCTTACATACAAAACACTAATTTTCATTTATTAATTAATGGGTTTTTTATCATTAATTGATCATCTATTTCTTCTAAAATACATTCCCCAAATCATTTATTTATATCCTCAAAATCAATTTTATTTAATTAATTAACTTTAATTAATTAATTAAATTCAGTTTTTTAAAGTTTAAATTATTCTTCTAATTAATTTAATTTCATTAGATTAATTTAATTTCACTCAACAATTTCATTCTAAATGAAAAAGAATTTAATTATCTCATGTTTGAATACTTTAATTTCAAAAATCAATTAAATATTCAAATAAATTATTTCTCAAGTTTAAAAAGGTTACTCTTGATCAACTTTTCCATTAACTAAACATCCCCTCTTCTCTCTGAGTTGAAGAGGTGGAGTTTACTGGTTACTTTTCTATTAACTAAACATCCCCTCTTCTCTCCAAGTTGAAGAGGTGTAGTTTACTGGTTGCTTCTTAGTTAACTAAACATCACCTCTTCTCTCCTAGTTAAAGAGGTGGAGTTTACTAATTGCTTCTTAAGTTCCTTTTGATCTCAACCATTCATTCTCTGATTTCTAGGATCGAGCTCATCTGTCTAAATCATTTTCCATATTCTATTTAATCAATCCTTTCCAACCATTTGAAGGATCCATGATTTCAAGATTTGTTAACTCTTACTTTGCAGTATTCTTACGAAGCATAAAACATTTTTGTGATCATACCAATATCATTTTCTCAACACTCACAAGTCACAGACACTGCCGATACCAATACTAAGCACCATTCATCCAACATTTCAGAAAGAGTAGAGAAGTAATAGAAGCTTCAAAAATTGTGGTTTGCATTCGTTTGTTTTCCTCTTTGATTGCTCGTTATTTTATTGTCCATAGATTTGTTCGTAGTAGTTTTGATTACTTTCCCCCATTGCAAATCGGTGCTACTAACCCTTGTTATACGAGTTGGAACAAGATTGGATCTACACAGGTGCATTTTAAGAAAGTTCAAAAAGAAACTTGTAGAACACTTTATTATTGGAAATAAAAGGAATCTAAGATGTTGAACAATTATGCTAAGAAAGTCCATAACGCAAACATAGTGGAACACTTAGAAATTGAAGTTAAAAATTACGAACATTACACCAAAATTCTCAAGTTATACCAAGCTAAATTTCCATCTTTAGCTTAAGTAGTTTTCATTTCAAATCAAGGTTTATTTGTTTTCAAATTTCCTTAACTTTGTTCATTTGGTTTTGGACTAACATTCGTGAGAGGCTTGGATGCTAAGCAGCTGGAGAGATTGCTGAGGTAATGTATAATAAAACCTCAAAAAGCCTAAAAAATGTGCATATAGCTTCAAACAAGGCGTGGTTCTTAAAGCTTTGCTTTCATGTACTTTGCTTAAATTGAGGCATTTACAAACACATAAATCTAAATAAGAGGACCTCATTGTTCTTGTGAACAAAGGTATTTTGGCTTATACTCCCACATTTTCATGGTGATCAAAACGTTAAGCTTACCTAAGTTACACTAGATAAAGGTCTAAATAAATGAACACCATGATTATTGTGTTTGAATAATAGAGGTAATAAGAGATATTATCTTATCCTTCTTGGGGTGATCAAACTCCTAAACCTACCTTTGTCTCATTTTGATTCAAGTAGTGCATTCATTTTCAAATTAAATCATAGTGGGCCCTCCTCCCGAGATTTGCCTTATCAAGGACAGTGAGAGGGACATCCCAAAGTGGGATACAATCATTTTCACCATGATAATACAACCCACTATAATCTAATAAATATTTCATCCTTAATGGGGTGATTGACGAAATGTTTTTGTACAATAACTCTCCTCTAGTAATCCTCACAGATTGTGCAAGACATTATTTTTATGATGGTGGGAGATCCTCATAAAGAGAGGTAAAATGCAAAAAATTCTTCAAACAAAATCTTGAATAAATCCTAGTTAAATAGATATCTTATCATATTATCCACGGAAACCAAAATTGTCCTTAGGTAGCTTTTCTGGATTGGTTTATTTGTATCAAAACTTGTGGAAAAATTACAAGAACAAAAACCAAGTGTTATAACTATTTTTATTTTGATAAGATGAGTGCTTGAGTGTGTTTGTTATGTTTGAAGGATTCTAAAAATTAGAAGAATTCATCCACTTGAGCTCAAAACACTACACAATAAAAAATCCTATTCCAATTCTTCAAAATCTGGGCATTTTGGTGCATTTAGTCTGTCAACCCTCTCATATGGTATAAAAAACCTTGCATTTGGTCTTTGAAGTGTAGCATATGGTTCCTAAAATATCACATTTGGCTCCATGTCAATTGGTCTCTAAAGTGTAGCATTTGGTCTCTGAGGTGTAGCATATGATCTGCAAAACCTCACATTTAGAATTTTAAGTGTAGTATATGGTTTGCAAAACCTTGCACTGGGTCTCTGAAGTGTAGCATATGGTCTGCAAAACCTCACATTTGGTCTCTGAAGTGTAGCATATGGTTCCTAAAAGCTCACATTTGGTTCCATCTCAATTGGTCTCTAAAGTGTATCATTTGGTCTCTGAAGTGTAGCATTTGGTCTTTCAAGTGTAGCACATGGTTCCTAAAAGCTCACATTTGGTTCCATACAATTTGAACAAATTTTGAAAGTTGTTTTGGATACCCTTTTCAGAATTAAGTCTATTTCATTGAAAATAGTCTTAGAATTCTATCCATATCTATCCTTTTCCAAACAAGTTAATCATCATCATTGTAGCATCAATATTTAGTTTTGAAGGTTCATCATCAAGGATTAGAGATCCTTCACCTAGAACATAAGAAATCAAGGGTACTTGAGTCTTTGTCATAGAAATAGATCTTTTTCTATTAGGCTCCATCACCTTGGACATAATTCAAATTGATAAACCAAAATCAAAACACTTGTTTGAAAACCCTAATCAGAATTCTAGACCAAATCAACCATCTCCAAGAGGATATCAACTCAAGGTTAACTCAACATCATTATTTACACCAATGCGAATTGGATTAGAACTATCATACATGCCCATGGCCTCAATTAATTCTGCCAATCTAACCTGCATTGGCTCTTCCTCTAACAATTGTAATTATTTGATGAAACTTAAAGTTGGAAATTGAATTGAAATTGGAAGTCTATCTGGCATATCATAAACAAGGGTGAATGGTGAATCACCTATTTAACGCTTTGGGGTAACTTTATCAGACCACAAAGCTAGCTTGAGCTTGTTATTTCAAGCTCATTGATTATCTAAAATAGTCCTCTTAATGATGTAAATCAGATTTTTGTTAGTCGATTCATCTTGTCCATTACCCTACTGGTAATAATTGGATGATGTACTAAGAATATATTATGATTTAAAATCCAATATGTTACTCTTGTGCCTAAAAAGGCTAATGCATTGTCTAAAACAATCAAATCTGGTACTCCAAACCTTGCTACAAGATCTTCATAGAAGTTCAAAACCGAATTCTCATTTTCCTCCTTAAATGCCACAACTTCAATCCATTTCATAAAATAATAAGTGGTTGTAAGTATAAAATTATGACTAGAACTAGAAGGTGGATTAACTGGATCGATCAAATTAAGACCCTATTTTATTTATGGTTGTTCAATTTGGATAGGACGCAAAGGTAAAGCTGCTAAACGTTGCTTATCAGAAAAAATTGAATATTTTTACATCTTCTCACCCATGCAAATGCATCCTTATACATGTTGGGCCAATAGTAACCAACTCTTTGAATTTTTAATGATGTTGTCCTAGGAGAAAAATGACCACCTGCTGGTCCATTGTGAAACTCTTCTAGGATTATTAATCTGATTTAAGTCAGTACATCTTAACACCACTCCATTGTAGTCTCTTCCATACATAATATCATTCATAATAGCAAAAATAATATCTTGAAGTTTGAAATACCTTCTCTTTGAATTTTTTAGACCTTGAGGGAACTCACTAGCATGCAAATAATGCCTTATTTTCAAAGTCCATCTTGTTGTATTTGATGGTGCAACATTCTGATCCACATCTTCATTTGCAAGTATGGTATTATTCCTATCTTGATGGTTGTTCTCTTTGATAGAAGCAAGCTCCTCAAAAATGTCTTTGCCTCTTACAAGACTGGTTGTCTTAATTTGGACATCATACTCCATTACTTTGGTTACCCATCTAGATCTCTTGTCATTTAAGTCATTTTTTAATAAGAATTCTTTAATGCTCAGATGAGAAACCATAAGATGAATTCTATTACTTGCAATCAAAGGCTTGAACTTATTGAGGATTCTTATGAAAAGGAGGACATTTTTATCAATAAAAGTATACCATTGTTCATAGCCTTCTAATCCTTGACTAAAAAATGAAACATGCTGCTCTTGCCCCTCTGAATTTTGTTGTACCAATATTGTTGAAATAGAATCATCAGCCCCAAAGGAATACAAAAAAAATTCTTTATCGAAATTGAGGTTGACTAATGTAGGGACACTTTGAATTGCCTCTTTTATCTCTTCAAAACACGGTTTACTCTCTTTAGTCGAAGAAAAACTTGTATTCCTTTTTAACATAGTTGTCATTGGCTTCATGATAGCTGCAAGGTTAGGAATAAATATTCTAAGGAATTTAATCCTTCCAAGAAATCTTTGCAAGCCTGTCTTATGAGAAGGCAGTGGTAATGCAAGTATAGCACTTACTCTTTCAGGGTCAATGGTAGTACCCTTATTTGAAACAATATGACCCAACAACTTGCCCTCATGGACACCGAAAATGCACTTCTTTGGGTTCATTGATACACCAAACTCTCTACATCTCTCAAAAATATGCTTTAAATACTTAAAATTCTCTTATGAGTTCTTTGAAAATATGGTTATATCATCCAAATAAACAAGAACAAACCTATTTGTTAGACCATGGAAAGCCATTTCCATTACTTTTTGAAAAGTTTCTCCCACATTTGAAAATCCAAATGGAATTTTTTTGTATGTCACGGTTCCCCACTTTGTTATAAATGTTGTTTTTTACTAGTCTTCCTCTTTGACTAGAATTTGATTATAACCACTAAAACCATCAAGTAAAGAGAAACAATCAGAACCTGATACAAAATGCAAGATCTGCTCCATGGAGGGAAGCTAGTGATGATCCTTCAATGAAGTACAATTTAAGTCCTTGAAATCAACACGTAATCTAATTTCACCATTCTTCTTTCTCATAGGTACAAAATTTGATACCCAGGATGTGTGTTTGATTGGAAAGATGATACTTCCTTCTAACAATTTGACTTATTTAGTTTTCATAAGTTGTTCCAACTTTGGATTCAATGGTCTTTGGTTCTATCTAACTAGTTTTGCACCTGGTTCAAGCTCTATGGTATGTTGGGATAATTGAGGGTCAAAACCCTTCCGATCATGATACTGCCAAGTAAAAACAATTGATGACATGTAACTGATTGAATGTTTGATAATGTTAAGTTGAAGATGATGCAAAAAATTAAACCAGTTAGTGGTTTGTATTGTCATTGATGTCAACTTGATATCATCTGTACGGTCATGTACATAATGCCAAATACTTTAGAGAATCAATGGAACAGAGGTTATGCTTTCAGCAATGCATAAAAGTCAAGTACTCACTAAGTGACAAACAACACCGACGGAGTGCACACCATCGGTAAAGGCACATAAAAAGTCACAGTGACGCCTGACAAGCAGAAGACAGTGTTGCCCCACAAAGTAGAATCATAGGATGCCCAATGAGCTGAAAATAGTGGTTCCCAATGAGAAAGATCCAATGATGCCCGATGGATGGAGTTCCCAAAGCTAACTAAAGTTGCACCGACGGAACTGGCAGTTGTCACCGACAATGAACTACAAGATTGACCGACAGAACAGAGAGATCAGAAAATGACAAAATATCTAGCTGGCAGAGCTTAAGGATAGACTTAACTAATTATTTTGTTTGTTTTATTCAACCATAGTTAAGAAATTGATTTATACAGTTGGCAAGAAGATAACTATGAGATAAATTAGGAGTTAAAGCCGTAAATCAAATTGGCTGGATTGTTTTTCACCCCAAGAATCAAGAATCAAGAATCAGAAATAAAGGATCGTGTCTATATAAGAGACAAAAATAATTCATTTTCGTAAGCAATTAGATACACGGGGGGAGTGAATTGAAAGAATATGCTGAAGAGAAACTGGTGGAGGATAAACTTCATATAGTCCTGATCAATCAAGCTAAGGGAGAGCTAAAGAATTATGCAGACACCGACGAACAGTGAAGCACAACATCATAGAGTAGAAAGTGTGAAGTACAAAGGAATTGAATTGATACATTGATCATAGAGGTATTGTACATAAATAGATCTGAATATCTGCAATTCAAAGTTGCATTAGAAACAGGTCATTGTGTTTCAGTTTAATCAGTGAAGCACTAAGTCTTTTAACAGAGCATGACTTAACCATCTTCTATAATTAAGATATATCCTAATAGATTACCAAAATGGTTGATTCATGATAGTAGCATCGGTCTTACCTAAAGCCTATTGACAGTCTAAGAAGAAGGCTGATTCAAGGATGGTAGTAAGATTAGCATAAAGCCTATTGACAGTCTAAAGGCTGATTCAAGGATGGTAGCATAGATGCCAGATACTAAGTGACAATCTATGTATAAAAA
>MU227513.1:2634942-2647416 GCA_018584345.1 Thuja plicata
TATAATTAAATACTATAGCCATGTTTGATTTTGGTTTGATTTAATTGGTCTGAATTGATTTAAATCATATGGCTATAATAGTTAATATAATTCAGTGATAAAAATCACCTAGGACATTAAATTGATTAGAAGAATTATGCCAAGCAGTAACAGGATCGTTTGGACATAATCAAGGGTATGATCACACTTAAGAAAAATAGGGTCCATAGTTGGAACAGAACAAATTTAGGTGGTTACATTTGCCCCTCTTTGAATTGATGTGTGAGCAGTGCATTGATTCAAAGAAATTTTTTGATTTTGACTTCAGAAAGATTGAGAATCCCGTTCTTGGTTGTCGAACGAAATGTTGATGAGATCAGTCTCGCACTTGATCGAACCAAACTGATAGAATTTATTTTGAACTTGGTTGTCGTCCAAAGATCAATAAAAGATTTAAAAATACCAATTTTGAACTTGGTTGTCGTCCAAAGATTGATAATACTGATTCTAAACTTGGTTGTCGTCCAAAAAGCCAGTATGAAGCTGCTAGGAGCTTGATAAAAAATCTTTTAAAATGAGGAAACATAAGATATCTAGCTCATGAGAACCAAAGCTTTCTATCCAACAGTTTTGACTTAGTCAAGGAAACTGTTATGCCCCTAGTTTGTTTGATAACGAAGTCATTTTTAATGCAGTTTCAAGAAAAAATTTAATTGATGATAGTGTGATCATGCCCCCACAGGAATGAAATTGAAGGAAAAGAATAAAATTCCTTAGTTGAACGAACGTATTACTTGCAGGAAGCAGTTAGGGAAATAAAGAACAGAGTAGAAGAAGTGAAGGAGCGGGGGTGTGTTTAAGAGTAAACACACAAGTACCAAGTTAATCACATTGAAAATATGAGTTCCATTTTATTCCTGATAGATCAAAGATTTTGGGAAGCAAGGGTATTAGTAATAAACTTGGATTTTTGGAAGAAGATAGAAAGCATTTTATAGCTCAAAATTCCTTATGTTGTTATTTCATTTATAAATGTACCAAGCAATCCCTAAATGCAACTATATGCAGACTCTTAGGACTTTGTTACTGATTAGAAAATATTGCAACATTTTTATCATCATTGGGCACTTTTCAGAATGGATACCATCGAATAGTACAACCATCACTAATACCCACTGATATTATGAAAGTATGAATACTATATTTTATTGAAATTTCAGAAATAGACTTAGGTACCAAGGCATAGAAGCCAGGACAACAAAATAGTCACCTTCCTTTTAATATACCAGATTCTGATTAAGGCAAGATATTGGACCCGCAATGACCTTGAAAATTCATATCCTTGGGTACATTATGATTCATATATCTTAGTGAGAATTTGGATAAGAAAATAGACAAGGAAATTGTGTCAAACTCACCATAGTTTACACATAACAAAGATCGAGATATATGCGGCTTACCACCCATAGTGGCAGCTCTTACCATAAACATCCTAGTTAGGTAAAATTTATAGGATCATTTGGAACAATCACCATACACAGAAAATAAAGAAAATATTATGCCCCCTATCCTTGCGACTCATTGTCTTTGCACAGATGTTATTGAGTAACTAAGAAGACATAACAAATCATCAATTGAGAATCAATCCAATAAAATTTATAATTACTTAGATGCCCCTAGTTGAAAACATCATCAGGACATTAAAGAATCATAATCAAACCATTATCAAACTGTGTGTTTAAGTAGTACTTGTTCATTCATATGTCAAACACAGTAAAGATTCATCAATCAAAAAATTGTAATACCAGCAATATGGTGTTCCGTGTCTGTGCATTGATAGGATAATCTGTTCATGTTTGCGATCCAATATAGCCTTGTAGGAATACTGTGAATGTAAATGTCATGTCCTATGTTTTTGAAAAGACACCCTTGTTTTGGAAAGTGACATTGTTTTGCATGTATCGAGAAACATTGTGTCTGTGAGGAAAACCATCCTAGAGTGACCTAGCAACTGCAACTGACCATGCCAGCAAAGATGCCCCTAGTGTAGAATGACTTATTCCTAAGACGTAAAGATAGACAAATCCCAAGCGAGGATAAGATAGTCATGTAGGAAAAGGAAGTCAGCGTATTAGCACAGGCAAAATTATGAAGGCCTAGTATCAGTAGTGCATTGATAGATGGAGCGCAAAACACAAGTGATGCCTAATTGACAGGTTTTCTCTACTTGGAAAGATTCTTTTTCTTTCTTTTTGCTACCAAGATGCTTGTTTTACCAGGTGCTCATTAAGGCACTTTTCTCTTTTTCAATTTTTTTGTTATTTTTGGTTTTTTGAATGTTGTTTTTTTTTGTAGTATCAAGGCGCCTGTTTACCAGGTTTTCACCAAGGAAACCCTTTTTGAAAGACCTTTTCCACTATTTTTGGATTTCTTCAAGATCAATTTTTAGAATGTTTTTGGTATTTTGCAAGAACTATTTGTTGTACAGGCTCTTCTAGCCAAAAATTAAGTGTAGAACCGCTTCAAATGTAGAGTGTTGATAGGATATGGAGGAACGTCTCCCTCAGGTGTAGCTAATTGATAAGCTCCAGTCCCAAAATTAGAAGTGATAACATAAGGTCCTAGCCAGTTAGGTTCAAACTTTCCTTTCTGCTCCCTATTAGGCTGGTTCTTAGGATTCTCTTTTAGGACAAGTTCTCCCACCTCAAACTTGCGTGGTTTGACCTTCTTGTTGTAACCTCTAGAAATTATTGCTTGGTATACTTTGAGGTGATCAAATGCTTGTTGTCTCCGCTCATCTAGTAGGTCCAGATAATTTATCCTATCTATGCGGTATTGCTCATCAGTAACTAGTCCTTGTAAAGATATCCACAAAGATGGTATTTCAACCTTAATAGGTAGTATTTCTTTAGCGCCATAGACTAGAGAAAATGGTGTGGCTCCAGTAGGTGTTCTGATGCTTGTTCTGTAGGCCCATAGTGCCACATTCAGTTGTAGATGCCAGTCTCTACCAGACTTGCTTACAGTTCTGTGTAGAATCTTGAGAATATTCTTGTTTGATGCCTCAGCCTATCCATTACCTTGAGGGCAATAGATAGAAGAGCAATGTTGAGTGATATGGAACTGTTCACAGAGGTCATCAATGTCTTGATTTTTAAATTGACCCCTATTGTCTATCATAATTGAAGAGGGTATCCCATATCTACAAATAATGTAGTTCAGAATGAACATAGCCACTTGTTTGCCAGTGGCTTTGATTAGCGGCACAACTTCGACCCACTTTGTGAAATACTTAGTGGCCGTAATGATAAAATTGTGTCCATTTGAAGAGTTGGGATATATTTGTCCAGCCAAGTCAAAGGCCCATTGCTGAAATGGCCAATGTGTTATGAAAGGTATAAGTTCTCTGGCAGGAGCATGAATAAGGTTTCCATGTGTCGGGCATTTAAGACATGCTTTTGAAAATTGAATAGCATCTTTCTCCATGGTAGGCCAATAATAGCCTACTCTGAGTAGTTTCTTGGCTAATGAAAATCCATTCGAGTGTGATCCACATATGTCTTTGTGGACTTCTTTTAATGCTAGATCAGACTCTTCGAGTTCTAAACACCGAAGAAGAGTACTGTCAAGACTGTGTTGATATAGGTTGTTAGTTATGAGGATGTAACACGATGTTGTCCTAATCAAGGATATTTTCTCATTTATGGATAGAGTGGCAGGAATGGTTTGGTCAGAAAGGTAAGCAATGATACTGGCATATCGAGATTGATCTGGGGTATTCAAGGCACATATTACCTGGTATTCGGTGTTAGCAAAGGCAGGATAGGATATTTCTTCCACCAAGAAGTCATAGAGGAATTGATGCTCCTCCAGTTGTAACATGGATGCCAAGGTATCCATAGCATCCACAACCTTGTTCTCTGATCTTGGTATCTGCTGGAAGGTGACGAAGATAAAGTACTTCTTCAAATCAGCAACTAATTGCTTGTAGGGCATCAAATTTTTATTGTTTGTTTAATACTCCCCATTGACTTGATTGATAATTAGTTGGGAGTCACCATACACATGTAACTCTATGATCTTCCATTCCATGGCTAGCTTGAGGCCATTGACCAATGCTTCATATTCTAAGATATTGTTGGTGCATGGAAACATTAATTGTTAAGATTTGGGAATCTTGTATCCTTGTGGAGTTATGAAGAGGACCCCTACTCCAGATCCTTGTTGATTGAATGAACCGTTAAAGTACATATTCCATGGATGTTTAGTGAGATGCATGATTGTTTCATCAAGAAATTCAATTAGTAAAGGTTCATCATCCTGGAGTGGTGAATCAGCCAATTGATCTGCAAGTACCTATCCTTTGATAGCTCTCCATTCAACATATTCAATGTCAAACTCACTTAGAATTAGGACCCATTTTGCCAAATGTCTTGTTAATGCTATTTTTCTCAAAAGATACTTTAGAGGATCGATCTTAGCAATGAGATTTACTTTATGAGAGAGCATGTAGTGTCTTAATTTCTGTGATGAAAAGACGACTACTAAGCATGCTTTTTCAATAATGCGATAATTGAGCTCATAAGTCACTAGGGTTCTACTAATATAGTAGATAGCTCATTCTTTGTTTGTTTCATCTTCTTGCACCAGTAATACTCCTAGGGATGTAGTTTTTGCTGAAATGTATAGGAGTAAGGGTTTTCCATGAATAGGTGCCATAAGAATAGGTGGAGCAGCCAGGTACCCCTTCAATTCTCTAAAGTTTGCTTCACAGTGTTCATCCCATTTGAATGTAACCCCTTTATGTAGTAACTTAGTAAAGAGTTGTGCCTTATCTGCAAGTTGGGACATGAATCTCTAGATAGACTGGAGTCTCCCTTGTAGTGTCCTCATTTGACTAATATTATGTGGAGTCATCCCTAGAATAGCTTTTACCTTTGCAGGATCTACCTTGATTCCCTTTGTTGATACTATGAATCCTAGGAGCTTGCCTGATTGGACTCTAAAGGCACATTTCTTTGGATTGAGCCTGAGTTGGAACTGTTCCATTCGATCCAATATATTTCTCAAATTAGCAATGTGAGTACCTCTTTCTTTGGATTTAGCCAATGTGTCATCGACATAGTCATCCATGTTCTTGTGCATCATGCCATGGAATATGGTTGTCATAGCTCTTTGGTATGTGGCACCGACATTCTTTAGCCCAAATGGCATGACATTCCACCAAAATGTGCCCCATGTGCATGTGAATGCGGTTTTCTCTTGATCCTCAGGGGTGATCTTCATTTGATTATAGCCCGAGAATCCATCCATTAATGAATACATTTGGGAGCCTACCGTAAGGTCTATGATCATGTCAATGTTTGGTAGAGGGAAGTCATATTTTAGACATGCTTTGTTGAGGTCTCTGAAGTCCATACAGATTCTAATAGATTTAGAAATGGGGACCACATTGGAGATCCATGCTGCATAGGTAATGACTCAAATAAATCCAGTTTTCAACAAATTTTCTAATTCTGCTTTCACCAATAATGCAACATGAGGATGCATCTTCCTAAGTTTTTTTTTATGGGCTTGATCCCAGGAGCTATAGACAAGTGGTGCATAATGAGATTAGGATCTAGCCCTAGTATATCAGTGTAGGACCATGCGAAGTTGATCTTCTTCTCCTTTAGGAACTTGGTGAACTGTACCTTCTCTTCTTTTGATAAAGATTGTGCCAGATGAACTATTTGAGGATTTTACTGGTTGTGTTGGTTCAATCAATACTGAAGATCTTTCCTGAAAGTGTTTAGGGAGGATATCAAGAGTCTCATCCTTTGGTGCCTCTGAGAGGTTTTCACCATTGGATATGTATTTTTTCTTTACTATTTTGGGATCTGATACTGCCATAGAGTGGTTTTCACCATCAGTCTGCTTTTTCTTTTTATTTTTTAGTTTGGGACTAAGAAACTTGATATCCTCCTGTGACATGTTCTTGCTGCTTGCATTGGTGGAAGAAGGGTAAGGTTCACAAGCATTAAGATAACAAGCTAGGGAGTGGTCATTGGGAAAGTCAAGGATAGGAATAAGATCTATTTTAGTCCAATCAATTAGGTCTGGAAGTACCAATTTTAGGGAGTTAGATTCTGGGAAGGACAACATCGTGTTAGCATCAAGATCGTTAACCGACATGACATGATCTGTTAAGTTAATTTCTTTGATATTTAGATCAATAAGAGTAAGATCATCATTAAAAGGGTCGTTGTCAGTCATCTATGGATCAAACTCTAGCGACTCATCAGTAGAAATCTCATCATCATCCCTTTGTAAAAGGAGGCTTCTTGCTTATAGCCTTTGAAATTCTCATAGACTTGTGTATTCACCAGTGTCTCCATCAATGATCAGGGGAAGGAACTCTTCTTCTAGTTCATGAGGATCAGTATCATTGAAAGGAGTGTTTGGTCATTTACTAGGAGCTGAGGAAGCTGCAAACATGTGAATTGTATCTATTTCAATATCCTCGGAGGCAATAGATAGCCGATCCCACTCATAGTCATGAGAGTCTATGACATTATCATAAGATCGGTTTAAATATTTAGCAATGTTTATTTTATGGACTCACTTAACTTCTTGTAGATCAAAGTGAGGTAGATCAAGGACATGTGAAATTGTGACCAATTGCCCGCAGTTAGGATGTAGATTCTCTGGCTGGGGGATCTCTTTAGTGATTGTTGCTATGGTGTCTCCTACCTCTTGAATGGGAGGTTGTGCTAGTAAAGGAGTGTGAAGATCCTGTGGTACCTCAAAGCCAGTTCAAGATTGCCTGTTCTCCTGTGTTATCTGAAGAAGATGTGGATGCCTTTATCATGCCAGTTGCCTTGTGTATTTTTTTCTCTTTGAGTGCTAGAGGTGTGAATGTTGACGATGGTTTTCCATAGGATCTTGGTGACACCGGAAGGTCTGTCAGTGAAGGAGTCAGGTCCATCTTGTACTCTCCCATACTTGTTTGTTTGAGTTTCAAAGTTTTGCTAAAAATCTTCATAACCATGTCCTTGGTTGTTTTAGGAGCAACAACATCCATAGCCTCTTTGTTGTGTGGAATTATGCTTCCTGCTTTAATATTGTTGCAAGTGTAGTTGGCATTTGTAGGAATCGTCACTTCTATCCCATTATGTGGGAACTTTATGCATTGGTGATAAGTGGATGGTACAACTTGCATTTCGTGAATCCATGGTCTCCCCAATAGAATATTGTAGGCTAGTGGTAGATCTAGAACTTGACATATGACATTCCTCTCAATTGGTCTGACTCTGATAGGTAGAGCAATAAGACCTCTGGAGGATCTCTCTTCCTCATCATAAGCTTTGATGGTTATCTTGTTTCTAGTGTCAATTGTTTGTTCTGAGAGACCTAGTCTCCTGACGAGATCCAGTGTATAGATATTCGACCCTACACCTCCCTCTATCAATACATGTCTAACATGGGATTTATGAATAAGGACTTCAATATGGAGGGGTTGATTGTGTGGATGGGTCAATGATTTGTCATCCTCTTCAGAAAAGGAGAGGTAGT
The DNA here is from genome assembly GCA_018584345.1 of Thuja plicata. Taxonomy (NCBI): domain Eukaryota; kingdom Viridiplantae; phylum Streptophyta; class Pinopsida; order Cupressales; family Cupressaceae; genus Thuja; species Thuja plicata. Next base: position 2,642,476 of record MU227513.1, read on the forward strand.
GTGGCACTAAGATGTGATTGACCATCACTTGAAACTTGTCTATATCGATATATTTTGGAACATTAGCAGCATGTAGGGATTTTTCTAGGATTTCCCTATGTACTGTGGATATTTTGAGCAACTCAAAGATGGAAATTTTGGCAGCGGTTCATTGCAATTGGTCTACTAAGTCATATTTTGCTTCAGGGATAGTGACCACATGTTTTGCTGCTGGTTTAGGAATAGTTACAATAGGAACCTTTGATGTTGATGTTGGTTTTGGAGGTCCTTTGATCGTAGCCTGTGCTTGGATCCATGTGATAGCATTTGAGGAGGATGAGGCTCCTTTAATTGTGATTACATTGATGGATGCAGTTTTAATATTGAACATATTAATCACATTGTCACTTTTGGAATAGGTGTAGTTTATCTCATTACCCTTCCCTTTGGACATTTCTCCTTGATTATAATTAGGAAAATGTTTGTTGAATTCTGTATGATCTCATTGGTAGTATGTCTGTCTACTTTGATCTTACCTTCATTGATTAGGTCTTGGATAACATGTTTGAGTTTGAGACAATTATTAGTCTTGTGTCCCTTGTTTTTGTGGAGGACACAATAGGAGTTATCATCCCCCCACCTGGGTTTGACCATTGGTTCCCATGGTTTAGAATCAGGAATCGTAAGAACTTTGCTATCCACCAGCGTTTTCAAAATAGTCTTGAGAGGTTCCCCCAAAGGAGTGAATATTCTTTGGGGTTTTGAAGTCCAGGTTTGTTCCTTGTTGTTATCATTGTTCATTTTGGGGATGGGAGGTGTTACCTTAGCATCTTTTCTTTCTTGCATACCATTGGTTAGATTAAATGCCTCAGGTTTAGAATTAATGTTAGAGGCATCAACCACTCTGTCATTAACAACATTTTTTTTTTCTTCCACAATTTAGGCTTGGAGTTGGAGTTGTTGCTTTTGTTTTCATTTTGAAGGGTGATCTCTCCCCTTTTGACCATGACTTCCTCGATACGGAGGGTATTTTTAATCATCTTATTGAAGCTAGGAGAATCTTGCATTTGTAGAGCGTGCTCAATTCAGGCACTAGATTATTAATGAATATTTCCATCTTCTCTATTTTAGGAATGACCCTTGAATATCAGGCAAAAATCTTCCTCCATCTTTGTAGGAAGTGTGTGAATGATTCTCCAGTTCATTGTTTGGTGTTACATAGGTCCAACATAGTTACATCATGTTGGATGTTGTAGGAGTAATGTTGAATGAACTGTTGCATCAACTCCTTGAATGTCTTGACCTTAGGGTTCAATTTTGAGAACCACTCCATGACATTACCTCCTAGACTTCCTGGAAATAGTCGCATGAGGTATGTGGGTTTGTGCATGTACTCAATGCTTAGAGCACAAAATTCCCTTACATGCTCATGGGGATCAGTTTCTCCAGTGTACTTGTCATACTTTAGCCTTGCCACATTAGGAGGAAACAAGACCATAGTGATACTCTTGTCAAAAGGAATGGACAAATGGTGTCCAAAGAGTATTTTGTTTTGGGTTTCTCCTTCTCTTTTTTGAGGTTGGTGAGTTCCGTTTGCATTAGATTGAGCTGTTTGGTTAGAATAGATATCGGGTTTGGTACCTCTTTTTCTTTGAGATTTTCCACATTATAATCCTTGGGTAACTTGACACCTATGGATGCTAGATAGAGGAAGTACTTTTCTTTATCATCACTAATTATCCATTCCAATAGCTTGTGGATCCGTTTACTTTGTTTGAGTTTTTCATATTCATCTTCAGGGATCTCTTCTTCACTGTCTGATCCAAACAGATTATGTTCAAACTTGGGTCTTTCTTCGTCTTCCGTGCCTTCAGATTGTGCTTGTTTTCCATAATTATAACCCTCAAAAGCCTTACTCCATTCGTTAGTGTTGCTATCCATTTGAGGTAAATCTAGATCAAGAAGGGAACTGCGAGAAGTTTCGCTTTGAAAGTGTGGTGTTTTAGGAGACACTTTTGACCCTTTAGTTGTGTATTGGTTGCATCTTGTGTTAACCATGAAGTTTGTTTCTCAACTTTGTTAACATTTCCCAATAGTGCAAATAAAGATTTCAGATCGTTCAAGTGGGCGTGTCTAGGTAAAAGTAACTATTTGTTGGTGGATGTAAATGATTCCAGCATCAAAGGGTTAGAATGCCCTGATAGCGAGCTGGGAACCAAGTTGTTGATAGGAAATGGGTAGACCACACATATTGAACTAATCATGAAAGACTGACTAAGCATGCAAGGTAGACATTTTGAAAGTGTTTTGAAATAATAACAGGGAGACCAGAAGAGACAACAGGAACTTGCTAAAGAGAAAAAAGGGTATCCTAATCCATTGAGACCTCCTAGGAAAAACTCCCACAAATTTCTACTGTCTTGAATGTGAGCTCCCAGGTACGAGCCTCTGATGGTACCATATATGATCCTAGAATCTGGATACAAATTCTTGCTGACCAAATATGATCCTAAATACCAAATGCGATCCTAAACACTGAATGTGACTTGGGAAAATTAGGATATGATTTTATGATGTCTTTTGTCAGTTTGGGTAAGTTTTGAAAAGTTCATTTTTGAGGTGCGTAAAGTTGCTTGTTTCTAGATTGCGTCAAGAGGTGTCATAAGGTGTGAAAAACACTTGTACCCCAGGGTTTGAAATTTGTTGATTATTTTGAAGAGCTTATCTTTTTAATGATCTTTTGGACACATCAAACAGTTTTGCATTGTTAAGAGGGTGAAACAAACACTCATTTTGTCCTATTTTCTAGGTGGAGGATGAAAATCTTTGCTCATTGACTCAGGTACACACTCAAATACTAATCAGAATACAACCATCACCAAGCACACAATGACTCCAGTCATGATGTTATATTAGCCAAATCCAAACACAAGTGAGGGCACAATATGATGAGTGTCTTGGGGCAATTACTTTTTTCCTTGCACAAAGATTATCACCCTTTTGGGGATGAATCAGGTATTCTTTCATTTAAATTTGTTTGTAGATTATTGGGCAATCCATTCAAAACTGTCCTCCATAGAATTGCACAAGGAAAAATTGAGGCGTATAGCCCTATGAGTACCTAAATATATGTAGTCTCACAAGAAATATTTAAGTGGCTCCGCTCTACATATACCTAGATATGTTCAAGGAATGATGTCGTAATTCCAAGAACAAAACCAGTTCTGTCTTCTAAGGCTTTGGCCTATGAGGAAGCAACTATTTATAGTGAGTTGGAAGGGTTGGTGTAAGACCTGTCCTCACTTGGGTCATTCCCGGGAGATTTTTTCCTCAACTGGCAGGCCCTCTACTATTTAAATGATATGTAACCAGGATTGGCAAGCTTTGGATGTCTGGATTTATAATTCTTCCAAACAAGAAGAGCATACTCTCCTAATCTAAGCCGTTTTCTCTCAAAGCACTTAAAACAAAGTTCATTCCCTCAAGCTATGTTGAGCTTGATTTAGTTGTTCCTATTTTAAAGAAAATAGGATGCTTGTAAGGGAAAGTTTGCCTTGTTCAATTAACCACAATGATTTAATGATTTGTGTTGTTCAATTAACCACAATGATTTAATGATTTGTGTTGTTCAATTTATGATCCAAAAAGAATTAAGCGATTGAACTTGTTCTTTAATCCCACATATTTAATGCTTTGTTTTGTTCATTTACTACCCAAAAAGAATTAAGTGATTTGTTTGCTTGTTCATTTACCCCAAATTCCTTTCAATCCATAAAATGAGGTATGAGTTTGTGATTTTTCTTAAAAAGGAAAAGAGCATAATCCTCTAGTCACTTTAGTGACAAATTGGAATATGTGTTTTAAATTCTTAAAACAAGTAAATAGAGGTCAAGATGGGGGGGTTGGAAACCTGTAAAACCACATTAGTAGCTATCTAGTTTAACTCCATGAAAACCTCCAAATATACCCTGCAAACACTTATCAAGCTGAAAAATACCACAAACACCACTTTGTCAAAATGTTAGGATTAGGTAAACCAAATGCACAAGCCTTTTAACTAGATGCGAGCCTAAATTTATACTAAATGCGACATAGTATACCGTATGCGAGATTTTACACCGAATGTGATCCCTTGCTGACCAGATGCGAGCCTAAACCAGAAACGACCCAGGAAATCCCAGATGCGATCTGAATTTTCCGCGGTGCGATGGCGTATCCGGGATGTGATCGTGAATGATTAAAAATGATCTCGTGACCGAATCCTGAGCATGCAAATTGGCAAAAAAGTGTTAGAAAATGAGGCCAAGTTAGAAATTGAGCCCCACAGTGGGCGTCAGAAATGTGCATGTGTATTTGGGTACCTGGTAAGAGAGACACAACACAACAATATGTCATTGCATTAGTTCAAAATGGTTAGACAAGCATGTAAAACCACCTAATATTGACCTATTGCCTACTAACTAGGAAGAGTGTGATTAGTAACATAAAATCTTTCAGTTTATGCTACAATCAGTGACATATACAACCTAGCATGAATGATTTTTACTTTAAAACAAGCTAAAAAGATGAGAAAACATGCATTCTAGCTCTAAGCATGAAAGTAATAACAATGAAAAAGCATGAAATATGAAGTAAAATGTTAGTCTATGATTAATCTAACAACATAACAATGCATTTAAAATCTAAGGTGAAGGCTTATTTACTCTAAAAAATGGCTTCTATTTATAGAAGAATGAGAGAGAGAGAGGGGGGACAAGGTGAATTAATAAGTGAAGGGGCTCATTAATGGAGGTGTAAGAACCATTAATGCCTTGGGCATTAATAAGGCATGAAGAAGACATAGGCTTAAGGTATCTTCATTAATAAGGCATTAATGAAAGCCTTAAAGAAGCAAGGGAGGGTGTAAGAGAGTGGCTTGAGAAAGTGGACCTTAAGGAAGTCAAGCTTGAGAAAGTGGACTTT
>MU227513.1:2675018-2699470 GCA_018584345.1 Thuja plicata
CTTTCTAGTTAGAAGGCAATAGGCCGATATTAGTGGTTTTTAACGTTTTAACTAACCATTTGAACTAATGCAATGACCTATTGAGTGTTTGTGTTGTTTTCAACAGGTACCCATTTACACACACACAATGGTAACTAAAGTGCAATTGATCCCAAAAATCTCTAAAGTGATGTAGAACTAAAAAATAGCTCAACTACATCTCCAGCTGCCCCACAAAGTGAAGAAGAGTCCTCTTTGTGCACTGTAAACATAAAATAACCTCAAACCACTGTAAAATTCCCTCCTAGTCTCAAAAAATATGTTCTCTCCATGTAAAAGATCCTCTAATAAATTCAGCTTCCCTTAAGTGCTCTATATTTAAACATTAAATATTTATGTGAAAAAGATTTATTTATTGAATTTATAAAGATGTTCTCATAGTCTAAAAAATATGTTCTCTCCGTGTAAAAGAACCTCTTAAGGAGGAAGTTGAGCTCTCTCCATGCTCTCTCCAAATTATATTCAATTTATTTAGTAAATAATTTTACTAAATTTATTAAATGTAATTAATACTAATTTTGAATGATAAACTCAATATTTTAGTAAATTGTAAAAGTTATAAAATATTAAATATATAAAACAAAATTAAACATTGATTTTATCTGTATATATTATATTTAATTTTCAACTTAAATTGAATAAATAATATACTTATCAATTCATTATAAGTTATAAATTAAATACAATATATGTTAATAAGATCATGTTAGTGAGTATTAATAAATAAAAGGAAAACCCCATACACAAAAAATATGTAATGAAAAAACATGAACAACCAAAGTACATTGAAATGGTTAAAATGTTGAAACCTTCCCTATTAGGGTATGGAAACCCTATCCATCTATTCATTTTCACTTTGACCATTCTAGAAAACCCTATGATGTCATCGACAAGGGTTTGGAGATTTACAGAAAAAACTCGGATGCTTGAAGTTTTTCTTTTTCCCTTTAACAGATTTATCATCTATGACTTCTTTGTAATACATGGCTTCGCCTCCAGGTAAGTTTGTCATTGCTATTATGGTCATGAGCTTCCCTAATATTTCTACAATTCTCCTTTGATACTTATTTGTTTAAATTATGGTTCATGGCTCTCTTTATATAACTGGACTTTTTAAAAGTTACAGTATGCTTCCCTTTATGAAATGAGGGCCTTCATCTTCTTTTTGGTTGTTGGCTTTATCTTTCTAGGTTTCGTTGCTAATAACAAAAATCTACATTTCCTGATATTTGATATCTGAAAAGAGTGTTTTGAATAAATGATGTTTCCATGTCTATATAAACTTCATGGGTCATGACCCCTTATGTATTATCATTGACTGGGACATTTATTTGAGTTCTTGAAAAACATCTTCTTTGGGGGCTTCATTAGATTATATGATCTAATAATTATGCTTGACGACTTTGTATAAAACATAGAAATAGTGAAAATAAAAAAGCAATGGACCTTCCCTTATTTGACAGTGATTATGGATACATTACCATCATCCCATGTTGATCACATATGTTTTCTCTACTTCTAAATTCTGTGAATTATTATTGTCGTCCATTCTTGAAATTGTACATTGAATTTTATTAATATAGTCGCACTTTTATCTAGACACTACACTCCCATAATTTATGTTTCTCCTTCAAATCATGGTTGTTATCATAAAAAATGAATCACGCCCCATTTGAATTTTACTTGTCTTAAAATGGTATGAATATCACTGCATTGTACCTGCATGTGTATCTCTACTGATCATTAGTTGTACCTTGATGTTCATGTTGGTGACTTTAACTCTCTCAACTGAAATATCACTATGACTATCTTAATAATGCATCATGGTTACATCTATGCTACAAGTACCTAAGTCTGAAATCTTGCTCTTGTTGTTGTTTATTCTATCTTTGAGTAACAAAAGATATGAATTGTTCATGTCATTTTGATCTTCATTGCAATATGTCTTGGCTCCATGGATTAACAATTCATTTTATTTTCATTATCAAACCTCTATTCACTTTAAAAATATATGTTTCTTCTATGATGTATGTCCTTATATAGTGTCTTGATGTGATTCTTCCTTTCCACTAATACTCTCTTTTAATGATTTATGTTCCCATTGACTGCTACAAGAAACTTCAAACTTAATATATATACTTTTAAACACTTTAAGTGCTTTGTCTATGAGAGTTTGTAATCAAAATATCTAATGAAAATATGAAGGTTATCTTCTGCACTTCGAGAGATATTGATTACTATTGTTTGATACATTTCCAAAGATCACTTAAACTATTTGTTGCAAATTTGTTACAGTTGTTCATTAAGTTTGTGATGTTGAACCATCATTAGATTGTCTTACCTTTACCTGTTTCTACCCTCTGTTATGATCTTTATTATATCTTCTTAAAAGCATTGGAGCACTGTATTTATTATCTTTCTATGACATAAAATTCATTATCTACTCCTTATCATGTAGATTGACACTCTGCAACAACAATTAATTATTCCTTATTGTCCTTTTGATGATCTGGATAAGCATAGGATGTAGCATTATGATGTTGTTTCCCACTATAATTTCTTGACTATCATACTAATGTTGTTCATTTATGACTATAATTAGTATATACCCTCATGGGTACTATGATAATAACATGTCCTATATTCTTAGTGTTGTCTATATCATTTCCATATCAGTGACTACTCTTAAAAGCTGATTTTTACTATTCCATTTTGGATGTGATGCTACTGCTAGTCTATAAATATGTGTTATTAAACACATAAGACTTAAATTTATTCTTAAATTATGGATGTAACTGATCCAATTTTCTATAGCATTCATTTCTCATAATAGTCATCACCTCTTATATTTATCAACTAAATGAATTAATTATAATCAAAGGATTGTTCTTGAAATACGTGTCTTTATACTTTTCCATCATGCAAACTATCTTTATAGATGCTCATAGATATTTGTAACTATGTCTTCAATATTTTGAGCTTCTCATTGTAGCAATATGATCATGTCTATATCTCCTTACTCATTCCCCTGCTCCAGTTGCAAAAACTTCTAACAATTTATAGCTTTCCTTAATTAATATAAAATGTATGTTGGTTGTACTTTTCTGTTAAGTGTACTTCTCCCTTGATTTGATTTTAACAAGTCATTATTTCTTGGAATGAAAACCTCCATGTGATTTCTTGGTGTACCACTATTTTGATACACCTTTTGTTTTTTTAATCATGGATGGAGGAAGAATCTCATGTAGACACCTTGTTGAAACAATGAAACATTTTCCTGCTCTGACTGGTATTTCTGATCATGATGACAATAAATTCACTATTTATTTTATCCTATAATTTGATATCATGTTGATTTTACTTTAAGATGATATTGATTTTGTATGTGTTGTCCTTGAAAATTTCACCTTTATCTATTCACTTTCACTATAGTAACAACATTATGACCCATAGACCTCTCGTTACCACTATATGCTGTTATTTTTAGAAGTGGCTATCCTCCCCATGCAAGATTTATGTTTTCATCCTTGATAGAGAAGATTATTATACTATTCTAAGGAGAACGTTGAGGTTCATTTATTGTCATGAAAATGATGTAATTCTTTGTCTTCATGATGCAGTATAAGTGGGAATCATGCTCTTTTCTTGTACTCCTGGATGCGTGTTGCACTTAAGACTGATGAATAGGAAATAAATCTATAACTTCCAATTTTATTTCTTGTTTGAACATTATAAACCAAGACCCGATCCTTAGCCATTGTGACCTTCAGATGGAAAAAAACATCAGAATATCCATTTTTGGTGATGCTTCCTTTCTGCTCAACTAATAACTTTTAGGCTACAATGACATATCCCTTTAATAGTTTACTGCTAAAATAATAAGATAAAAGGTTTCATGAAAGAATACATGTCCCTTTAATAGCTCACGTGTCTTCAATCTTCTCTTGTGAGTTAGAATTTTTCACCTTATTAATAAATGTGTCCCTTCAATAACTCATCTTTGGGTGCATACTTCTTGTCATGATGGGGTCAACCCTCATGGAAGCCTAGTTGATTCCACATGGTGACAAGTATACACACATACCTGTATCCATACATGACACACACATTGTTAGTACAAAAATCTCTCTTTAATTCATTGATTTTTTCTTTGCATTCTTTTGGATGTATAGTAAGTAGAAATAAGTGTATGTTATGAGATCTTTCATTGCTTAGTTTTGAGAATTGACTCCCCTCCTTTCAATTATTTTGTAGGTTTACTTGAAGGATGCAGGACCAAGGCTCTCCTCCAATGCAACATTCCTCCATTATCAAGCAATGAAGGATCTCATCCTTATCCTTATTTTAAATTTCTATTCATTATGAAATATCTTTTAGTTTGGTTTTCATAGTAACCACAGGTTATGTGGAACATTTTATGCACTGTACTTCCCTTTCTTTGAATGAATAGCATATGGAAACATATCTTGTAATAAATGCATATAATGTTCCTTTTCGACTTCCTCTTATAAAGAAATGTTCATTTGTAAACCATTTGCATATGGAATGACTAAAAATGTTATTTTTCTCATCTTCTCCGTTTTGAAAATATAGGACAAGCTGTACTTTTTCCTCATTTTAGCACATAATATTATCAAATGGAAAATTTTATTTTCTTCAATAATTGCAATGATAAAATAGAATGAAATTGCATTTATCTCTTTCAAAAATGAATATGAACTTGGGGTATCTTTAAACAATTTAGGCGTGTAGGATAAATTGGTAACAATCATAATATAAGAAACAAGTGTATCTAAAGTCAAATATAACTGTCCATGAACAACATCCTCAAAAATATTAGTATGTAAAGATAAAAATCATTACACAACAATATCCCTAGAATCAATACGTCTCTATAATCATTGTAATATTTAAGGACCAACATCCTCTACACTACCTACACCTATATTTGTTCTAGGAGTACGTGATGCTATACCACCACTCTTAGTTTTTGTATATTCTCTCTTGGATCTAACTACATAGGATATCTCTCCATAACTCTTGATCCATTGGTCAGGAGGCACCACCTGGTACTATGAATTATTCCCAAGGATCTAGCAGTCTCCAACTCATCTAGTAATGCCTCAGCCTTACTGTATCTCTCCATAGCGGTGTCCCTCTCTCTATTTAGATCTCAGAGCTATCTATGTAAGATATCAATTTAATCCTCTTAGTTAGGTACCCAATCTCTCTACATTTGTACGAGTGTTAATCTGGCCTCATCCTGTACCCATGGAGGAATTTGTCTCTATATCTCTAGTTGTGTCTAAACCTATTCTATAGGAGGCCTAGGTACCCCTACGTGTAGCTATGTTGGTGGAGGAACCTGAATCATAGGAGGATCCTATCGCTTCTGTACCTATTGTCTCACTCTCCCTCCTCTCCTAACTACCCCTTGTCCTTTGATCTATACTTGTGTACCACACCCACCACCACTGCCTCAATCATGTCCCTGATAAGGCTCTGCAACATCACTCACTCTCCTCCTCCTCTATCAATTTGGTCTCTCCTCCTCCTCCTCCTCCAAGGGTGGGGGTACCTCATCCAATGTTGTCAATCACGAGAACATATGGTCTTGTAGTGCTCGCCCATAATTTACTTTAAATAGTGATGTCAGATTATTTTGGTTATTTTCATGATGACTATGCATATATTAGGATGATTTTACTCAACCCATAGTTGCATGTGTATGGTTGGCATATATCTTCTACATTATCGTGTGGCGTGTTTATCTTACATTTGTATATGATGTGTCTGATGTGGTAGAGGATGAAGACGTAGTTACTTTCATTGCAAGATCCACACATTCGTCTGATCCCTATCATTGTCTATTATATATACATTATGTATATGCTCAACTTTGTGATGCAAGTTTGCAGGTATCAGGCATTGACTTCCCTGAATTGTCAAGATGAGCATGCCCTATCGCAATATCTCAATGGTAAGTGAGGGGAGATAACATACAAGTCCAAATCCCAACTTAAGTCATTATTGTCCTGAAACTGTGGACACGTATCTTATTTTCTACCTTCTGAATTCATCAAGGTGACGTCATTTGTGAACCCTTCCTTTTTGCTTGTTTGTGGTATTTTGTGTTCAATTAGTTTTGTCGTCATGTTGTCTTGTCTTGTGATGGATGTGATTTTTATGTTAGTTGGTTGAGCGATTTATTAGATTAATTATTTAATTAATAATTAAATCTTATTAAATTTGGAAATATTAGATATGATGTTATTTAATTAATAAAAATTAATTAAGTACATGTGTTAATTAAAAATACTTAATTAAAAAGTCTAATTTTGGGAATAGAGGATTTAATTAATTATTAAATCCAAAATTGAGATTTAAAAGCACAATTAATGAATTGATATTTTATTATCAATTTGGATGTTATTAATGTGCTAAAATATTATTTGTTAACTAAATACTATTATGCAATTAAAGTTGCACATTATTTTATTAAAATTAAAATATAATTTAAAGTAAAAAATTGAGTTAATTAGCAAAATTGGAAAGTTCTGTTAATTATCAATTATTAAATAAATTAATACTTTTTACTCAATTTTAAGTTGAGTTATTTTTTTTCTGATTTTTTTATTTGAGTTTTTAGTTGAGTTTGCTTTTAGGGTTGCATGAGCTTTGGAAACCCTAGGTTGAGTAAGTTTTCTTTATCAGGTTTCGTTTGCTCATTATTGCACACACAGGTTGCACAATTTTTTACAGGTCTTTGGCTCTGGATTTGGATTGAAAGAATTTGTGAAAGCTTAGGATTTTCAAGGTTTTGGATTGTTCTTCATGGCTTCTATCAACTTGTGGTTTGAGGTAGGGTTTGAATCCTTGATTTTAGTATTCAGATCCCCGTCTTCTATGTATCTGAAATACTAAAATCCCCTTGTGTGTACTTCCTTGTCTGTTGTGTGTTTGTTATATCTTAGAATAGGGTTATTGATATGACTCTGTGGTTTTGCTTTCTTGTCAAATTTGTGTTCTGGGTATATGGGGATTTATTAGAAAGTTGTGGCTTCGAATTGGATATTGGGGTTTTTAGATCGGTGATAAAAAAGGTCCAAGGTTGTGTTTGAAAACATTAGAAAACTTGAATCGAATCAGCTAGGGTTTGTTTTAGAACTTTGTTAAAACCCTTAGTATTAAACCATACAAATTTGATAGAAATCATTTTAGAATATTTGGTTAAAAATATATGATTTAGGAAATAAACAAATTTGTTTCTTATAATAAAAATAAAAATAATTATATTTTTCATCTTGCTGGATTGTTTCTTTTGTTAAAAAAATTAATAATAATAAATCAATACGATAAATAATTATCTGTTATATATTTATATATAGAATGACCTCTTTATTGAATTAAAAAGAAAACAAATATTTTTTTAAATATATGATAATTGGTATCTTTTAAAGATATATTAAAAAAAAGAAGAGTTGTAAATTATTTATTTATTTTAAAATAAATAAATGAATATTAAAAAAAATTATTTATTTCTAGAAAACAAATAAAATAATTATTTTTATTTATTTTAAAGAAAGAAAAACAAAAAAAGAGAAATAAAAAAACAAAAAGAAAACCAGAGTGGAGTGATGTAACCCCATTACTAAGATTTACTTTTATTATTTATATTAAATAAAGGTTAAGTTAAAAATGAGTTTTGTCTATCTTATTTATTATTTATTTAAAATTTGATTAGATTATTTAGTTTAAAATTTATTTTATATTAGTTTATTTATAAATGTTTATAGTTAATATTTATTGATTGTTAATGTAGATTAATTTATACTATTTGATTTATAAATTAATTTATATTAATTTTGTTAAATTTTTTATTTTTAAATTATATTTGGTTAGTATTTTGTTTAATTAAGTATAATCTTTAGGTTATAACATAAATCGTTAAGGACTTATATTCTGGATTATATATTACTTTTAAACTAAATTAATATTTAAATTTAAGAGTTCAATTATGAGAAAGGGATTTGGAATATATTTATAAGATCCTAAGTTAATAATAATGGATTGGGGATTATGGATAATTTAATTAACTCATAATTAATTTGGGGTATGACTTAATGTTAATTATATTATTTGATCAAAAGATAGTTTATACATGGATATGTTATTTTAATTGGAGTTTTATTTTTGCCATTGTTGTGGTTAATTCTTGTTATGGGTAGAGTGATGCCCTAGGAGAGATTTTGTCTTCTGGGACTTGAATTATTTTATGATTTTATCCCTTTTAATCTTTGGATTTTATTGTGGAAATTATAACCATTTGGAGGTTTCAATTGGTTCATGTATTTCTTTGTATACATTTGTTGCTTATGTTGTGTATTCTTTGAGTCTCAGATCATTCTATTATTTAACCATGAAAAAGTGATGACCACTTTTGTGTTGAGTCCTAATTATCTAGGTCACCTCGTTACTATTGTTATGGTGGTTTTGTGTTCTGAATGCTTATCTTGTGGATTAAGTTACTCCATATTTGGATATGGGTTCTTGTTATGTTTTGTTGATCATTGATCTTGTGATGTGATACGAGAATTTGTATTGTTCTGTTGAGATGTCCAATATGGGATGGATAGTTTGGATCCTTGTATAGGATGATATGTTATTTGTTATGCTCCAACATTTTCCTTGGTGATTATCTTAATTTATAATTTATGATAAGTTCTCATGGTATTGAGTTTTTATTTTCTTTTGGTTCTTTTGGTTGGAGCATTAGGGTAGGTTATCTAGCTGTGTAGTAGGGGGTGGCTTGCAGTAAGTGTCAGGGCCCACAAGTAGTAGCCAGGATCTCTTATTGTAAGTTTTTTTAATCAAGTGATAACATAATACATAATGGGGGGTTTAAAATGAATTAATAAGATATGGTACCTCACCCATGCTTGAGTGCTTGTATAGGCTAAGATGGAGGATGAAATGATGCGTGTCTCCTTGGGAGGTATGGTTCTGACATAGTTAATGGCTTCGTCTGGTTAAGGAGTCATTGATACCATATATGGTTACTTAAGTGTTGGGGTCTAGATAGACTACCAGAATGAGACTTAAGGGTTAGGTTACATGATGACACCTTCTTATACACAGTCTAGGTTTTGTACATGTGTCGGTTGCCCTTGAGTTAGTTAAATTTTAGGATCCCCTTGCTTAGATGATCTTGGCTTCTTCTTATGTTATCTGAGTGGGGTCTATTGTTATCTTCTTAGCATAGTGGGAGTGGACCTTTGGTTCCACGCGGTCGGGTGGTAGTGATTCTTATTACAATTGAGTATGACGTTCATGAATTTAGCTTGGATGATCCTTCTGCAATTGTACCTTCTTGTTCTTCATTAATAGAAACATTCTATTATCTTTCTTATGTTGTTTACTTGTATCATTGTATCAATTGTGACATTCTTGGATTATTGTATCATACTTCATATTGAGTTTTGTCACATACCCAGCAACTTGTGCAGTGGATGTTGGTTCATTATGATATCAGTTGTATCTAGGTTTGATTTATGTGATGATGTTATTGTTATTCATTTGCATTATATGAAGATGTTATATTGTTTAATTTATTTTAGTAGATTAGTTAACTTACGTAATTCTACATCATGGAACCCTCAGGATTTGTAATCTGTAAATGAGTTGCATTTATGAGTATGTATTGTCTTATGTTACATTGCTTCCACATTGTTATTCATTTTCAATTGTAACTCATTAAAAAAAATTCTCCAAACTTAGTAACATGTTTTAGGTTAACTTCTCCTGGGTTCCCCGGCGGGACATTACACTTGGTATCAGAGCCCGAGTTTCTGCACTGGGAACTTTGAGATTTTATATCCCCACTAGGTGTTTAGTTGTTGGCCATCGTAACTCATAATCTATAGGTAACAATTTGCAAGTTGTTTAGTTTATTGTGTTTGTTGCATCTTACCTTAGCAAATGTATATTGTGTTTGGTTACATTCTCTAATGCACCTAGAATGTTGTATACTTAGGTGTCATGAAGTGGTTACTCCCTTGAATGTAGCTAACACTAGTCACTTTGTTATGTGAAATAATTTATGATTCATTATTTATTTTGGTTTTTGATGATTTGTTTGTATTGTGTTTGGGCTAGCATTAAAATTTTAAACTTTCTTTTTCTTGGACTAGTCATCTAATTCTCTTTTTGTTATCTATTTTGTGACACTAGTCACACTTCATTTACTGTTGACACTGCATGATTTTATGATTTAATGTTGAATTGATTATTCCCCCACTTGGGAGTTTTCTTTCTATTTTGTGATGACTATTCTGAATGTTTGATACTGCTAGCTCAGTTTTGTGAAAAGCGTTGTTTCTATCATGTTCTTTATGGACCTCTGATAGTATGTATAAGGGAGCATATTGTAGAGAATGGTACTAGCCTGTGTTTTATCATAGTAGGACAATTGGGTTAAGGACCTAAGTCCCCAATTGAATTATGCATTGTCTTCATAAGAGAACCATTGTAGCACCTTTATGTAAACCTTGTAAACTTTATTTTGTTTGTTGGCTTCTAGGAGTAAGCCTTATTTTAGGGAGGGTGTATGTACTACCCACCTATAATTTACTTTCAATAATAGTGCCAGAGCTTTTTGGTTATTTTCATGATGATTATGCATATGCTAGGATGATCTTGCTCACCCCATACTTGCATGTGTATGGGTTGACATATATCTTCTACATTACTGTGTGGCATGTTTATCTTACATTTCTATATGATGTGTCTGATGTGGTAGAGGACAAAGACGTAGTTACTTGTATTGCGAGATCCACACGTTTGACCGATCCCTATCATTGTCTATTATATATAAATTATGTACATGCTCGACTTTGTGATGTAGGTTTGCAGGTACCGGGCATCGACTTCCCTGAATTGTCAAGATGAGCGTGCCCTATTGCAATATCTCAATGGTAAGAGAGGGGAGATAACAGACATGTCCAAATCCTAACTTAAGTCATTATTGTCCTAAACCAATGAACAAGTATCTTATTTTCTACCTTCTAAATTTATCAAGGTGACGTCATTTGTGAACCCTTCCTTTGTGCTTGTTTGTGGTATTTTGGGTTCAGTTGGTTTTGTCATCATGTTGTCTTGTCTTGTGATGGATGCGATTTCTGTGTTAGTTGGTTGAGCAATTTATTAGATTAATTATTTAATTAATAATTAAATCTTATTAAATTTGGAAATATTAGATATGATGTTATTTAATTATTGAAAATTAATTAAATACACGTGTTAATTAAAAAGACTTAATTAAAAAGTCTAATTTTGGGAATAGAGGATTTAATTAATTATTAAATTAAAAAATGAGATTTAAAAGCACAATTAATGAATTGATATTTTATTATCAATTTGCATGTTATTAATGTGTTAAAATATTATTTGTTAACTAAATAATATTATGCAATTAAAGTTGCACATTCTTTTATTAAAATTAAAATATAAATTTAAAGTAAAAAGTTGAGTTAATTGGCTAAATTGGAAAGTGCTTGAAATTATCAATTATTAAATAAATTAATTCTTTTTACTCAATTCTAAGTTAAGTTCTATTTTTTTTGATTTTTTTAATTGAGTTTTTAGTTGAGTTTGCTTTTAGGGTTGCATAAGCTTTGGAAATCCTAGGTTGAGTATGTTTTCTTTATCAGGTTTCTTTTGCTCATTATCACACACACAGGTTGAACAAATTTTTACAGGTTTTTGGCTCTGAATTTGGATTGAAAGAAATTGTGTAAGCTTAGGATTTTCAAGGTTTTGGATTATTCTTCGTGGCTTTTGTCAACCGGTGGTTTGAGGTAGGGTTTGAATCCTTGATTTTAGTATTCAGATCCCTGTCTTCTATGTATCTGAAATACTAAAATCCCCTTGTGTGTACTTCCTTGTCTGTTGTGTGTTTATTAAAATCTTAGAATAGGGTTATTGATATGACTCTGTGGTTTTTCTTTCTTGTCAAATTTGTGTTCTCGGTATATGGGGCTTTATTAGAAAATTGTGGTTTCAAATTGAATATTGGGGTTTTTAGATCGGTGATAAAAAAGGTCCAAGGTTGTGTTTGAAAACATTATAAAAATTGAATCGAATCAACTAGGGTTTGTTTTAGAACTTTGTTAAAACCTTGGGTATTAAACCATACAAATTTGATAGAAACCATTTTAGAATATTTGGTTTAAAATATATGTTTTAGGAAATAAACGAATTTGTTTCTTAGAATTAAAATGAAAATAATTATATTTTTCATCTTGCTGCATTGTTCGTTCTGTTTAAAAAATTAATAATAATAAATTAATACAGTAAATAGTTATTTGTTATATATTTATATATATAGAACTGACCTCTTTATTGAATTAAAATCAAAAAAAATATTTTTTTGAATATATGATAATTGGTATCTTTTAAAGATATATTTAAAAAAGAAGGGTTATTTTTATATTATTTATTTATTTTAAAATAAATAAGTTAATATAAAAAAGATATTATTTATTTCTAAGAAAAAAAATAAAAATAAATAAAAAAACTAATTTTTTATTTTTATTTTAAAGAAAGAAAAACAAAAAAGAGAAATAAACAATAAAAATAAAATAAGAGTGGGAGCCACGTTGATAATCCTAAAGGATCATATTTGTCATTAGTATACAAAGAAATTTTTTTTGGACTGTAAGTAACATGATCACCCAGTGACAACATTCAGTCTAGCATAATGGACACCGAAACAGTCAAGTGCAGAGGACGCCGAAAACAGACAAGTGCAATTGTCACCAAAAATGTTAGTGTAGTGAAACCAAAATTGGTGAACACCAATATGCACTATCACCAAAAGCATAGTTTACAGAGTAAGCTGACAGACAATTCAAAGACATCACCGAGCACAGACTATAGAGCAACCCGAGCACTAGTCTACCGAGAGACAGTTTTATTTCTGAGAAATGTGGATCTGAGTTACACTTCAGATAAAACACTTCAGTTTTATAATTAGCTTTATGCTTAGTTGTAAAACCATTTCTTGAGGGACAAGTAAAGCACATGTAATTTTTTTAATCAGTATAACTAATTGTAAACATGCAAACTAGGAGATCAAGGTCAAGTTGTAAACCTTTTATCATAGAGTTTTTATTGTAAAGCGTGAAACCTAATTAGGTCAATACATTGTATAAATAGATGTAGTAATCAATCAAAACATGATGATTGTAGCTGCAACTAACATCTATGGATCAGACAGAGAGTTTCATGTAGAAGGACACAAAAGACAGAATCCAGTTATGAAGAACAAGATTCAAGGCTACCGAGCAGAACAAAGGTTTTAATCAATCACTATAGGTGATACATATACATTGTGAACTTAAAGGATCTATATTTAGAAATTTAGGATTGCATACTATCAGGTCAACAAGTATTTTTGACTACTCTCTAATAATTGTAGAAAATAGAAGAAATCCTTTAAGAAGATGGAATTAACAGTCTTATTGTAAATCTCTTAACCTAGTGCACACTTAATAATGTTGCTAAATCTCTTAACCTAGTAGACCTAACTAGTCTAAAATGTTACTCCTAACAGGGTAAGATCATCAAAAGTGATCACACTTGTAGCCTTAACCAACACCTTCCATTCTGTAGATAGTGAAGTTTTATGGGTTTCATCCCCACCACATTTTTTACCTTCTAACAGGCATTTTATGCATTACCAATTCTTGTGTCATGTGTAATTACATTTCATGAATGTTTATATGAAAATACATTTATGTTTTTATATTACATGCATAAGGTAGATAAGCAATATGGTCAGTAATGCAAGAAAGGATTACTAAGGATAAATTAATAAAAGTTTAAGGGTACTAATTCAACCCTCCCCTCTTAGTACACACCATTACATTATTTCAACAATTGGTATCAGAGCTAGATCTCTTATTTGGAAAAGTTTAAAATGCTTGAGAGAAAAGATCATACAATGGAAAGGTATAAGCTTGATAAGAATATTTAAAATTAGAAGTTGCAGATACAGATCTTCTATGATAAAAACAAAGAAGAAAGAATCAAGATGAGAAAGCTACTAGATGAAAGAAAATTTATAGTATCTCGCTGCAATGAAACAAAATATCATGAAAAAGAGATATCTGATTTGTTTGATTCATCAGGATCTACATCTAGTAATACATCATAAACATCTGAAGGAAGTATTACAATTCTGAATGAAATCAATCAACATCTGATAGAAAAAGTAAAGGTACTGCAAATTAGTCAAGAGACAAAGATGGTAAGAATGATTGATGTTATGAATAATGCTAGACAAGCTGAACAATAAAGAACGTTAGCTATTGATGACAGGAGGAAGATCACTGAAAAGCTACAAGAGAGAGAAACTAAAATATAGAGACTAACTGAACATCATCATGAGATCACCAATAAAATAGTTCTTATGATTCATGAGGCAAACTGAGTGAACATAGAACTCAATGGAAAATTGGAAGCTATTGGTGAACTAAGAGAAGAAAATGAGAAATTAAAGCATGAAGTAAGGATTCAGAAACAACATAATGACATGATCAAGAAAGCTGAAGAAAGTACAAAAAGAATGGATGATTTTCTGAATGGACAAAGAAGACTCAACAATAATACCGGTCTAGGGTATACAGAGCATGTAGAATCATCAAACACAGTTGATAAAAAATATGTCTACACAAATCCAAGAACAAAGAAGCAGTCATGCAATCACCATGGAAAACCATGCCACACTTCAAATGTTTGCAGAAGCAAAGATAAAGGTATTCCTAAATCCAAATCTACTTTCATAGGTAATTGTTATAACTGTAACAAGCATGGACACAAAGCACATGAATGAAAATCTAAGGTGAAACAACCAAAGAAGGAATCCTACATGGAAAAATATTGTTCCACTTGAAAAATGCATAGCCACACATCTCATGAATACATGAAAAAGAAAAAGCAAGTATGGAAACTAAAAGAACAAGAAAATTCTTATCAACCGAGAAGAGTCGGTAACTCATATATTTGGGATTACAACACATGGTTAAATTGCACAAAATGTGGTAGATATGGACACATAGCTACAAAATACATGAGGAAATGGATACAAAGGTCTAAGAATTAGACTAACTCTGGAATGAAATGCTTACACTTTCATAAGGTTGGTTACCTAAGAAAGAACTGCAAAGACCAAGTGAAAGAGTCAAGAAATTTTTCTAATGGGAACACTATTGAAGATATCAGAAGAATGAGAAATCAAATGGGGAGGAAAGCTTCAAGAAAAGATGATGCTAGACCAAGAACCACAGTTGGTAACACCTCATCCAATGGATCTAGTGATATCACCACCCCCATCTAAGCAAAACAAGTAAGTATGGAACTTCACTATACAAAGCTATATTTTACATTAGTTCCAATATACATTAATAATATGCCAAATTAGCATGAATGGAGATGCACTATGGTATTTCTTGTTATGATTTTGTGAATCCAATCTTGTTTGTCAACAAATATGGAGAATCATCAGTGTACATATAAAAGCCAAGTTGTCAATGTAAACTGAGCATCGTTGGTAATCATGTAAAAGACAATCAAGTCTTCGCTGTATACTGAGCATTATCGGTGAACATGTGAAAAGTGCAACTAAGTTGACACTTACCCCGAGCATTATATTATCACCAAGGATTAAGTTGGTATAATTCCCAAGCATCATTGTTACCGAGTGGTAGCTAAAGCATTTATTAAACCACTTGGGTCATTTTATATAAATAGGGCAATGAGAGCTCATTTCATTCACCATGCAAAAATGAGAAAACAATAGAGCGACCAAAAATGACAAGTTTGTAGATTGATCCAAATAAAATTCAAAGGTGATTCTGAATAGATTTCAACATCTATAGCAAAGATCACATGAGTATCTAGACTCACCAAGCCCATATTTTTTTTCACAGAAATCCCTAATTTCAAGAAATATGGAAACCATGTTGCGAGTCACCAAGATCAAGAATGCGAAGGACAGGAAGGTCAACCTGATCAAGAACTCTACCTGTGAAGAGCCCAAGTATGAATTTTTTCCTGAGGTTGCTTCACAACCTGATGACCAAGAAGCATTCTCATGCATAACTCCTAGGGTTTTTCTAGTTGAAGATGTCCGAGCATATATCCACTACAAGATTGCAGAGATTAGAGATCTTGAGGTCAAAGAAACTTACAAGAAGCTTTACACAGATGGAAACATTAAAGATGAAAACAAGAACATAGAGGTAAAGGGTTAACAAATTCCCTAATGTTTCTGAAAGAGTTTAAAATTGAGTGGATTCAGATAGTACTCATTCAAGTACATGACAGAAAAATATGGTTGGATGAACCAAAACCATTCACTAAGGATGTAATTCATGTAGTAACTGATTATCTAGTAACCGATAAGGCCAAATCCCTAAAACATCCTTCTCACCCCAAGATTGAAAAGATGATAGGTGCAGTATGGGATGGAAGATATTTGAAAGTTAAATCCATCACTGATCCAGAGATGAAGTTTGGTGCATGTTTACTTGGATATAAGGTATTCCAAGCTAGCAGGTTGAACAACATAGCATGTGGAGCAGTTGAAATTGCCTATAAGATTGTGAAGAAAGGATTACAACTAGACTTATACAAGCTTCTACTAAAGCAACTAGAGGAGAACATGAGGACTATTAGGTCAGCCAAATCTAATTCATGTAATTTTGGTTCACTCCTCATGTGAACATTTTTCTACTTTCAAAATTTCTTCCCAACTATTGGTAATGTCAATTGGGACACTACCCGACCAATAAATGCACAAATTAGTGAATTTATTAAGTCACTAGGGGATAATTTCACATCATTCATGGATGCATACTTCACTACTTTTAAGGACAAAATGCAGAAGAGAATGAGGATACCTGAACAACTGGTGGAACTGTATAAGGATGACATATGTTTCATAGTGGATACTGACAATATTTTAATAAAACCAGTTGTATCAAGAACAACATGGTTACCACCAATTGATTATGAGATCATAGATTAAGCCACAAATGCTATTGAAGCATTATTGAATGAAGCAGTGGACAAATCATTGCCAAGATTTGGCACATATCATGAAGCTAAGGTTAGAATCAAAACATGATTAGTAGTAAAGAAAATCGACAAAAAGAAGAATAAAATGGTAAAAACACTTGAGAAGAAACTATCGGTTAATGCTGAAGAATTAGAACAACAAGATGACACTGAGGGACAATCACCTGTCGGTGAGGGTGAAAAATTGAGTGGTTCTGAATCTATTGAGTCAAATGCACCACTAGCCAAAAAGGAAAAGGTTGCAAATGTGACAGTTGCATCAAGAACAAGAAGTAAAACTACAAAAGATGCTGACTCACCACCGGTTAAGAAAGGTACAGTGAGGACTTATAAGAGAAAGCCTCAAACCGGGAAACAATCACTGAGGAAAAGAAGAAAATACATTAGAGGAAAAGAGGACAAGGATGAAACTGAAAAAGATGAGAGTGAACAAGAACTCCAACCTGAAAAGAACAAAATACCTAAAACAATTGATGAAGTTTTAGAATCAATCATCAAGGCAGGAAGCATATCACATCGAAAGATAAGATAATGGCTAACCTTATCTCCTTGAGATCAAACCAAGATTGAAGAAGCCATAGTAAAGGAAATGATTGTGTACAAGTATGTTTTGATACATTGATACACTTTTTGATTATCTTGACAGAGACTCGAGATATTATGTTATGATGATGATTATATTGTATGGATTACATTTTGATATGGATTGACTAGACCTAGAACATGTGGTTGATTTTGATTATATATGTTTAGATAAATGAATTGATGAGAAGATCGAATCATGATTAGACTTGATTATTTCATGGATGTTATGTCATGATGATTAAGGGATTATTATGTTTTAAACATTCATGTATGAAAATTGTAATTAGGGATTTAATTCTTCTATTGATTAATGTTGCTAATTATGAATTGAAAATGTATATTGCATGTGATTTTATTATCTTGGACTACTGATGCTCGAGTTTAGTGTGTAGGAAAGAGAACCATGGAATTATTTAGAGAATTAGGGCTAAACACATGTAAATTGAGTAAGCCAAGGTTTAATCCAATAAGGGGTTGAAACCTCATTGCAATGTGATCTTTGTTTTAAATATAATCTGAATGTGTGTTAATATTTTAAACTCATGTTGTTGTTTGGACATGTCGTTGTGAATGCGATGTGTATTTTTTTGGTGTCACTTAACACTTGTATTGTCCATGTAGATGGTGACATGTCAAATTAGGGCTTGGGAAAGAATCACCAAACCTTATAGGATGTTATATTAATCCCACTTGCATATAAATGTCTTGTAGGGATCACATCAAGTTGGAACTCGGATTTGAACTTTAGGAGTACTTTGGAGGGGTCAAAAGTGACCCTAGAGTATATTTTTGGCCAAAATTAGTTAACCCTAGGGGGTACCTTGGGTTGGGGGCTAGTTTTTACCTATGGAGAAAACCAAGATCACCATTATAGCTCTGCAAAATGCCTACTTTTCAAAAGTGGCGAAAATGGAAATGACCTCATGCATCTAACTTGTCCCACACTCCTTACTAAACTATCAATTAAGAGGGGAGAAAATAGGTAAGACAAAAGGAATAGAGGGCATGTATCATTAATTACTAGGTCTTGAGTACACTTCTAGGGGTCTTTTTAGAGGGTTTGGAGAAACTTAGTGGGTGTTCACCCACTCTCTAACTTTAGAGACAATTAGGGTTGGAGCAAGGAAGAAAAGGATAAGGGCTTCTTCTCAACTAGATTCTTGCCATTTTTCTTGGACCAAGGTTGGTGGATTCTTGTCATGGAGAAATAATATTACATTTTAGATTTGTATGTTAATGTTTTATTAATATGTAAATCTTGTATGGAGTTCATGTTGGAGATTTGATTTTGAGCAGTTGATTGATTGTATGTTTGTCATTGATGACAACATATAATACACAGTAGTAATTCTGTATGTACTTATCAGAATGATGACATGAAGAATTGCATGGTTAGATACATGTTTTTTACATGTTTATTATGTTATGTTCATACACGTAGATCTAGATATGATGTTTTAGTCAAGTTGTGTAATTCTGTTATTGGTAGTTACAGTTCTGGAAGAGTATCTGTTCAGAGCCGACTTATGTAACATGTTTCTTGAGTTGTGCCTATCTTCATGATATATGTGTGTATATTCATTATTAGTTATGAGTTGATGATATTCATCTAAAGGTGCCAAACATGTTTCAAGAAGTTTGCAAAGTTAGAGTTAAATTGGTGAGGCCGACTTAGTGAAGCGTCACGTCTATTCAGTTTATACTTGCACAGTTGTAATTATGCTTGCGTGCTTAGTAGAGCCGACAAGGATGTTATGAAGAGTTGTCTTATAGGTCCCATGATCTCATACTTTGAGAAAGATACTTATAGCAAGTCAATTGTGATATGCTAAGTGTGAATGATACAAAAAGAGATAGAAGATGTTCAGAGAAGAATATCAGATGTGGTTGATTCATCAAGAGTCTATGTGAAGAAGAAGTGAAAGATTGTAATACACTAGAAATAATCAAGACAACAGGTCTACTCTATAGTTCATCATCATATATAGTGCATATCTATTATACATAAGGTTGCAGCCTTCACCATCAAGTAGTGAGCTTTTGGATAGTGAGTCCACCACCCCTAACAGGGTTATTTGTAAAAGACTCCTAACAGGGTCTGACCCTTAGCCATGTCACTATACTTATTGCATTGTATAGTACAACTCCTAACAGGGTTGAAATATCTTCTAACATGGATTACTATAAATAAATATAGTTCATTGTGGGTGCTAATTCCCACTGGGGTTTTTACCATTTGGTTTTCCCATAATCAAATTGTGTGTTGTGTACCGTGTTATCTAATTAAGCATTTACTTTGTTGTATTCTAAAGTTAAGGAAGCAAAAGAATTAAAGTTATTGATAACTGATTCACCCCCCCCTCTTAGTTATCCCTTGGGACTATTCTAACAATTGGTATCAGAGCCAAGTGCCTTGGAGAAGAAGCCTAACAGCTTAAGGTAGATCAGATGTCTTACTTTAGAAAAGAAAGCCCTAAGTTTGATGGAGAAAATTTTCTGGATTGGAAAAACAAAATGATAATACATCTGCAGTGTGTTGGCTTTGAGATCTTTGAAATTTCTACACAAGAATTTGTGATTCCATCTCTGAAAGACCTTGCAAAGGATGATGCTACTAATAGAAAAAAGGAAACATTTACCAATAATGCAATTGCTAAAGAAGCCCTAATCAACACCTTATCTGACAATGAATTTTCTGAGATCAAGAAAATTGATAGAGCATATACCATATGGAAGTATTTAGAAGATATGTTTGAAGGAGATATTCAAGAAAAGAATGCATGCAAGAAGACATGGAAAAAGAAATACAATAGTCTTGAGATGTTACCTGAAGAGAACATTAGAGCTTACAATCAAAGTATAAATGAAGCAGTCTCTGGAATCAGAAACAATGGTGGAGAAATATCAGAAGAAGATATAATGGACAAATTGCTAACTAATTTAACATCAAACTATGAAAATAAGATAAGTATTTTAGAGGAAACCATGCAATTCTCACAAAACTTCAAGAGAGAGACTTTGATCAGCAAAATCTCTGCATTTGAGATATTAGGATTAAAGGTTGAACCTAAAAGTGAAACAACTTTCAAAGCCTTAGTCCATGGTAAGAAATCCTTACACATCTCCAGTCATAATGAGAAAGAAGAATTTCATGAAAAACTAGAAGAAATCATTGCTATGATTGCTAAAAGAGAAAATAAAGGAAAAGGAAAATATGAAGGACAACTTCCATTCAAATTCTTTTCATGTAACAAGATTGCCCACTTTGCATCTAAGTGTCCCACAAGAGTCAAGAAGTTCAGATCTGATTACAAACCCAAATATAAGAAAGAATGTTATCATGCTGAAGAAGGTGTAACTGATGAAGATTCAGGAGAAGATGAAATTGGATTCATTTCCCTAAGAGACACGGAAAGGTTTCTTGAGGAAATGAACATTACAGATGAAAAGGAAGAACAAGAGTTAGCCTTAATTTTCAAAGCACACATCACGACTAATTGGATCATTGACAGTGGATGCTCCCATCATATGATAGGTGACAAAAATAGATTTGTTCATTCAGACAAATAAAAAGGTGTTATTGTTAAATTTGGAGATAACACTCCTAAACCTATCATAGGCTGAGGTTCTATCACTTTGGATGGAAAGAACAAGACAAATGATGTTCTATATGTTGATGAATTACATCATAACTTGCTGAGTGTTGGACAACTACTTGACAAAGGTTATCATTTGGAGTTCAAAGACAACAAGTACATAATTAACAACAAGGATGGAGACATTATTGCATTAGGCTCCAAAATAAAAGGTAATGTTTTTTAGCTCAATTCTGATGTAAGTTGTTTTGTTGCAAAGGTGGATGACAGTTGGTTATGGCACAAGAGACTATGTCATATCAATTTTGATAATATAGTAAAGATCAGTAATGTCAAGGTAGTTAGAGACCTACCAAGTATTGCAAGACCAGTTGACACAATATGCAGGGAATGTGTTATGGGTAAGCATGTAAGGAGTTCCTTCAGAAGCAAGAAAAATTCAGCTGAGAACAAATTGGACCTAGTGCATACAGATTTGTGTGGTCCTACCCAAACAAGATCATACTATGGAGAAAGGTATTTAATTTTGTTTTTTGATGATTTTTCTAGGATGATGTGGGTTGCGTTCTTAAGGGAGAAATTTGAAGCCTTTGAAAAGTTCAAAATATTCAAAGCTAAGGTTGAGAATGAATCAAGATTGAAACTAAAATGTCTGAGATCAGATAGAGGAGGAGAGTTCACCTCTAATTAGTTTTATGACTATTGTGAAGAACATGGAATTAAAAGACAGTTGAGTGCACCTAGAACCCCTCAGTAGAATGGGATTGAAAAAAGGAGGAACATGATCATACTTGATACAGCGCACACTATGATGATTGAAGGAAAAGTTGCACACACCTAATGGAGAGATGCAATGAACATAATAGTATATCCTATCAAAAGAACTCAATTGAGGCTAGGTGCAGATAAGACACCTTAAGAAATTTGGTTTGGTAATATACCTACAGTAAATTATTTTAGAATCTTTGGTACCAAGTGCTACATCAAGAGAGATGATGGTGTTGGTAAGTTTGATACCAGAAGTGATGAAGGTATTTTCCTTGGTTACTCTACAAAAATCAAAGCATATAGATGCTTTAATCTGAGATTGAAAAAGGTAATTGAAAGTACTCATGTAAAAATTGATGAGAAGTTTATGGTTCAAGAAAGATACTATGAATATTCACCTATGATTGAGGATGAACCCAGGCCTAACAACAAAGATACTGTTATTGAAGAAATGTTTGATTGCATTGATGTCTCATGCAATGACCCTGAATCAAGCAGAGAAGAATCACAGATTACAGAAGAAGAAGACACACCTAAGGTTCCAAAATTCACATCTAGATACCACTCTAAAGATGATATCATTGGAGATCAGAGCAGTAGTGTTTTGACCAGATCAAAAGAAAAAAGTCTAGCAATGGATGAAGAGGTATTTTTACTTTCACATATTGAACCTTTAAGTGTTGAAGATGCTTGTAATGATTTTGATTGGAAGAATGCAATGAAAGAATAATTAGATCAGATAATTAAAAATGATACATGAGAATTGGTCCCTGGACCCAGTGATAAAAATGTGATTGGAACAAAGTGGGTATTTAGAAACAAGATGAATGAAGATGGTATAATAGTAAGAAACAAAGCAAGATTGGTATGTAAAGGATATGCGCAGAGAGAAGGAATATACTACACTGATACATTTTCCCCAGTGAGCAGACTGGAAGCCATTAAATTATTTTTGGCATATGCAACATTCAAAGACTTTAAAGTTTATCAAATGGATGTAAAATCAACTTTTCTGAATGGCGACTTGAATGAAGAAGTCTACATAGAATAGCCTAAAGGATTTAATCTTTTAGATGAACCAGACATGGTATGCAAATTGAAGAAAGAACTCTATGGTCTTAAACAGGCCCCAAGAGCTTGGTATGAGAGACTTGATGGTTATCTTACCAAGATTGGATTCAAGAAAGGAGCAACAGATTATAACCTATTCACAAGGGAGACACTTGATGGATTATTATTAGTTTCCATATTTGTTGATGACATTATCTTTGGAGGTAATGACAAGCTCAGTACTATATTTGCAAAAGAAATGCAGAATGAATTTGAAATGAGTATGATTGGTCCTATAAAATACTTTTTGGGACTGAATGTAAAGCAAACAAATAAAGGTATATTCATTAATCAGTCAAAATATGTGAAGGAAATAATGAAGACCTTCCAGATGGATGACTATAAGCTAGTATGCACTCCCATGACAATAGGAAGCAAGGTTTCAAAAGATGATGATTCCACAGTAGTTGATAAGACATTGTACAAATCTATGATTGGTAAACTCATTTATCTAACTCAATCTAGACCTAACATATCTAATGCAGTTGGCATTGTTGGAAGATTTGTAGCTAAACCCAAGTAGAATCACTTAATGGAAATCTAGAGGATATTCATATATCTAAAGGGAACTATAGAATATGGTATATGGTATCCAAAATTAGAGAATGTAAAACTTCATGTGTATATAGATGTAGATTGGGTAGGTTGTATTGAGGATAGGAAGAGCACTTCAGGAGGAGTAGTATTTCTTGGAGACAAGTTGGTTTCTTGGATAAGAAAGAAGTAGAACTATATTTCTCAGTCAACAACAGAAGCTGAATATGTTGTAGTAGCACTAAATTGTTCAACCATGGTTTGAATCAAGTAGATGGTTAAAGACTTTGGCATTCAGGTTGATTATCCTATTGTTATTTACTGTGATAATACTAGAACTATCAACATATCTATGAACCCTATGATGCACACAAAGACAAAACACATAGAGATTAAGTACCATTTTTTAAGAGAAAAGGATGCAGACAAAGAAGTGAAATTGGACTATGTGAGCACCAAAGAATAGTTGGCAGATATTTTTACAAAGCCCTTATCAAAGGATACTTTTGATTATCTCAGGGAAAAGTTGGGAGTTATTCCCTCTCCTGAGTCTGTTTAGAAGAAGTAGCAAGAACATCAGTCATTAAGTGACTGATGAATGGTTGACTACTCTACTTCTGGAGTAGTACCTATGCCTAAAGATCTATGGCACCCTTTGCCATTGATGTCAAAGGGGGAGTA